>OY288215.1:2500-10000 GCA_958449745.1 Ochropleura leucogaster | reverse complement strand
TCCATTCGTCGAGCGACCCCGAACGGATCTGCCGCTTGACGAATGAAACCGGGCAACGGTCATAGTCCGGCCTCTTCCTAGATCGGAGTGCAGCCTCCTTAGCGAGGTGGTCTGCGCGCTCATTACCCTCCAGCCCGGCATGTGCTTTAACCCAGAACAAAGACACAACTTTGCTCTGGGACAAAGCAGCGCCCACATTCGCTCTCGCCTCCACGGCCAGCGCGTGGAGGGAACCCTGGTTTGTGACTGTTTGCAGTGCCGCCTTCGAGTCACTATAGATGCCAAAGGTTCCCTCTTTGCGCTTGAGGATTTCGCGCGTGGCTACGCATATGGCCAGGAGTTCCGCCTGGTAGACTGTGCAGTACGACGGCAGGCTGAGTTTTACGGACTTGATCTCGGCCGCACCGTCCCAAAGTGACAGTGCAGCTCCGACCTTGCCCTCAATTTTGCTGCCGTCGGTGAAGAATCGTACCGACTGGTTATTATAGGTCTCCACAAGAGTCTGATCTTCCAGGCACACGAACTCCATGGCCGTATGTTTCGCCGGGTGCGGAGTCTCTGCAAATGCCACCACACGCTCAACCTCCCTGCCCGCCAGTGCCGGCTGCGACACCCCCCTCTTTGCCTCATACAGTGCGGCTGCTTCCTGTATTCGGAGGTCGAGTGGGAGTATCCCAGCCAGCACCAAGGACGCGTTTAGCGATACTGTGCGGTAGGATTTGCAGAGCTTCTGCGCGAAACCTCGCTGGACCGTGTTAAGGCTTTTCTGCACTCCGATCTTTGTAGCTGCCGGCGCCCATGCGCTCGCCGCGTACAAAATTATCGGCTCCACTGCTGCCGTGTAGATGGTGTGGATGATCTCCGGGTGAAGGCCCCAGCTCACTTTTGCCGCTCGTGCCAGCTGTTTGTAAATGTTCACAGCTTTTCTGCAAACGTTAGCGACGTGGGAGTTGAAAGTGAGCTGGTGGTCGACGGTGAGCCCCAGTATTTTCAGTTCCTTAGACATGCCAATGTCTACCCCGCCCATGCTCAGGAGCGGGACATCGTACTTCAGCTTCTTGGTAACCACCATTGCACATGTTTTTTGCGGTGCAAACTTCAGCTTGTTTCGGATGCCCCACCCCCGAACATACTCGAGGGCGGCATTGGCCTGTCTCTGAACCTCCAACGCTGTGTCACCGTCGAAGATCATCACAACATCATCGGCGAAAGCCTGGCAGTGGACGCCTCTCGTCACCAACCCCTTCAGGAGGGGATCCAGGATCAGGTTCCACAGGATCGGACCGCCAATGGACCCTTGCACACACCCCTTATTAGTGTTTCTTCGACACTCAGCCCCTGCGTACCTTACGCGGACGCTCCTACCAGTCAAGTAGCTGTCTAGCAACCTTCTTAGGTTCACCGGGCACTTTTCCTCAGCCAGTCTGGTCCTGATGGCCGGCCACCACGCGCTATCGAAGGCTCCCTCTATATCCAACGATACAACAGTGATCAGCTTCTTTTCACTTAGCTTCCCCTTGATATGTTGTATCATTGTGTAGAGGGAGTCCTCGGTGCTCTTCTGGGGCATAAAACCAAACTGGCGAGTACTAAACCGCGGGATCAGGTGCCACTTCAGCCTTGCTACGAGCATCTTCTCGAGCGTTTTGCCTAGGACTGGTAGGAGGCCGATCGGCCTGTACGATTTAGGGGTGGTGTAGGAGTCTTTGCCGGGCTTTCGGAGGACTACCACCGTGGCCACTTTCCAGGCCCCAGGGAAGTGTCCATGCTCCAAGCACTTGTTGGCCAGCGCTAGGAACGTCCCCGGGTCCCGAGAAATAGCCTGGGCACAGATATCGGCCGTGAGACCGTCCGCCCCGGGTGCCTTTTTCGGGTTAAAACTTTCCACCGCGGTTTTCAGCTCCAGAAGTGTAAACGGCGGGTCATGGTTTTCATCATGCGCCCACTCGTTTACACGACTGGCCGCTTCTCGTGTCCGACGGTGGTCTACGGTTTCACCCTCTTCAAGGTCCTCGGGGTAGAAGGTCCCAGCTAGCAGCTCGGCCGATTGCTGTGCGCTCAGTGGCACTCCATCCTTCACCAACGGCAGGTCCTCGTATCTTTTGGCGGTCCGTCCTATGACCCTATATATTCCTTCCCACATTCCTTCCTTGTCCTGTTTGCCACAGAACCCCTTCCATCCCTCCGTCTGCGCCTTTATGGCAAGAGACTCATATTTTACTTTCGCCTGCAGGTACTCATCGACGACTTTTTGTCTGCGGACAGGTGCAGCGCATCGAATGCGGCGTCTTCGGGTGTTCACCTCCGACATCAGATCGCCGAGCTCTTTGGACCACCACGGTATAGTAACGGTTTCCTCATTCTTTAATTTTGAAAAAGTTCCTTCACAAGATTCTTTTATGTTTGTTATAAATTTATTAACGTTACATTCTAGGTCTATTTTATTATTTATGTTACTAATTTCAATTTGATTTAAATTTGTGTCAGCTTCTAATTGGGCCAATTTCTCACGAAATTGGCTCCAATTCGCCTTTTTGGTGTTGTATAATCTTGTGGTCCTGTTGATTCTACTTCCTTTTGATTTTTGTAATCTGATTTTGAATACTATACCGTTGTGGTCCGAGCTCGTCATGCCTTCATCGACCCGCCAGTCCTCCACCAAGTCCAGCAGCTCCGTCGAGCAAAAAGTGACATCAACGAAGCTGCTGTACAAGGTGTTGCCTCTGACGGTGTCGAAAGTCGGGGTGTTGCCGACGTTGAGTACCTGCATGCTCATATCTTCCAGGGTTCCCGACAGGTCCTCTCCCTTGCTGTCAGTCACCAGGCTACCCCACCAGGTGCTCTTGGCGTTGGCGTCACCGCCCATGAGTATCCTAGTGGGGCTTATTTCCTTGCGAATCTGCAGAAGCTGCTCCAGGTATGGCTGTATGGGGCGGTCTGGTTCAAAGTAGAAAGAGACTACTGCGATTTCCCAGGCGCTGGTACGGATCCTCACCACCACGATGTTGTTGGTAGTGAGTTTCGGACACTGTGTCACGTCGAGATCGTGATCGAAGACGGCTATTGCCGCCTTCACAGTTCCATCTCCTTGTTCAGCGCACTGGTAGACTCTCGCTCCCCGGTAGTCTCTCATCCTTTTAACCCCACCCACATATGGCTCCTGGAGCAATGCGAACGCAACCCTCCGCTCACTAGCCACAATCATAAGCTCTTGGGTTGCTAAGTTCTTTCGCTGCAAATTCGCTTGGATCACCTGGTAACTCTTGTGAGCACTCGGGTGTGTTCGGGAATCCCTGGACGAGTCCCTGCTGGCTGTTTCCGCTGGCTGGCCCTTAGCAATACGCCACCGACAGCCGTGCCAATGCGTCCCACTTAACGCGAATTGGGCACGTGCTGTCGAAGGCGTTGTGTTCGGTCCCGCCCAGCTTTGCCAAGGCGCAGTTCCTGCACTTGGGAGGTTCAGCAGCTATCCGTGAGGGGCAGTCGGCTCTCAGATGAGGGTCACCACAGTGTGTGCAGAGGTCAGCGGGTTCCGTGCACAGTTTGCGACCGTGGCCGAAACGCAAGCAGCGGGTGCACTGGATCAGCGGAGACTGGTCCTGCACCCGCACCCGCTGCAAGTCGATGTGCACTCGACCCGCCGTTGTTAGGCTTTGCCACACCGACGGAGACACCTGCAGGATGATGTGGCTCATGTGAGGGTTCCGTGTCCTGCGACGGTACTTCACCCCCATCCTCACTTCATCTGCAGGTAAGTCCCCGATCAGGTGGGCGTTTTGACGCCTTAACGCGTCGGTGACTTCCTCATCTGAGTGGCAGGAAAGAACATCCTTCATGATGATGAGCGGATCCTTGTTCTTCACCTCTTCGACCACTAGGTTTCCCGCCTTCCGGATCCGCTCAGCCACCCGTGACTGCTCCTCTTTGGTCCTGAAGCCAACCACGACCTTCTGGTCTCTCACCTTTCTTAGCCTGTCCACCCTGGTGCCCTCGTTCCTGGCATCTATTGCCGTCCTTAGCTTCGCAATCACCTCTTCCCCGGTGTCCTTGTCATCGACAGATGACACGACCACCGAGTGAAGGGGCTCTTGGAATTTCTGCTTTGGGACAGCAGCAGCCATTTCCGCGAACGAGGGTCCCTGTCCGGTGACAAAGCGTGGGGCCTGCTGGAGGTGCTCCGACAGAGCCCGCGTATGCAGCTGGCACTCCTCCAGCGCCTGTTTGTGCTGCTGAAGGTTTTCCGTCAGCTGCCTCATGAGCTCCGTCGTTGCATCCGAGGTTGGCCTCAGGTCCCTAGGGGGCTGTTCGGGATCGACCGCCTCTCCGGGTATTTTTGCCCTCTCGCTCTCTCCTTCTTTAACAAGTTGGTAGAGCCTCTCGACCGCTTTAGTAAGGCCATCTTTTATTTCCTTTTTAAGGTTACGCGAGCTGTCAAGTTGTATTTTAGCACTGCAGAGACACGCCTTTGCCTCCGTGGTTCTGTTGACATACTTGGTTAGGTTAGGTTAGGTTAGGTTAGGTTAGGTTAGGTTAGGTTAGGTTAGGTTAGGTTAGGTTAGGTTAGGTTAGGTTAGGTTAGGTTAGGTTAGGTTAGGTTAGGTTAGGTTAGGTTAGGTTAGGTTAGGTTAGGTTAGGTTAGGTTAGGTTAGGTTAGGTTAGGTTAGGTTAGGTTAGGTTAGGTTAGGTTAGGTTAGGTTAGGTTAGGTTAGGTTAGGTTAGGTTAGGTTAGGTTAGGTTAGGTTAGGTTAGGTTAGGTTAGGTTAGGTTAGGTTAGGTTAGGTTAGGTTAGGTTAGGTTAGGTTAGGTTAGGTTAGGTTAGGTTAGGTTAGGTTAGGTTAGGTTAGGTTAGGTTAGGTTAGGTTAGGTTAGGTTAGGTTAGGTTAGGTTAGGTTAGGTTAGGTTAGGTTAGGTTAGGTTAGGTTAGGTTAGGTTAGGTTAGGTTAGGTTAGGTTAGGTTAGGTTAGGTTAGGTTAGGTTAGGTTAGGTTAGGTTAGGTTAGGTTAGGTTAGGTTAGGTTAGGTTAGGTTAGGTTAGGTTAGGTTAGGTTAGGTTAGGTTAGGTTAGGTTAGGTTAGGTTAGGTTAGGTTAGGTTAGGTTAGGTTAGGTTAGGTTAGGTTAGGTTAGGTTAGGTTAGGTTAGGTTAGGTTAGGTTAGGTTAGGTTAGGTTAGGTTAGGTTAGGTTAGGTTAGGTTAGGTTAGGTTAGGTTAGGTTAGGTTAGGTTAGGTTAGGTTAGGTTAGGTTAGGTTAGGTTAGGTTAGGTTAGGTTAGGTTAGGTTAGGTTAGGTTAGGTTAGGTTAGGTTAGGTTAGGTTAGGTTAGGTTAGGTTAGGTTAGGTTAGGTTAGGTTAGGTTAGGTTAGGTTAGGTTAGGTTAGGTTAGGTTAGGTTAGGTTAGGTTAGGTTAGGTTAGGTTAGGTTAGGTTAGGTTAGGTTAGGTTAGGTTAGGTTAGGTTAGGTTAGGTTAGGTTAGGTTAGGTTAGGTTAGGTTAGGTTAGGTTAGGTTAGGTTAGGTTAGGTTAGGTTAGGTTAGGTTAGGTTAGGTTAGGTTAGGTTAGGTTAGGTTAGGTTAGGTTAGGTTAGGTTAGGTTAGGTTAGGTTAGGTTAGGTTAGGTTAGGTTAGGTTAGGTTAGGTTAGGTTAGGTTAGGTTAGGTTAGGTTAGGTTAGGTTAGGTTAGGTTAGGTTAGGTTAGGTTAGGTTAGGTTAGGTTAGGTTAGGTTAGGTTAGGTTAGGTTAGGTTAGGTTAGGTTAGGTTAGGTTAGGTTAGGTTAGGTTAGGTTAGGTTAGGTTAGGTTAGGTTAGGTTAGGTTAGGTTAGGTTAGGTTAGGTTAGGTTAGGTTAGGTTAGGTTAGGTTAGGTTAGGTTAGGTTAGGTTAGGTTAGGTTAGGTTAGGTTAGGTTAGGTTAGGTTAGGTTAGGTTAGGTTAGGTTAGGTTAGGTTAGGTTAGGTTAGGTTAGGTTAGGTTAGGTTAGGTTAGGTTAGGTTAGGTTAGGTTAGGTTAGGTTAGGTTAGGTTAGGTTAGGTTAGGTTAGGTTAGGTTAGGTTAGGTTAGGTTAGGTTAGGTTAGGTTAGGTTAGGTTAGGTTAGGTTAGGTTAGGTTAGGTTAGGTTAGGTTAGGTTAGGTTAGGTTAGGTTAGGTTAGGTTAGGTTAGGTTAGGTTAGGTTAGGTTAGGTTAGGTTAGGTTAGGTTAGGTTAGGTTAGGTTAGGTTAGGTTAGGTTAGGTTAGGTTAGGTTAGGTTAGGTTAGGTTAGGTTAGGTTAGGTTAGGTTAGGTTAGGTTAGGTTAGGTTAGGTTAGGTTAGGTTAGGTTAGGTTAGGTTAGGTTAGGTTAGGTTAGGTTAGGTTAGGTTAGGTTAGGTTAGGTTAGGTTAGGTTAGGTTAGGTTAGGTTAGGTTAGGTTAGGTTAGGTTAGGTTAGGTTAGGTTAGGTTAGGTTAGGTTAGGTTAGGTTAGGTTAGGTTAGGTTAGGTTAGGTTAGGTTAGGTTAGGTTAGGTTAGGTTAGGTTAGGTTAGGTTAGGTTAGGTTAGGTTAGGTTAGGTTAGGTTAGGTT
This sequence comes from Ochropleura leucogaster, assembly GCA_958449745.1. NCBI lineage: Eukaryota > Metazoa > Arthropoda > Insecta > Lepidoptera > Noctuidae > Ochropleura > Ochropleura leucogaster. The sequence continues at coordinate 3,453 of OY288215.1, read as the reverse complement.
AGGTTAGGTTAGGTTAGGTTAGGTTAGGTTAGGTTAGGTTAGGTTAGGTTAGGTTAGGTTAGGTTAGGTTAGGTTAGGTTAGGTTAGGTTAGGTTAGGTTAGGTTAGGTTAGGTTAGGTTAGGTTAGGTTAGGTTAGGTTAGGTTAGGTTAGGTTAGGTTAGGTTAGGTTAGGTTAGGTTAGGTTAGGTTAGGTTAGGTTAGGTTAGGTTAGGTTAGGTTAGGTTAGGTTAGGTTAGGTTAGGTTAGGTTAGGTTAGGTTAGGTTAGGTTAGGTTAGGTTAGGTTAGGTTAGGTTAGGTTAGGTTAGGTTAGGTTAGGTTAGGTTAGGTTAGGTTAGGTTAGGTTAGGTTAGGTTAGGTTAGGTTAGGTTAGGTTAGGTTAGGTTAGGTTAGGTTAGGTTAGGTTAGGTTAGGTTAGGTTAGGTTAGGTTAGGTTAGGTTAGGTTAGGTTAGGTTAGGTTAGGTTAGGTTAGGTTAGGTTAGGTTAGGTTAGGTTAGGTTAGGTTAGGTTAGGTTAGGTTAGGTTAGGTTAGGTTAGGTTAGGTTAGGTTAGGTTAGGTTAGGTTAGGTTAGGTTAGGTTAGGTTAGGTTAGGTTAGGTTAGGTTAGGTTAGGTTAGGTTAGGTTAGGTTAGGTTAGGTTAGGTTAGGTTAGGTTAGGTTAGGTTAGGTTAGGTTAGGTTAGGTTAGGTTAGGTTAGGTTAGGTTAGGTTAGGTTAGGTTAGGTTAGGTTAGGTTAGGTTAGGTTAGGTTAGGTTAGGTTAGGTTAGGTTAGGTTAGGTTAGGTTAGGTTAGGTTAGGTTAGGTTAGGTTAGGTTAGGTTAGGTTAGGTTAGGTTAGGTTAGGTTAGGTTAGGTTAGGTTAGGTTAGGTTAGGTTAGGTTAGGTTAGGTTAGTTAGGTTAGGTTAGGTTAGGTTAGGTTAGGTTAGGTTAGGTTAGGTTAGGTTAGGTTAGGT
>OY288214.1:14207500-14614747 GCA_958449745.1 Ochropleura leucogaster | reverse complement strand
ATTCTTTGACGTATTTTTGTACGCGCTGATTGTAATTGAAAAGAAATAAAATAAAATTTGTTGCAAAAACATCCTTTCACTTTTCTGACACAGGTAATTTGAGTTTAATGCAGCCTCTATAAGAGATCATTTATTTTCAAAGTCAAAGTTTTCTTGCAATACATAAAATGCATTTCTGGTGTTATGTGAATGCGCAATTCACTGTGTTCTACCAATTCATCGTCATCATCATCATCATCATCAGGCTATATTAGTCCACTGCTGGACATAGCCCTCCCCTAATGAGCGCCATAGCGCCCTGTCTTCAGCTTGCCGCATCCAGCATCTGCCTGCAGTCTTTCTTAGATCGTCATTCCACCTGGTCGGAGGGCAGAGAGGTTCTACCAATTAAGGCATATAAATCATATTGATTTGTAAAAAAAAATAACTGTCACTAATATGTGAATAATATATCTGAGTAATCAATAATATTCAGTCCATCCTACAGCAACAACAAGCACAACAGCAAGCTCAACAACAGGCGCAACAGCAAGCACAGCAACAAGCGCAGCAACAGCAGCAACAACAACAGCAGCAACAACAACAACAACAACAACAACAGCAACAAGCAACTGTGATAAAACAAGACGATTTTAAACCACAAATTGTACAGGTAAAAAAGAATACATTTTAAAATTCAGAACTTTTTAGGGTTCCGTAGTCAACTAGGAACCCTTATAGTTTCGCCATGTCTGTCTGTCCGTCCGTCCTCGCTTAATCTCTGTGACCGTTAGCGCTAGAAAGCTGAAATTTGGTACCAATATGTATATCAATCACGCCGACAAAGTGGTAAAATAAAAATTGGAAAAAAATGTTTTATTAGGGTAGCCACCCTATATGTAAAGTGGGAAGTGATTTTTTTTTAAATTTCAACCCTAACGTGTGATATATTGTTGGAAAGGTATTTAAAAATGAATAGGGGTTTACTAAGATCATTTTTTGATAATGTCAATAATTTCGGAAATAATCGCTCCAAAAGTAAAAAGCAATGTGTCCCCCCCCCCTCTAACTTTTGAACCATAAGTCTAAAAAATATGAAAAAAATCCGAAAAGTAGAACTTTATAAGGACTTTCTATGAAAATTATTTTGAACTTGATTGACACAACAGTTTTTGTACAAAAAAGACAAAAAGTTGTACAAAATAATTTCTGGACTAAGTTTGTAGTATAATCGTATATGCAAGCTTTTTTTGTAACTTTGTTTACATATTTTATTATCCTGAACGTATCTTTTTTCAAACAAAAAAGAATTATTGAAATCGGTTCGAGCAATCCAAAATTACCACCAAAATTGCACGTCTTTGTATTAATTAGTAACCCAATTCCTCGAGAGATGGCGCTGTAGGTACTTATTACATTGGATCGGGTATTACCGAATTGTTCGGTTGGCCTCATAACTGGGAACACTTATTGTGACGGACGGGAAACTACGGAACCCTACACTGAGCGTGTCCCGACACGCTCTTGGCCGGTTTTTTTTAGTTTTATCACATGTTGATCTGTTAATCTCATCAGTTTCTATAGAAATCCATTTTTCAAGTCACTTTGGTGTCCGTCCGTCTGTCTGTCGATTAAGACCCCTTCTTCTTCTTTTTTTTGTCTATCTCGATATCGCGCGGAGGTATCGAGTTGAAATTAAAACCATATAACCAAGTATGTGGTCCCTTGGAGCTCAATAATCAAATTCCAACCTCTTTAAGTCTACGCAGTCAAAAGATATGGTCGTTTGCATTTTTGTGTCTCAAGTCTTTACGGAACTCTCGGTGCACGAGTCCTACTCGCACTTGACCGGTTTGTTTTGGTAATAATCTGCTGATCGCGTCAGATCCTATATAAATCAATTTCTCTACTTGCAGAACAAAAGTTTCAATTTCATGATCCACACGGAACCTGGCATTTGTTATGGACATGGCAACAACTAGTGTATAAAAGAATTTCTTTTGTTATCAGGTTATAGGAGCAGACGGGCAAATAGTATCGGAGAAAACGACGCCGGGATACGCGTGTCCAGAGTGTGGTTCTTGTTTCAATACCAAGGTCAGTACTTACTAATTGCACACCGCGGTTTCGCCCACTTAGACTGGGATATTATACATATGAACCTTCCTCTTGAATCACTCTATCTATTGCTGAAAACTGCATTAAAATCCGTTGAGTAGTTTAAAAGATCTAAGTGAACAGACACCGGAAGCCACTTCTTTTTATTATATCTTAAAATATTATATAAATATTAAAATATTGTATCTACTTAGTTTTGGGTAAATACTGGGCTAGAGAATATAAAAAAAAAATATTATATTATTTCTGACTAGCTCATGCCCGCGGCTTTGTCTACTTGGAGTTCGGCAATCGTCCCGCGAGATGGTTGTATCCGGATAAAACGTATCCTATATGTTAATCCAATTACAGTATTTTCACAAGTTATTATGTCTTGTGACTGTAGCTGCATTTCTTTTTTGTTTTTATGACATTCAAAAGTGCCTGTAATGTTTTCATTGAAAAAAAAATAACTTTGAGTTTATAAATTATCTGTATATCAAATTTCATTCGATCTTCAGTAGATATTGCGTGAAAGAGTAATTAACACCCATACATCCTTACGAACATTAGCATACATAATATTAGTAGGATTCCTTAAAATTCGTAAGTAATTAATTTACCGGTATACATTTGTCTTTTGCCTGGTTGTTCTTTAAGTTTCGGCTAACCAGGCGACGTGCTTGCGATGCCGGAGTGTGAGTTGAGTCCCGCATCGAAAGTCGTGGTTGCCACGTTTACGAGTCAAGTGTGTCTATGGAGCAGGAGCATCTTTCATTAGTGAAACAAATCACTGAAGATGCTTCTGATCTGTATTGTTTTGGTAAATCTGGAATGTGCGATGTTACTTCGTTATTTATCGGTGGAATGTTCTTTGAGATTTTCTTCAATGAAGACAAGACAAAGATGTATAATTTTGAGCTTTTACAAAATAAAAGAAAAAGTCTCAAATGAGTAAGTTTGATGTTTGCCAAGTCGTGTCTATGGGTATATATGCATAGAGACGCCACTAGTTGTAGTAATATGTGGCGGTATAAGATTGTTTGTGTGTCAGGAGGCGCTGTCGCTGCAAGTGCGGCTGCACGCGGGCGACCGCACGTGCGTCACGGACCTGTGCATAGAGACGCCACTAGTTGTAGTAATATGTGGCGGTATAAGATTGTTTGTGTGTCAGGAGGCGCTGTCGCTGCACGTGCGGCTGCACGCGGGCGACCGCACGTGCGTCACGGACCTGTGCATAGAGACGCCACTAGTTGTAGTAATATGTGGCGGTATAAGATTGTTTGTGTGTCAGGAGGCGCTGTCGCTGCACGTGCGGCTGCACGCGGGCGACCGCACGTGCGTCACGGACCTGTGCATAGAGACGCCACTAGTTGTAGTAATATGTGGCGGTATAAGATTGTTTGTGTGTCAGGAGGCGCTGTCGCTGCACGTGCGGCTGCACGCGGGCGACCGCACGTGCGTCACGGACCTGTGCATAGAGACGCCACTAGTTGTAGTAATATGTGGCGGTATAAGATTGTTTGTGTGTCAGGAGGCGCTGTCGCTGCACGTGCGGCTGCACGCGGGCGACCGCACGTGCGTCACGGACCTGTGCATAGAGACGCCACTAGTTGTAGTAATATGTGGCGGTATAAGATTGTTTGTGTGTCAGGAGGCGCTGTCGCTGCACGTGCGGCTGCACGCGGGCGACCGCACGTGCGTCACGGACCTGTGCATAGAGACGCCACTAGTTGTAGTAATATGTGGCGGTATAAGATTGTTTGTGTGTCAGGAGGCGCTGTCGCTGCACGTGCGGCTGCACGCGGGCGACCGCACGTGCGTCACGGACCTGTGCATAGAGACGCCACTAGTTGTAGTAATATGTGGCGGTATAAGATTGTTTGTGTGTCAGGAGGCGCTGTCGCTGCACGTGCGGCTGCACGCGGGCGACCGCACGTGCGTCACGGACCTGTGCATAGAGACGCCACTAGTTGTAGTAATATGTGGCGGTATAAGATTGTTTGTGTGTCAGGAGGCGCTGTCGCTGCACGTGCGGCTGCACGCGGGCGACCGCACGTGCGTCACGGACCTGTGCATAGAGACGCCACTAGTTGTAGTAATATGTGGCGGTATAAGATTGTTTGTGTGTCAGGAGGCGCTGTCGCTGCACGTGCGGCTGCACGCGGGCGACCGCACGTGCGTCACGGACCTGTGCATAGAGACGCCACTAGTTGTAGTAATATGTGGCGGTATAAGATTGTTTGTGTGTCAGGAGGCGCTGTCGCTGCACGTGCGGCTGCACGCGGGCGACCGCACGTGCGTCACGGACCTGTGCATAGAGACGCCACTAGTTGTAGTAATATGTGGCGGTATAAGATTGTTTGTGTGTCAGGAGGCGCTGTCGCTGCACGTGCGGCTGCACGCGGGCGACCGCACGTGCGTCACGGACCTGTGCATAGAGACGCCACTAGTTGTAGTAATATGTGGCGGTATAAGATTGTTTGTGTGTCAGGAGGCGCTGTCGCTGCACGTGCGGCTGCACGCGGGCGACCGCACGTGCGTCACGGACCTGTGCATAGAGACGCCACTAGTTGTAGTAATATGTGGCGGTATAAGATTGTTTGTGTGTCAGGAGGCGCTGTCGCTGCACGTGCGGCTGCACGCGGGCGACCGCACGTGCGTCACGGACCTGTGCATAGAGACGCCACTAGTTGTAGTAATATGTGGCGGTATAAGATTGTTTGTGTGTCAGGAGGCGCTGTCGCTGCACGTGCGGCTGCACGCGGGCGACCGCACGTGCGTCACGGACCTGTGCATAGAGACGCCACTAGTTGTAGTAATATGTGGCGGTATAAGATTGTTTGTGTGTCAGGAGGCGCTGTCGCTGCACGTGCGGCTGCACGCGGGCGACCGCACGTGCGTCACGGACCTGTGCATAGAGACGCCACTAGTTGTAGTAATATGTGGCGGTATAAGATTGTTTGTGTGTCAGGAGGCGCTGTCGCTGCACGTGCGGCTGCACGCGGGCGACCGCACGTGCGTCACGGACCTGTGCATAGAGACGCCACTAGTTGTAGTAATATGTGGCGGTATAAGATTGTTTGTGTGTCAGGAGGCGCTGTCGCTGCACGTGCGGCTGCACGCGGGCGACCGCACGTGCGTCACGGACCTGTGCATAGAGACGCCACTAGTTGTAGTAATATGTGGCGGTATAAGATTGTTTGTGTGTCAGGAGGCGCTGTCGCTGCACGTGCGGCTGCACGCGGGCGACCGCACGTGCGTCACGGACCTGTGCATAGAGACGCCACTAGTTGTAGTAATATGTGGCGGTATAAGATTGTTTGTGTGTCAGGAGGCGCTGTCGCTGCACGTGCGGCTGCACGCGGGCGACCGCACGTGCGTCACGGACCTGTGCATAGAGACGCCACTAGTTGTAGTAATATGTGGCGGTATAAGATTGTTTGTGTGTCAGGAGGCGCTGTCGCTGCACGTGCGGCTGCACGCGGGCGACCGCACGTGCGTCACGGACCTGTGCATAGAGACGCCACTAGTTGTAGTAATATGTGGCGGTATAAGATTGTTTGTGTGTCAGGAGGCGCTGTCGCTGCACGTGCGGCTGCACGCGGGCGACCGCACGTGCGTCACGGACCTGTGCATAGAGACGCCACTAGTTGTAGTAATATGTGGCGGTATAAGATTGTTTGTGTGTCAGGAGGCGCTGTCGCTGCACGTGCGGCTGCACGCGGGCGACCGCACGTGCGTCACGGACCTGTGCATAGAGACGCCACTAGTTGTAGTAATATGTGGCGGTATAAGATTGTTTGTGTGTCAGGAGGCGCTGTCGCTGCACGTGCGGCTGCACGCGGGCGACCGCACGTGCGTCACGGACCTGTGCATAGAGACGCCACTAGTTGTAGTAATATGTGGCGGTATAAGATTGTTTGTGTGTCAGGAGGCGCTGTCGCTGCACGTGCGGCTGCACGCGGGCGACCGCACGTGCGTCACGGACCTGTGCATAGAGACGCCACTAGTTGTAGTAATATGTGGCGGTATAAGATTGTTTGTGTGTCAGGAGGCGCTGTCGCTGCACGTGCGGCTGCACGCGGGCGACCGCACGTGCGTCACGGACCTGTGCATAGAGACGCCACTAGTTGTAGTAATATGTGGCGGTATAAGATTGTTTGTGTGTCAGGAGGCGCTGTCGCTGCACGTGCGGCTGCACGCGGGCGACCGCACGTGCGTCACGGACCTGTGCATAGAGACGCCACTAGTTGTAGTAATATGTGGCGGTATAAGATTGTTTGTGTGTCAGGAGGCGCTGTCGCTGCACGTGCGGCTGCACGCGGGCGACCGCACGTGCGTCACGGACCTGTGCATAGAGACGCCACTAGTTGTAGTAATATGTGGCGGTATAAGATTGTTTGTGTGTCAGGAGGCGCTGTCGCTGCACGTGCGGCTGCACGCGGGCGACCGCACGTGCGTCACGGACCTGTGCATAGAGACGCCACTAGTTGTAGTAATATGTGGCGGTATAAGATTGTTTGTGTGTCAGGAGGCGCTGTCGCTGCACGTGCGGCTGCACGCGGGCGACCGCACGTGCGTCACGGACCTGTGCATAGAGACGCCACTAGTTGTAGTAATATGTGGCGGTATAAGATTGTTTGTGTGTCAGGAGGCGCTGTCGCTGCACGTGCGGCTGCACGCGGGCGACCGCACGTGCGTCACGGACCTGTGCATAGAGACGCCACTAGTTGTAGTAATATGTGGCGGTATAAGATTGTTTGTGTGTCAGGAGGCGCTGTCGCTGCACGTGCGGCTGCACGCGGGCGACCGCACGTGCGTCACGGACCTGTGCATAGAGACGCCACTAGTTGTAGTAATATGTGGCGGTATAAGATTGTTTGTGTGTCAGGAGGCGCTGTCGCTGCACGTGCGGCTGCACGCGGGCGACCGCACGTGCGTCACGGACCTGTGCATAGAGACGCCACTAGTTGTAGTAATATGTGGCGGTATAAGATTGTTTGTGTGTCAGGAGGCGCTGTCGCTGCACGTGCGGCTGCACGCGGGCGACCGCACGTGCGTCACGGACCTGTGCATAGAGACGCCACTAGTTGTAGTAATATGTGGCGGTATAAGATTGTTTGTGTGTCAGGAGGCGCTGTCGCTGCACGTGCGGCTGCACGCGGGCGACCGCACGTGCGTCACGGACCTGTGCATAGAGACGCCACTAGTTGTAGTAATATGTGGCGGTATAAGATTGTTTGTGTGTCAGGAGGCGCTGTCGCTGCACGTGCGGCTGCACGCGGGCGACCGCACGTGCGTCACGGACCTGTGCATAGAGACGCCACTAGTTGTAGTAATATGTGGCGGTATAAGATTGTTTGTGTGTCAGGAGGCGCTGTCGCTGCACGTGCGGCTGCACGCGGGCGACCGCACGTGCGTCACGGACCTGTGCATAGAGACGCCACTAGTTGTAGTAATATGTGGCGGTATAAGATTGTTTGTGTGTCAGGAGGCGCTGTCGCTGCACGTGCGGCTGCACGCGGGCGACCGCACGTGCGTCACGGACCTGTGCGCGCTCACGGCCGCGCTGCAGCCCGGGCTGGTCGCCGCGCATACGCAGCATAGTAAGCACCAACTCATTATTATATCACTCTAATCTCTGTTTTTATTACTATTTGAAACACCAAATCCACACCTCCCAATATGTGTCGCACATCCGAAGATGCTTAAGACAAAGATGAAAGATGTTCTTTTGACCCCACTATGTGAGTTTTTCGTGAAATGGTCATTGGGGTACAATGAATTTCCTCGCCCGCACTAAGGCAAGCGAGGGGAGAGAGGGACAACTGGAACGACAACCGACCGAACGCGTACTTTATAAAAATGAAGTCTAATAAAGTGTAAAATTCTGTTTAATAATCTTAAAGAAGTGAGTTTGTTTTAATCCATTATAGATTTTAATTATTATAACTCCATAAATCCATATTTGTTACGGTCGCAATTTATATTTTATTAACAATTAACATACAACCGAACACTGACCTGCAAATTGCAAATATACATGAATAGTTTTGAATTTTGGAGGAGCTCGTGGCTAAATAATAGCAGCCGCTCGGGTCGATCTTTAGGTTAAGCCGCGCTTGCCTAGGTTGGTCTGTGGATGGGTGACCACCCGTTACATACCGAGTTTCCTCCGTGCCTCGGAAAGCACGTTAAGCCGTTGGTCCCGGCTGTCATTTATAGATCTTTGACAGTCGTTACAGGTAGTCAGTGTTCCGAAAGTCTGACAACCAGTCTTACCAAGGCGTATCGTATTACCCAGTATTAACTGGGTTGTGGAGGTCAGATAGGCAGTCGCTCCATGTAAAATACTGATATTCAGCTGCATCCGGTTAGACTGGAAGCCGACCCCAACATAGTTGGGAAAAGGCTAGGCAGATGATGAGTTTTGAATTTTCAAAACTTTACCCTGACGCTGCCACCTTAAAGAAAATTATCAATTATTTTCAGGTTTTATAATACCAGATCAGCCTAATATACAGATAATTTCGTCGAACTCTAACAACGTTGGACATACGCAAGTTATAGCGGCGGTGAGTTTAATAACTAATTTTCCTTTTAACTTTGAATGCTACAAATTAAGTGCGATTTTCACATCGAATTTAAATGAGCAATGACACATAGTCAATTGAGTCGATTTTCCCCTTAGTTCAACACCACAACAAGGGAAAGAAAACTAGAAATGAAACTGAAGTCTAATTTCTCATAACTTTACATTGCAGAATCATCAAATAGCGGCCCCCAGACCGAAGGTTCACTTTTGTGGCGATTGCGGGAAGGGATTCGCAGCGAAACATGGTCTTTTAGCGCATCAAAGAAGGTATGAATATGAATATGAATATGAATAAACTTTATTTCGGGTGGCATAGACCCATAGAAAATTAATATAATATTGTTAGACGTACACAGACACATTAAAACAGATTCCCTATCATTAAGAAACAGATTTATCATAAAAACAGATGCAATATCATTAAAATAGATTCAATATCATTAAACAACAGATTCAATAGTACTAAAATGGATTCAATATAATTAAATAAATTAAATTAAATTTCTTAGAATAGTAATAATGAGTGGTTAAATTTTGAAAACAATAAAAATATAATTTTATAATTTTACCTGCCCCAAGCCCTATATATGGGCGCATGTAATGCCTTCCAATGCTGCAAAAAAGGCCCGTCCAACCTGTTTGCGACAACGTTGAGAAGACTGTTACCGCTGTCCCGCAGTCTACTTGCAATCGAGGTCGCTCTCTTGCGCATGCTGGCATAGAAACAGTCAATGGTATGGTTTTATCCGTTGAGAGAAAACAAAATTGTAGTAGTCTTGTCTGTGTGCACCATACTTTTTTATTTGCTCCGCCAAACAGCGATTTTGTTAAGATTAGAACAACATGAGACTTTATACCTTTTTCATCGATATTATATATCTTAATTTGCCTGTTGGGGTTCCGTACCTCAAAAGAAAGGATCACTTTGTTGTCCGTCTGTGTGTCTGTTAAGGCACTTTATCTTGGAGATATTTTGTGCTGGGAAATAATCGACCCTTTAAGTCTACGCAGTCAAAAGATATGGCTGTTTATGTCGCAAGTTTGTACGGAACGCTCGGTGCGCGAGTCCAGCTAAATGACATAATTGATTGAGAGAGTTCATTGGTCGGAGATTGACACACTATTTGTCATCCCGTAATATGCACGAACCGCGAACCCTATATATAAATAAGAATCAAACAACAACGATATCTGAATTCAGTAGAGCTTAAAATAATAAAACTCCGTTTGCTCCAGACACCCGGACGGCAGCTGTACTCTCCGCACGCACGTGTGCGACCAGTGCGGGAAGGCATTCTTCCAGAAGAACCACCTCATGCTGCATCAGAGACAACACATGGACCTGCCGCCACGCAGTGTCAACAAATACCCTAACGTTTACGCTTCTGCTCCCGCCAAGGTAAGCAGATATATACAGTATTTACACGGTGAAAGGGACATTTGGAGCGAAAACAGCTCATCATTTTTTAAACCGATACAAAATTCAAAAGAATGGATCAAGAAATATGTTCTGAATCTCTGAAACAGGTTTTCGTTGCGATGTCTTTTTGACTGTCATTAAAAGGCAACTAACACATATGTATGATTGTATTGGTCTCGTCCAAATTCTCGTTGCGTCTTACTAACGGATTGATATCGGTATTTTGCGGTACGATACGGATCCTTACGTAGCTGGTTCAAATCCGGCTCGAAGGACCATTAAAATGTACGATTTGGGACCATACATCTTAAGTGTACGGATCGATACCGTTACTTTACGGTACGGTACAGATCCATACGTAGCTGGTTCAAATCCGGCTCGAAGGACCATTAAAATGTACGGGACCTTACACCTTAAGTGTTGTTAAATTGATACACTGATGACTGATTCATATTTATTGATAAATGATAACTGATGATTGATAATGATATAATTATGATGAATGTGCACGCGATATGAATAATATTTGTAACGAATGTAGGTCAGCTCAGTACAGATAAAGTGCTGACATATTGATATGAACATTGTACTTGTTTGCACTGTAAAATATTTTAGACTGGTTGTCAGACTTACGGGCTACTGATTGGTTTTCGTTCTACCCATTACTAACTGGGTTGTTTATGTCAGATAGGCAGTCGCTCCGTGTTTAATACTGGTATTGAGCTGCATCCAGTTAGACTGGAAGGTGAGCCCGGCATAGTTGTGAAAAGGCCAGGCAGATGCAGATAGATGTACTTCAATGCTTTACGAAATGTTTTAATATGCGTCACCCACATGTTTCACTGGCTTCGCCCGCGCGATATCGAAAAAAAAAATATCCTGTGCGTTATTACAGACTATAAATCTACCTCTGTGCCAAATTTCATCAAGATCCAGTCACCCGTTTTGACGTGAAAGAGTAAGTAACATCCATCCATCCTCACCAACATTTGCATTTAAATATTAGTAGGATGGTCTTAAGGGGTATAGCTAGCTCGTTAATAGTAAAATAAATAACTTTAACAAACAAAGAAAGAATGCAAGTGGATATATTTGTTACTGTAATGTTTACTTTACTTAAATAGTGCCAATAGGTTAAGGCTACCTAAAATGGCCGAATAAGATCTAATCTAAAAAACAAATTACAGAGTCAAGGGCAACCTGTAACGCAACAAGCCGCGCAACAGGCAGCGCAACAGGCGGCGCAACAAGCACAGGTGCAACAACAAGTACAACAACAGGTGCAACAACAGCAACAACACCAGCAACAGGTGCAACATCAGAACAGTCTAGAGTTAGAACAACAGGATCATCAACAGGCCACGCACATACAAGTTGTAAGTATAGAAAAATGTTGATAGATAAAGACAGAGAAGATTATAAAAAATTTCGGTGATATTAAGAAATCAAAAATACTTAATTTGTCACAATTCGCACAAACAGTAACAATTAATCGTATTTTTAATTTAGGCTTTTAAACAAAATAGTGCCTGTATTAGGAGACTCCGCGCATCCATATCATTCCCATACTTATACCAACTTTGAGTTACAAAATATTTAAAATAAAGAACAATACAATCTCGGAAAGACACATCAAGATTTCTCCCGCCTATTTTCCTGGAGCAAGAGCTTTATCCAAATCTCGGGATTTAATCTCTTATGAAGAAATGGCGTTTTTGAAAAGTCGTTAATGCTCCCTCGAACATATCATTCTCGCATTTATTCTTGTTACAGTAAGGTGCTGTGCAATCGTGAACACTTTTGTGTCTTTTGTTAAATACAAGCTAAGAATTTATAAGGGTTTTAATAGTTCCTGTGTCCTGTAGTGACTGATTTCTTCTATTTTTTTCTTGTAAAGGAATTAGTAGCTTGTATCCTACACAAGAGACTAAAGTGTCCACGTTTGTGCAGTGCCTAAATTCTGACATAATAATCAGAATTAAAATTCTAATAGACAGCTAATTGTTTTCAGACTAGCATAGCTATAATAATATAACCATCAATCAGTAACAACATATCTGCTCATAGTCAAAGGAACTGGTTGCATGATATTGGAATAAAAAAAAAGACTAGCATAGCTATTTACAAACAATACAATCTAAATCGAATCGACTTTTTGGCTTTTAAATCAAAAACAGACAAAACTTTGAACTGCATCTTTAATTCAGGCCTTTTTATTTTCATGTGGCTCTTTAACAAACGATTATTCAACCAAGTTTGCTGAACCATGGCCTAGTCTAACCCTTAATAAAGGGCAGATTGAGTTCAAGGGAGTTCATTGAACATTCAAATGTATGTAGGTAAAAGAGGAGAAGAATTAGTAAGAATTTAATTCAAAATTCTCCTTTATACTGTTTTCACTGTAGCATGGTGCGGGTTATATTAGTTAAATATACCATTCCTATTCAATCTGGAACATTATTGTAGGGTGATTATTCCGTTTATTCATTTCCATGCATATTTCTTATAATACAAAAACAAATAAAAACCATTTAAAAATAGTAGTCCACCAGTGTGCGGGACTGAAGGGACTGGGCTTCAAATAAAAGAGGAGAAACTGAGAAAGAACTTGGTCACTATATTTTAGCGTGTGTGTGACACAAGGGCTCAAGCAAGACAGACATAAAGTGATTAACTTAACTTAAAATTATACTAAAAACAGTACGCATCGTCGCTCGTTGCCGCGACGAATATATCAGGCTCCTCCATAGCCTCAGGTGCGTCAACAACCAGCATCGGGAACATTGTCTAAGCTACCGGTGGTCGAGACTCTTGAGAGAAGAACCTCCTAACAATACGGGCCGTGTCCAGAAGTACTGCTTTTGAATCAAGGAGGATTACTATTAAGTGATTATAGGCTTAACTCTGAATATTATTACCAAATACTCATCATAACAATCTATCCCATAATAAAACATGTATTAGTAATAATTTCACCTGACTCAGCGATTATTGTGCCGACAGTCATATCCAATGGCTTAATTGCCAAGAGTCTCGATCAATACCTGATGAGGCTTTCGTTAGGCAGCTAGATCAAGGGCTTGATACAGAAAACGGTACTCTTGGACAACACGGTACGTATAGTTAGGAGGTAGGAACCTCCTAACGATGCGAGCCGTGTGTGAGAGAGTGAGGGGGTTTTCTCTGGAGCCCTGATCGTTATAGTTGAGAATAATAATAAATTATTGTAGATGTGAGTTAGTGTCGTGTCGTTAATATTGAGTAAAATTCGTTGGTTGATTTATTTTACAGAATAGGGAATATGCATAATTTTTAATTTTATTTATACACATTTATTTTACATTTATTTATACACGTACTAACAATCCAAGAAAAGTATTAAAAGTTAATGTCAACTACAACTTGTCGCAAATAAAAAAAAATATACTCCTACAATTTTCTGCTACGGTTCAAACGCCTTTGACAGTTGCGACCATGATGTATTGTCATTATCCACAATTTCTTTTTTATTAATTTGTAAAATAATAAAGCACTTTATTAGATAATACAATAAGTGTACCACATTGTTTATTGGTACAGTACAAAGCATATAAAAAATAAATAAAAAAAGTTTACATATTCCTTATTATGTAATGTTATGTAACACAAGCTTTACTTTACCTTCACTCTTGTTCATAACAGTACGTGTGTTGTAGGTAACAAACAGGTCGGGGCAAGTGATCGGCAACCAGATCGTGGTGGGCGCACTGGGCGCGCGACGACTTGTGGCGCCGCTGCACATCGTGGGCCGCGACATCAAGCCCAACATCGCGCATCTCACGCACAAGCACCACGCAAGGCAGCATACTACCAGGTAACATTTACATGACAACCATATTTTTTTATTCATCACATCGACAGTCCCTATACGTACATAAATCGAAAATGGAATTTTTTGATTGGCATTGTCTTTAGATTATCTATGCGTACCTACATGCTGACATGCTTACGATTTTTTTTTTATTTAATTTATTTACCTTAGAGAACAAGTCTTATAAATACAACGAATTAGTGTCGTAGAAACGCTCATCTCTCAGTTTTTCTAAGAAAACGTGAAAAAATTTAATATTTATGTGTAAATCTATACTAATATTATAAAGCTGAAGAGTTTGTTTGTTTGTTTGAACGCACTAATCTCAGGGACTACTGGTTGGAATTGGAAAAATCTTTTAGTGTTGGATAGTCCATTTCTTGAGGAAGACTATAGGCCATGCTACGACCAACAGGTGCTGAGCAGCGTGGGTGAAACCGCGGGGAACAGCTAGTATAGTATCATAAAGCTCTTAAAACTGTTAAAATATTGTAGAAAGAAAATATTTATTATTGCTCATAGAATTTATTATTTCTAGGGCGTGTTGAACACAAATTACGCTCTCCTGTAATCCTCGGTTTTTGACTTAACCTTATGTACGTAGGAACAGTCGACATGTTATACATAAATGCGCATACGCGGACTCGCCTGTGTGTTGTCGCGCGTGCGAGAGCGACATCTATGCAGTAAAGGAGTATGATTCAGACTCGCAGTTTGATTACACGTTTCCCGTTTCCGTGGATACCTAACATCACACAATACACTACGGATTATCAACTCCTCAAATCGAGTATTCCATGAAATTTCATTATGTAATGAACATTTATAGGCATCGTATCTGTATTCCGCAGCTGATACGTCAGCCAATCGCAATGCCGAACATTTTTTTTTTGTTGCTGGGGTGTTTGTTCCGCCACTTCTTCCCTGCTATATAACCACTAAGAAGTGGTGAAGAATAACGTTTTGGGCGACTGTGTTGTGTAATGACGTTCAAAAAGTGCTGATCAGCCTTGTTTAAATGGATTTTGATTATTACCGCAACTACATGCAACCGTCACGAAATGGAAGCATTTCAAATCCATATCCTTACTAATATTATAAAAGCGACAGTGAGTTTGTTACGTCTTCACGCCTAAATGGCTAAACCGATTTTTATGAATTTTGGTACAGAGATAGTTGGGACCCTGGAGACGGACATATAAAATTCTTTCAAGTACTTCAATCGACAAGCGTACTACTCTGAATAGACAGCATGTCTCTAAAAAATCATAATTTCAAAAACATTAACCAACCTTTTTCATTTACAGTGGTGACGCAAAAGAAGTCGGCGGCCTTGTCCTATCCGCGGGTCGAACGGGCCTCATCAAGTACGAGATCTCTCTCCCTCCGCCCACGTCTGTGGTCCAAGTGCAACAACTCGACTGAGTGAAGCGGGATCCAGACGAACCCTCGGTGGTCTGGATGAAAAAGTGATAGTGTGACACTCTAGTGATACGTGGAGAGTATGCTTGTACGAATTGTGAAGATGTCGTGAGGATACGGCAGGTCTTGTCTCAAAAATTGGTTTGGAACCATAAAAGCTGGTGGCTTGGGAAACAGCTTCAAATTGTTGCTCTAGCTACATCTTATAACTATAAAATCCTTGTGTCACAGTTTTAAATTCCGTTTAACCACGCTAATCTATTCACCTTGAAGGAATATGTTTCGAAGAATTCGATGGTGTTTTCATGACTGCCATGCCGCCTTTAACAACTTGACTTTTACTGATTAAAACCCACCCATGTTCCTTCTATTGCCCTTTACGTTCCGAGGCCGCGGTATCTCTTTCGAACAACCCGCAACCCCGACAGGCGGAGGCTCTGGCAAGCCCCTCTGCTTTGCTTACATCTCTTTGAGGCGCGCGTGAAACACTAACGCCCTGTCACACAGTAGAGGACCCTTAAACCCTGTATTTAAATGTGTATTCAATTACGCTACTTCAAACTTAACTTGAGATTATATTGGCAAATTTAAAGAATATAAAAGAATAAAATATTTATTATTAGTTCACTGCCATTAGTATATAATATAATGTTACACTTCAGAAAGTGAGTCAAGCATTACCTTAAATTAGTTTCAACCAATGACTTGGTATAAAAAAAAAAATACTAAAATTGAGTCAAACTCGCGTACCGAAGGTTCCATACTAACTTGTGACATAAACAGCCATATCTTTTGACTGCGTAGACTAAAAAGGGTTGATTTGACAGCGCAAAGGGACCACAAAGTTGAGTATATTGTTTTAATTTCCCGAGATAAAGGGTCTTGACAGACAGACGGAAAACATGGTTATGAAGTCGAATTGAGAACCTCGTCCTTTTTCTAAAGTCGGTAAAATACTGCCGCCGTTGCAGTTTTCATTGATATCTGTCGTGTAGAATCGTAGCTTTACTTAGACAAAATCACTGCCATGAGACTGTGATAAAGGAATTGTTTAATAAATGTTGGAAATAACTTCATGTTGTCTTCAAGAATTAAGAAAGGCTGGACTAGACTTAAGCTGGAGGCAATTCGTTGAATGGTTTATAAGTACAATTCGGCAGTACGAGTTTCAAACTAAAGTCGGGATGGCGGACCCGAAAAAGAAGGCTTTTTTTGCTTCCTTTTTGTTTCGACTGACCTTTTTGTTGAGACCACTACAAACTTAATCGTATGAAAATTTTCGCTTTCTTTAAAATGTAAAGTAAATAAGAATATTTTTAGTAAAAGATTACAATTATTTAACATATAATTTATTAGTTCAGTTGTTAGCAACAAGCACGATCAGCATCTTCTATAGAAATAAATTCTTAAAATCATTAAAATGTAATATCCCACACCTAGATCTAAACGGAGATAGCTCAAAATCCCTGAATTCTTTGTTACTTTTGTATTAAAATGCTCGGTGATCATGTGCAACTATTTAACATATTTTTTACATACAGTGACATTAAACAACCTATTTATGATCTAAAATAGACTTGTTCATAACTTAATTTCTATATCAATGTCCAATACCAATCCATACATACAGTAATACGTTTTTTTCGTCTCCTAAAAAAAATTATTTTTTGAGTTGGCCCTATTTTTTTTGGTGTGCGATATGTTGATCAAGTATTTTTAATTATAAAATCGACGTATTAACGTTATGCTCCGCGCACTCATTCTAGAGCATCTGATTGCCCGAAGCCGTTTCCACTTTTGTGGACTTCTGGAATGCAAAACACAAAGTTTTTATCGAACAAGGAATTTCGTACAAGCATACTTGACACACAAGCAATAAATATTGGTACATTTTGTATAAAGTGGATGGATAGTGCGAGTGATCGCGAGTGTAAATACAGTGTATGTGCAATGAACAGGAACAGTGCTGGGTTGTTATTGGATCATTTCGGTTACGATTGCTGTTGCAGGTGGGGATATTTGCGATTTTGATGTGTGTGGACATTGGAAAGTTTACCTACTGCGGTGGAAAATAAGATTGCTTAGATTTTGATGTCAATAATTAAGTACAAAACGCGATTCTAAAGCTTGAGCAATAATTTTATCTGTAAATCTGTTGCCCATTCTGATATTTGCTGTTTTTGATTGGTTGTCCATTTATACCACTTTTTTTTAATATGGCAATAAAGGCCGATGGCTATTCTGCCAATGCCTAAATTGAATAAATTCAATCATTCATAATAGTTGACATTACAGTGGATGACGATGAAATTGATAACGTTTTTAGAAATGGGAAAAAAATTCTAATATTTACACATACCAAATCTAAATATCCTTAGCCAACATATTGGACTAAAACTAAGCCTAAACTAAAAAAATATAATGCCAATAGATTGGAAAGCTTTATTTAATGTTTAGACGTCTGCCTTACCATACAGCCTTAATTTTATCGTTCTTTGTCATATAGATGTAGAGAACTGGGGATCTACTTAATTTCGATGGCAATAAGAAAACAGGCCTTAGCACGAGCTCACATATAAACGTGACGTAAATACGACGATTTTGGAATCAAAAATACAATTATCCTGTAGCAAATTAAGTAGTTAAATTGTTTGCAACAAGCACAATCTGTATCACCCATAGACAAGTTTTTTTTTATTGCTGAGGTATTTTATGTGAAGCCAGTATTTATGTTTTTAAAATCGACGTATTTAAGCCACGTTTACACCGCTCGCCCGTGCTGCGGCATCTGATCGATTAATTACTGTATAATAATAGTTATAGTGAATGTTCTAAAATTTAGGACATTGGTGTGTAAAAAGACAAGGTATGGGAACCATGTTTTTGTGTAATATAGTCTAGTTTTAAGGACAACTTACTATAGTTAGTAATTTCTTGTACATATCAACGTTTTTACAACCTGAGTGGCGGATTTTGTAATAAAAATGTACAATCTCTATGTAGGTACCAGCATTTAAGTTTTTATTTAAAGTTTGTTTCATAAAGGGTGTAAAAGTACACTTGACAAAGCCCAAAGACAAGTTCTCCCTTTGTTCCTAGACCATATCTGGGAATCTTCTAATTACGGAGATATTGGGGGTCAAAGTTCCAACATCTTCACATGTTTTTTTTTTTAAACATGTTTTTAATGTTATAATTTCGCTTCCTTGTCCTTTACCTCCCTGACCCCCGTACTATACAATACATTAACCAGTAAGCCTACCATGACATGTTAAAGCAGAACTTATTCCACTGAGTGAAAGAGATGGTGCTAGACACCCTGTATAGCTCTGTCCCTTTCCCTCAGCGGAATAAGTTCTGCTTTAACACGTCATGGTAGGGTAGCATCACAATGTTATAATTGCGTAACATTAAGTTTTACGGTAAAGCGTAAGTTTACACCCCAAAAAAAAGTTTATGTAGTGTTACTTAGTTTGTAGGGCTTCGTGAAGTGTTTGTTTACACCCTTTATTTATCAGTTATGTTACTGGTTATAGAAGGAAGTTTTGTTGAATATTAAGTTTTTTTTTATACTGTTGTTGTAAATTATATCTACGCACAAATTTTAGGGGATTAGTAATGATATTGGTAGTCAAAATCGCTAGTATTTTTAGTTTTTCATCAGTCATTCATAAAATATTCACTAAACTTGTCAGGAATGACCTATAACATCACTGATAATAAGAAACGGTAATTGTATTTTAGTCGTCACGTCGAATAAGATTTCTTTAAGTACATAATTATAAATAATCTTTTTTTTTTCATTTTTTGTAAAGTTATGGGAGATGAGCAATGTGCAATCAAAATTCAAGATTAGATGAAAATTATAGATCTGAGTTATTTTTTATTTTATAATATCTTTCAAAGTGTTTGTTGTTGCTTAGCTGAATGAGCTCTTATGTCTCTTGCTTTCAACACACAATTTAAAAAATATTATACTTACAGTTCTGCCTATGCTGGTGTCGTAGAAGATAGTATTGATTACTGATTTAAAAGGGACTGTTGGCACAGTTGCATCATAAGCATTCAAACAAAAATAGACTGTAAATAGTGCTGTTTAAGGTTCCAATTGTATTTGATGTATCACAGAACTAAGGACCCGACATTTATTGGAAGAAAAAATACTGGGAGATAGTAATGTGATTTTTTTAATAAGGAAATTATTTTTATGAGAACTTAATTTAGTCGCCAAAAACTGTACTTAATGTTTTGGAGGTTTTAAAAAATGGCGGATTTTTGGTGCTTTCTAATAAAAAAATGGTTGCAAGTGATACAATGTCTTCCATAACAACTGGAACCGTAAACAACATTGCATTTTTTACCAGAAAATGTGAAATAGAACTTATTGTCTATTATTTTTGGTATCTAAATTGAGTATCTAGTCTGTGATAGGGAATGTCTTTTTCTGTCCGTATAATGTCTTGCGCTAGATAAATACTGGTTATGTTATATCTGGTAGATAATACCTACATTGTGTAATAAGCCATTATAGTTACAATTTATACTTGAATAATACATAAATATATTATGAAATATTTGATTCAAGTTAATTATACTTGGATTATGTTTTTTTTCTTCTATTTACAAGAATGTTGCATACATGTACCTAATTGGGTGCTGTATTTCTGTTTCACTCGATATATTACGAAAATGTTCATTACAGAACTATAAAGAGGTTTCAAATGCCAAAGCTTTGTTAGAAGTCGTTACCATGAACAAGCTATTTATCAGGTAACCTAGTTCATTGTACACTATATTTTAATGAAAAGTCTTCAAATGCAAGGGATCAAGGATGTTAAAAAAATTGAATTGTTCTCTAAAGGCGTGAGACGATGCAATATTTTGTGTCAGAAGTCCAATTGTTTTAATGACCAATGTTACTTAGGGAAAGTTGTCCAGTTCGGTGGTATGAGGGCTGAAACTGCGTTAAACGGACACCCGCGCGGTTTCATACAAAAGTGAACCGACGGGGAAACGCGCGGGGCCCGCCAGCGGTAACACCGGGCTTGTTCAGTCAATAACGCTTGATGAAAAGCTTGTGAGACATTTTCACAAGCTTTTCGACAGAGAAATACTAATTGTGAAACTCCATTGTTGCTCTGTCATATGAGGCCAAGCGAATGAACTCTTTAGGTACCTGTGACAGGGTCCTTCACATACCCACACAGCCCACGCGCGCAGACACGCGGCGGGTGTCTGTCACGGGCGCCTGCTTAACGCACTTTCAGCCCTTAATCACCGTCAGAAAAGTATTCAGCTTTTTCTGTAACACACTGGATTGTTATTGTTAAATTATTACTTTATCAGTGTTGTTCAGCTACAAATAAGTTGAATTGGGTTGCTATACGAAGAAATCATGGTTTACTCATCGCATAAAACTATGCAGTGATGAGTCATTTGAAATTTAGTGAAATTTTAACTATCTCAACTTCTTCCATTGTTACATGACTTCCATTTTTAATAATATACCTATTTACTGTATTTTACCTTCCAAAATCATGTTTTATAAAAAAAGAACGACATACTACGGACAGAAATATGTTGAGAAGTCTGCTTGAAGTTTTTATGTACACAGTATTATGTATAGAAAATGCATTAAAACATTAAAAAAAACAATCTGGCAACCCAGAGTGACTACTTCCACATATTGTATGTTTCTTTTTATATTTTAACTCTTGACAAGTTGTTTGCCATTAACTTACATGTAAATATTATAGTGGATATCTATAATTTTTATATTAAATGAGACTATACATACCGTAATGATGTTTTTTTTTTTATTATTTCATTATGGAGATTACAATCCACGCTGGTCGTTCCAGTTGACATGTCGACGACATGTACGAACTTACGAAGTTCCTTCCTTCCTTATCGTGTGGTTGGCAGTCATGGGCTACTGACTTGACTAACATGCCGTCGAGAAATTTCTCTGAGGCATGCTGGTTTCTTCACGATATTATCCTCACTAACTCAAGCTAGTGATAATTATACAATACGCACATGAATTTGAAAAATCTGAGGGGCGTGATTTTTCATTCAGGAAGTACGCCGGTCATTTGGTTAGGTTATGTCCATAAGTGACATTCCCGGTCCCTTAAGCATTTGCACGAGCATCCATAGCTTATTGCTAAAGTTGTCGATGCGCCTACTTCGGAGTACATAAATACCGACTTCGCACATACACAGAGCAGACGAGTGAATCGATTCACTAGGGCTGGCTTTGTGAAGAATTCATGAGAAAATGACTAAAGTTATGCTGAATCAAAAGTCAGCCTTAGTGAAATCGTCATGTTGTGTCGAGAAAATATCTGCTTTATTTATCTGGTTAATTAGTCAGAAAAAATAAGTTAGTGCTCAAAATCCGTGATATGCTAGCGTGTACTAAGTAGGTAGGTATATAGCGTTGATATCTCTAAAATAAAGCCAAAATCAGGACAATGCAAAATTAAATTAAATACAAAATAGTTAGGGCATATATTTATAATACTGGGTCGATGACACAAAAACATTTAAAATTGGAAATTATATTTTAAAATATCGAAATATTTATTTACTTAAACAAGATTATAACTACATTCTAAAACTTTCACGACATTGCATACAAATATATTAAGTAGGTAAACCATTTTTTAAATTTCAAAAATTATAAAAGCAATAGACATAGCATTCGGAGTTCGTTAAGTATTAAAATAAAACCATTAAATTCAAATACATAGAGCAAGGTCTCTGGCCTCATAGTAACATATCGCTAATCAAGACAAAAAAACTCGCTTAAAAATGTTTCTGATCATGTCAGAGGGACACTAGCGGGGCAGGAGTGTGGTTGTAGTCGGTTCGAGTCCGGCACTACCTCGACTGTCTCACAACCTGTGAGATAATTGAGGTGTCCGCGGGGATTTCCCACTCCAGCCAAAACAAAAAAAACCCGGTTCTTTTGACTCTGCTGGGGAAACGGAAATAAATGAATCATCATGTCGACGAACAGTTCAATGGCGAATTGATCTTAGGAGAACGGTTGCTGAATCTAATCCGCGTAAATGCTGACGGTCCATCACCACCATCTGGGTGTGGTACCCAGTGGTTGTGGCCAAACGGGTCGCCGTGGTTGTAGCATTTAAGTTAAAATTATTGACAACAGGAACACTGTACAAAAATAATGAAATAAAACATGAAGAGCGGGTATTTCTAATTTTAAAGTTCACGTATTTCGTTACGTTAACGCCGCGAATTTGCTGCTGATTTAAAAATAAAATAGTGGATAGTCAGGCCAAATTATTTAAAGCCCTTTGAAAGAGAAAACAAACAGGTGGTCTACCTATGCCGCCGGTTTTCACCTATGCTAAGCGACATCTAATTGAATGCCTAAATATGTCCTATCCTACTAATATTATAAATGCGAATGTTTGTGATGATGTATAATGGATGTTTGTTACTCTTTCACTTCATAACGGCTGAACGGATCTTGATGAAATTTGGCACAGAGGTAGATTATGGTCTGGAATAACACATAGGGTACTTTTTTTTCGATATCACGCGGGCGAACCCGCGGGCGCCAGCTAGTTATTAATAATATTGCATTGTTGGAATTTCGAAACTGACAAGAGCCTTGCGCTGCGAATCCAACACTGCTGTGTGTATGTTCTGTTGGTAAAAACGAGTAAAATATGCTCGTCATCACAACGCTTTACCTAGTAATAGGGTCAGAAGAATAAATTTACTGTACCAGAGACGTTTCAATTTCTTTGTATATTGCCAGCTTACAATATACAAAGAAATTGAAACGTTTATCGACACACATAACGTGTTAAAGTAGGTAATGCGTTTTCGGTTTTACGACATTAGCTCACAGTACCGTACCCAAGTTGAATGCTTAAAATATAAAACTTACCTCACGTAGTTTATAGAATGTCCTGACCTTTACGCCATTAGGCTGAGGGTAGAACACTTTCGAATATCCCTCGAGGTCCCAGGGGGGCTTCAAAAAAAGGTCTTTTTACCGACGAAATAAGTTTCACAAGTATTCCCACATTCTAGTGGTGCTTGAGAAACATACATTTTTCAAAAAACTTTGAGTCGTCCACGCTGGATCCACAAGGGTACAATAAAGTTGGAGTGTATTCAGTTGTCCAAATTGTTTCGTCCCTTTGGTACGTTTCGCGAGATTGCCAGTGTTTTATGAAGGATGGTAAATTGGTGCGCAGTGAATTTCTGTACAGAATTGTGACTTATTTGTCGACGTAGCGTAGATTGCATGGATGCGATTGATTTTGTTGTGGGATTGATCTTGTATTGTTATTTGTGGTTTGGGTAGACCATGTTCTAAGCTTCCAAGTTTTAAATAATGTAGGATGCCGTCGGAGAATGCATAAACGACATGGTTATTGATTTGTTCTATATAAGTTTGCAACAATTTTTTTTTAAATCAATATGTTGTGCTAGTGGTTCCAGTTAGGGTCGACTGCTGAGCTTGAGGACTTGAGTTCGAGTCGCAGATGTCTAATATGCGACTCAGGGTTGGGTATTAGTATAATTCTATATTTTCGAAAATGGCAAGCTTTTTATCATCAGCTACCAGAGACAACTGAACTGACAAAATGTAGATTTACTAACAGCTCAGCAACCCCTTAGGAGGGGATCCAAGGGGGATAATATTTTATTACGGTTAACAAGAGATAAGTAACCAAACTCGACAAACAGTTGTTTTTTTTTAAACCGATGAACGTCTTCAACTCAAATTGAATTTAATTAATGAACTGTTTCTTTTAAATTTGGATTAAAAAAAAACATTTTTAAGATATTTTCAACTGTGATTGACGAGCTTGGTTGCTTACCTAACTCTTTTGATGACTGTACATAGATAAATTAAGATAAGGCAATCTACGGTTCGGTCATTGACTAACCCTAATAAAAAAACCTAACGTTACTCGTCAGAGGCTTCATCCAAAATTCACGAAAATAAAGTTATCCATCCGATACAGGACGATTCTCTAGGAAGAGTCGGCGGCGTCGTAAGGGGTCAGAATAAAAGATTCCTATTCGTGATCGACGTCGTTAGGCGTCGTCCTATTTCGTATAGCTATCGATCGTACGATTACACGATGCGATTTCGTCGCACGGTGAGTCAAACAGATTTCTTCAGTGTCCTAATAGAATCTTGCAAGCCATCAGGCGAGCATCGGCAATGTTACATTGATCATCGCACAACGATAACGCATCGCGCGATCCTACTATCCATTAAAGTGTCTACGAAGTTTCTCACCCATTCTTTTCCATGGAGATCTACGTTTTTAAATGGGCAACTATGTACTTTCACAAGATATTATGCTTTGGACTGTAGCTTCTTTTTTGACATTCGAATGTGCCTGTAACGGTCTAATTGAAATAAATGCTTTGATTTTGAACAGCCTATGGCACTTGCTACGAAAGCAAGCAGTCTTACATAACTACTTATGTTAAATTACCAGAGGTGATCAGCTGCTCTTGAGAAGTTCCTCTAAGCGCGCGCCTCAAAGAGATGCTAGCAAAGCAGACGGGCCTGCCATGGCCACCGCCGCACGGTGTTGCGGGTTATACGAAAGAGATACCACGGCCCCGGAACGTAAAGGGCTATAGAAGGATCATGGGTGGGTGTTAGTCAATACAAGTCTGACAATCCCCCCCGCTCCCGCGCCCCGAGCGAGTTATTTGATGATTTCCCAACTAGGTAGTTGAATTAGCCTGCTGGTGATTTGAATGATTGAATTAACTTTATTTTGGATGGCATATACCTATAGAAATATTAACCTGGACAGTATAATGACATGAAATTAAATTAGATAAGAATAAAATTAAAATATAACATAAAATTTTATTAAATTTACTACGGTTTGCATTGTGAAGAGGTTCCTGTCTCTGGAACCCTACCCACCGGTAGCTTGGACCCTGCCCCCGATACCGGCGGACCAGATTTTATTTTTTAAATAATAAAGAAATATAAAAGTGAGAGGGAGAGTAAATAAAGCAAATAAATATTATACAAAACTACGAAGATATTTATAGCTGAACTCGCACTGTCATACATATTTCGTTTCATCATTTTCCTAGTTCTATGTTTACAGTTTTCAGTTTCTATGTTTACCTTCCTAAACACCTATTATAAATTAGAACTCCCTAGGTAGGTACACGGCGACACATCAACCGAAACCAGTTTATGTGAATCTCTCATCGTACGTGAAATCTATGGTGTACCATCCGTAGTTGATAGATCAGAATAAACTGGTTTGTAAAGGTTGATGTGTCGTCGTGAATACTGCTACCTGTAACTACGAAATTAGTTTTAGTTTAGGTCCCTTTAATCTACTTACTATGTAATTAGCAGCCAGCTTTAAGCTAGCTAATCTTAAAGCCTAATTTAATTAGTGTCGAAAATAAACTAGGTCCTCTAGACCCTCTTTTACTCTTTACTAACCCAATTACTTGTCCTTTAAAAATTAAGCTTACCAAAGCCTAAAAATGTGATTTACTTTCCCGACATTATCAGTGACTAATGTCCTTTTAAAATATTAGTCGACTTATTTAAAACGCCTCGGAATAATTGAGTTAAAAACAAAGGACAAAAAGTTTTGCTGTAGAATGTTCGAGAAACGAACACAATGGGATGACGAGTTGGTTTTGTCTTGATGTACGCGTCGAGGACAAAAGTAATGAGATTTTAGCGAGGGATAGCGAAACCAGAAATTTGTTTTCGTATAATCAGTACAAGAACAGCAAAAATAAGCTACTTATATTTACGTTTTTTGTTACACCCTGATGTACCTATTTTTAAATATGTGTGACAGCTTGTATGTAAGTATATTTGTTTTTATTGATCAGCACCTCAAAAGGAAAGAAACGGTTTGTTTGTAGGGTCACTTTGTTGTCTGTCTGTTCTGTCAAGACCCTGTATACCGGGACCGGGTTGAAATTCAATCCATATACTTAGGTCTGTATTCCTTGGAGCTGTGAAAATCAAGCCTATAAGGCTATGCAGTCAAAAGATATGGCCGTTAATGTCGGAAGTTTGTACAGAAACCTCGGTGCGAAAGTCCGACGCGCACTTGGGAGGTTTTTTGTTATTTTGTGTGCTCGACTTACTTGTCTTTGCTTTTTAGTTATAAAGATATACTCTACCATTGATTTCTATAAATCTAGGTAGGTATTCAAATAATAATTTACCCAGCTCGAAAGATATTTCAGAAGAACTTGTTTTTAGTAGATACTTATAACAGGAGCGGGCCATGTTTTAGCCTTTTCGGTGTTTTGCCCTTTATGTTCCCGGGCCATGGTATCTCTTTCAAACAACCCGTAACCCCGACAGGCGGTGGCCCTGGCAAGACCCTCTGCTTTGCCAAGTCATGTTTGGCTTTTCTTTGGTTTTAGTGTAGGTAACTGTGTACCAAAATCACAATCTGTACCGTCCTGAAAGTGGCAATAACAAACATATATACTTGTTGTCTGTCAAGTACTTATAATCACACTAATATATTATAAGCGAGTTTGTGTGTGTGGTTTGTTACTCCTGCAAGTTTGAACGGCTTAACTGATTTCAATGAAATTTGGTATATATGATAACTTATACCCTTAACACATAGGCTTTTTATTCTGGTCTACACCGGTAAACCGCTGGTCGTAGGTGGTGTGTCAAAATAGTCATGATTTCTCGAAGTTATTTTCACTAACTCAGAAAAGGCATACGGCTGAAAGCTGCACCAGCATCCCTTCAACTCAGCCTTCTCATCCAATTTACGCCAAACTCGATAAATCCCCACCATCTAACGTTAAAATCGCTCGTCATTCATTAAAGCTATGCGCAGATAACAACGCAAGGGGCCGCAATGCACCACATTGCAAAAATGCCGAACACGTTTCACGTAGTCACGATTATGTCGGCCAGATTCAAATTCGGAATAATAGAACTGTATCTAGTCCAGTGCAATGAAGCTCGCGCATACTGCATGCGAATGAAGTTTGCCGCATCACACCGCG
Organism: Ochropleura leucogaster; assembly: GCA_958449745.1. Lineage (NCBI taxonomy): Eukaryota > Metazoa > Arthropoda > Insecta > Lepidoptera > Noctuidae > Ochropleura > Ochropleura leucogaster. Next base: position 14,587,339 of record OY288214.1, on the reverse strand, counting down.
CCCGCAAAAATAAATGTTGTTAAGCGTGTTGTTTTGCAAATCTTTATATATATAATTCTTTTGTGAGTGTGTATGTCACTGAACTTCTCTCAAACGACTGGACCGATTTTGATGAAATTTTTTGTGTGTGTTCAAGGGGATCTGGGAATGGTTTAGATTCACAATTTTGTCCGGCAGATGGCGCTGCATCACATTTTTTTGTAAATACGTAGCGAAGCACGTACCGGGCCGCTAGTATTATATAATACTAGCTTTTGCCTGCGGCTTCACTCGCGTTAAATTCGGGGTAACACAGTTCCCCTTTCTTGATTTGCAGGTACCTGCTACCTGTAGTTTTTGCCCTTGTGCTTTATTTATTGTAATGGTAAAGCTAAGTTTTCCCTTTTCTTCCCTCTTTCTCCCTCATTTCTCAGTTTATCATTATGCATATGATTTGCCCACTGAATCACCCAGGCATTCCCTCCAGTGCCTCCAGTGACTTCAAATTTTCTTTTCTAGAACAAGACGGTTTCTCCACAATGTTTTCCTTTAAGAGCAGCGGTGACATAAGTTACAAAAAGTAAAGCGCCTGTCTGGATTCAAACTTACGATTCGTCAACACTACCCTTCGTTTTGTAGCAACACCAATGTGCGGTAGCCTTAAAGCGCAGTTTTTGTGATTAATGACGTCCTGGGATCTGCTGGAGTAGAAGATGGCGTCCTCATCCGCCTATTGTCGGATGATCCCTTTATTCACAGATAAAGGACACATTAGGGAGTGCCTAACTGAAAGCGTTGTAATGTGAGTGAGCGATTTGTGGGAGCTTGGCGATGCTCGGGTCATTTACTGTTACTTACTTTGTATAAAAGCATGTCCCAAAATAAGTCTGTTAATTTTATTTTGGGTAACTTTCGTATTTTTGTCGTCGCGTCTTTCAGTTTTTCGAACAAATGGTCGCATTGCATGGTTATTTTGGCGTGTTATTAGACCAGAACATCACGCCTGTAATGTCTGAAGGATGAGACAGTATTCGCACATTTCACCAGTTATGTTTAAGTCTTAACATGTACCTATTAAGGTGTATTGCCATTAACCGGCCATGACCCCACACTCGGCTGCGATTGAAAAATTCTTGTTGGAAAAAAACCAACAACACTGCCAGTTCCAGGAATCAAACCCAGGCCGTCATGCTGCTTTTTTTTGCGGATGGGACATTATTAATTAACAATCCGTCCCCCAAGCCGGGAGCGTCAGTGTGAGTGTCTTGTACCTACTGACTAAATCCCTCCCATGTTCCTTTTATGTTCTGGGGCCGCGGTATTTCTTTCGAACAACCAGCAACCCCGGACCTCATGCTGCCTCATGACGCATTAAAAATTCAATAAATCCGTCAGTACTGTAATGTGTAAAGTAATTTACGTAATTGAAAGAAAATAAGTTCATAATTTCAGCAATATATGTCACAAAATCAAAAACAAGGCTAAGCCCTTCTATTTTTTCTAAATCTTTATTTAAAAACTTGAGTTTCGAATGTCTTTGCAAACCAGCCTGTATCTATGTTATGAGACCTCTCTGTACTGTAGAGGTCTAATTGTATGAATTATTTATTGCCGGACCTATAAGCTGTTCTTGTACTAACGTTGTAACAATAACATCGTAAAAACAAAAATATAAAGATCCTTTATTTTGCAAATATGGGTGCAGTCAATGGTGGTAAATAACTAAAAACTAAAAAATAAATAAGTAAATAAAATGCACAAACAAAACACCTTTTGAAAAAAACGAGGTAATCCTTTTCTTTTTCAGTTAAAAAATCATTTACACTGTAGTGTGCTATAGAGGTTAGGAATTTACGAAGATTTTTTTTTTAACTGCAGTTTTTTCCAATTGGTAGGTAATTTGTTGTATATAACCGGTACCACAGATAATATAATACTAACGTACAGATACTCCATCTCATACAAAGAAACGCGACCGCCATAACTTGCTCATTTCACCGGGCTATCCGGGCTATTTTTTTTTACTCACAACGGCGCTAGATGGTGCTTGCAGCGATAGCTCAAGTTCAGTTTATTTTACAGAGAACCAATAGATGGCGATAAAACCAAACTATACTTTTGTACTGTAAACTAAGGTGGGTATATAGCCCTTTGACCTTGAAGCTTACGTCGTCAGTCACTCGGCAATCGCCATTAAGGTGAAGATTTCTTGAGAACGGCCAAAAATCAGGTTTTTTAACGCAGTGTATCTCTTAAACCATACATAATTTTAATCACTGAAAAAAATATGATATTTTTAAGGCTTTTTTGCATACATTGATGGAATTCAAATTATAATTAAATATACTAAAATGTGTAAAAAAAATATTCAAACACACCTCTAAATTCTCTTTTAAAGCAGTTTATCTCTTCAATATTAATCGTAATTATAATCAAAAGTATACAATTAAATTTCCAATGCCAAACTGCGTTCAATGATGGATTGTTTTTGATTGAATAGTTAATATTTAATTTTATACAAATTTATTTGTATTTTTACGACAAACGTATGCAGTAAAGTCCAACGTCAAAATGTATGAACAAGGTCAACGACATAATACTGCGCCTTAATAAATTCACGTTCTTTCATGCCTAGTATTATATTATCTGAGGCGTGGGGTATAGCTACATGTTTTTCGGTAGACTGAGGTATTTGTTAGGTTCAGCGTAAAAGTCAACGCAAATTTTGATAATTAGGTATCAAGTATCTAAGTCAATCAAAGTTATTTATAATATCGAAATAGCGAATAGAGGAGCTCGTGGCTAAAAAATAGCAACCGATCGGGTTGTTCTTTAGGTTAAGCTGCGCTTGCCTAGGTTGGTCTGTGGATGGGTGACCACCCGTTACATACCGAGTTTTCTCCGTGCCTCGAAAAGCACGTTAAGCCGTTGGTTCCGGCTGTCAATTGTAGATCTTTGACAGTCGTTACAGGTAGTCAGTGTCCCGAAAGTCTGACAACCAGTCTTACCAAGGGGTACCCAGTAGGTAGGTACTAACTGGGTTGTGCTCCTCCTCAAATTGTGCAGGTTAAATAGGCAGTCGCACGGCGCTCCATATAAAATAGGTACCTACTGATATTCAGCTGCATCCGGTTAGACTGGAAGCTGACCCCAATATAGTTGGGAAAAGGCTAGGCTGATGATTATAATATCGAAATAGGTAGGTAGCTCTTTAAATGATATTTGCTGCAAATTAGATGATTTTAAGCAGGGAGTTATTTTTTAACAGACTCAGGAGTGTGTAGAATATTTTTATTTTATTTTAAATACAAGTTGTTACTTAACTAAGTAGGTAGTAATATTTGTATGTTGTGTTGGTACCTACAAAAGTAGGTAAGTATACTTACCGGATCGAATCTTGGTCGCTAGACTATAGAGTGCGGATGACCTTGCGTGTTGTACAAAAAAAGAAATGAAAATAAAGCTAAAACGCCTCTCCAATACTATCTACCTATACCTACATCACTTAAAAATTAAAACTGTGATAAAAACCTGTCACTACTATGCTTAATTATTAATACCTTTAATATAATTAATAAAAGTACGTACCTACGCTTTTACCTACTTGATATAAAAAAAACTTAACTTAAATTAACCAAAACTCGATACCTACCTATCTAAAAATCTATGCGTACCTACCTACTTTACCTAAAAAGATATTAAATGTAAACTATTAATAATTCGTAATTTGAACAATTACCTATTTAGACACTACCAAAATAACTAATAAGTACCTATTTTATTAAATAAAAACAAAATAAATCTAAAAATAAATTATTTAAAGACTAAAAGTCGCGGTGATAAGCATTGTCTGTCAATAAGGCCGAACACTCTGAACGTCTATTCGCATCAACAGCCAAATATTACGGTAACCGCGTCGAGCGCACACAAAAATAATCCTTATGGCATGATCCAGTATTCATGCGCGATGGCTTATTAGCGTATTTCATGTATAACTTTGGTGTTTCTTTACCGATATATATGACTAGCTGTTCCCCACGGTTTCACCCGCGCTGCTCAGCACCTGTTGGTCATAGCGTGATGTTATATAGCCTTCCTCAAGAAATGGACTATCCAACACTAAAAGAATTTTCCAATTCCAACCAGTAGTTCCTGAGATTAGCGCGTTCAAACAAACAAACAAACTCTTCAGCTTTATAATTACCGATATATATGATTATTTTTTTATTGTATAGGTAATAATGCTATTTTTAATAAGAGATGAGTGAGAGTGTTATTAAACGTAAGAGTAGACAAATATAATCAGAAAGCTCCGAACTGCTTAGCTATCGGGAGTTACACGTGTTATTGTGAGTTAACCATTAAAGATAGACATATGCTGTCGTATGATTATTTTTTATATAATTTTAAGGAGAATATTTCCGTCATACATGATTTCTGTGTAGCTTTAACCATTAAGGCTACACACGCGACAGAAGCTTAAAAAATGGAGTAACTTCTCCCGTTTTCCCAACATTTCCCTTCACTGCTCTGCTCCTATTGATCGTAGCGTGATGAAAAGTATACTATAACCTGCCCAGGAGTATAAAGAATAATTTGACCAAGTTTCGTTAAAATCCGTTTTTGTTTCTATAACGATAATACAGACAAACAGACAAAAATATTACTGATTGCATTTTTGGCATCAGTATCGATCACTAATCACCCTATGATAGTTATTTTGGAAATATATTTCATGTACAAAATTGACCTCTCTACAGATTTATTATAAGTAGGTATAGATAGTTTGTATTTCATAATATTTCATTCTATCAAAATAGGTATGGTAAAAGGTAATATTGAGCTGTGTAGTAAAACTCAGAAAATGAAAACAACGCCATCTATTCATAGAAATAACAGTAAATGAGTTACCTAACCACAACGTAGTACAAATTGTTCTCACCAGAGCCAACACCATAATATTATTTAGAAAAATCATAGAATTTGGAACTAGGAGCCCATTATTCCTGTTTTTTGTGTTATGGGGATTTTTAAAAACAAGAACATACTTCTTCCATGGTCAAATTTAAACAGTTACACAAACTTCAAAAACAAATCGATACACATAACGCCATCTATTGATGTTTTTTTGAACTACTTTTTCTTTCTTCGCAATGAGACCCCATGCCGGTACTATGCAAAACACACTTTTGTGCATTAGTGTTGTTTTAGCGGGGTGAAAACATAGCAAGATGTTGTCGCGTCTATTACGTGGAAATGCGTCGTCCATACGTTTAAAACGATTCGGGTCAGACTTGACAAATACAGCTACTTCTAGAATGTGAATGATTTTAAAAGAGTAACCATGGAGTTTCTTGCCGGTTCTTCTCCATATGAAATTACCAATCCGAACCGTGCACCTTTTCTCGACGTTTTATATGTACACAACCCTATGTGAAATAAAATAAAATGAATTAAGCTAGTTTCCAAGAAACGTCTCATTAATACTTAATTAATCTTACTCCACAATATTAATAATGATCCTCTCAGAATATTATCTCATACATTTTCACTTACAAAGTTGCAGTCATAACTCATGCAGTGACAAGACCCCTTTAGGAATTAACGTCGCCGCTAATTTCCAGCTGCTTGGATGAAATCTTTGATGATATATTATGGCACCTCCTCATACAGTGATTTACTTAGGGTTTACTTTTTAGGGTTCCGTGCCTGAAATTAAAAAAACGGAACCCTTACAGGATCACATTGTTATCCGTTTATCTATCTGTTTGTTAAGACCATTTATCTTAGTATCGCGTGGAGGTATGGAGTTGAGAGTAAAACCATATTATACTCAAATCTGTAGTCCCTTTGTGCTGTGAAAAAAATCAATTCTCCAAGTTTACGCAGCCAAAACATGTGGCCGTTTATGTAGCAAGTTTGTACGGAACCCTCGGTGCGCGAGTCCGGGTTTTTTTTAATAAGTATTAGCGCCAAAATACTAAACAGCACTACATTAGCTATTGATTTCTATTTTAAATCTTATATTCACCATATATATATATATATATACTAGCTGTTCCCCGGCATGCGTTGCAATGCAATTTTCTACCTTTCTACCCTAGATACCCTACCTACCCTACCTACCCTACATACCCTACATACCCTACATACCCTACCTACCCTACATATCCTACCTACCCTACATACCCTACCTACCCTACATACCCTACCTACCCTACCTACTCTACATACCCTACCTACACTACATACCCTACCTACCCTACATACCCTACCTACCCTACATACCCTACATACCCTACCTACCCTACCTACCCTACATACCCTACATACCCTACATACCCTACCTACTCTATCTCTCAAGTTGGATCAAACTGCACATGGTGTGCGAATTTCATTTAAATCGGTTAAGTGGTTTAGGAGTCCATTGAGGACAAACATTGTGACACGAGATTTATATATATTAAGATATATATATATATCTACATATATATATATATCTACTATATAAAAATAAGTCGGGTTTTCCTTCCTGACGCTATAACTCCAGAACGCTCGAACCGATTTCCACGGTTTTGTATTCGTTGGAAAGGTCTCGGGCTCCGTGAGGTTTATAAGAAAAGGTAGGGTAGGTAGGAAGGTAGAAAATTGCATAGCAACGCATGCCGGGGCACAGCTAGTATATATATATATATACTCGTCTTAGGTAGCACTAAGCCGCTTCATCGCTTAAATACACACCGAAGTTGAATACTTAAAAGAGCAGAATACTTATTTAGAGGAGGGACACTACGTTATGAAAATTACCATAGACAAAGAGTAATCACCATTATTAATGGCCAGTAATTTAAAAACTTATTCTCATTTTAAACCTCTTTGTCACACTCCAAAAAGGTTCAAAACCACTAAAAACACATCAGTTACATAGTTTTAGTGGTCTAGCAAACCATTGAACCCAAAAGTTTCAAACAGTTTTCGACAAAATTGACTCTCGACTCTCTTAGGTACGTTAAAAAGGAAACAAGGCTTTGTTTATGCATTTTAAGGCTAGTACTAACGGTATGGTATAGCGAAGCGAGGATTCCGTAGAAATTTCCAACATAAACCGCCATATCTTTTGAATGCGTAGACTTAGAGGGTTAATTTTTTGAGCTTTTGGTTTTAATTTCAACTCGATAATGAGATAAAGGTCTTGACAGGCAGACATACGGATAACAAAGTGATCCTAAAAGGGTTCAGTTTTTCTCCTTATGAAGAAAAAAAAGCCCCAATAATGACACTTAGTTTTAGGAGGCAATTGTATTTAGGGTTGATTAGTTTCTTTTTGCTTGAACATGAGGTCCAAAGGCTTAATTCAAAGGTCTTGCTAAGAGTTATTGGGTTTTCCATTTCCAGGTTATTAATAGCAGCTGGAGTCTAGATTTCCGCTCACTTGATAGCAATACCGTCACCCTTAAATTATAAATTAATAAAGATTGTATACTGTTTAGTTTGAGGGAGCAAGGTGACTCGTAGCATTAGGTGGTACCCGACCAACTCACTCTCTCACAAAAGCTGAAAGGTCGTAGTTTTCAGGCGTTAAAACTGGGACAGGTGTACAAATGATAGCCAATACAGGTTTTTAAATAACTTTATTCGCGAGGGAAGACCCTTTTATCAAGGGAGAAAATCTACTTTGTGTATTTTTGGTTAAGTAAAATATCATATACTTAGTTATTATCACAAGCTGAACAAAACTAAAACTGCACAAAAACTTCACAAACTGATTTTCAACAAATAGGTACAATTTAGTAAAAACACAATAACTAGCACAAGTGGCTGCTAGCCGAGATCCAACGACGTAATCTATACTTACTAATATTATAAAGCTGAAGAGTTTGTTTGTTTGTTTGTTTGAACGCGCTAATCTCAGAGACTACTGGTTGGAATTGGAAAATTGTTTTAGTGTTGGATAGTCCATTTTATGAGGAAGGCTATAGGCTATATAAAATCACGCTACGACCAACAGGTGCTGAGCAGCGTGGGTGAAACCGCGTGGAACAGCTAGTGAGCAAAAAAATTACTGCAGAAGATGAAATGACAGAATGAAATTCGAAATATGAATATTTAAAAATTAAAAAATCAATGCTGGTCTGAATGGAAAAAGGTTCATATCCCACTCTGTTACAGCTTCATATTCTTCTTCATGTGGACCCGGCTTCTTAGAGGGGTCCGGTTTCCGCACTTAGTTCTTTCAGTGGACCATTGTGCGTACAAGCTAAGCTAAGCTAAGCTAGCTAAGCTTCATATTTATTAGATTTGCACTTTAATGTTCAAATGTTTGTAAGAAACAGAATTAAATTTGAATTGCGTAGGTAAATAATAAGGAAAATAAATGACATAATTATTTTCTTCAATTTATCATTTAATTAAAATAAATCGTCTTTTAAAATTATGTATTTATAATCGTAAATAGAATGCTTAATTATAAATCTTAATAAATAAAAAGAAAATACATTTTTAAAAAGGAACTTTAATTATTTAAACAATAAAGATTTTAGATACGATAATGTTAAATTATCTTACCTTAAAAAACAAGTACGGAAGATACTAAAAATAAAATTCATAATTAACAAAATATCTTTTACCGTTTCAAAGTTAAAATTATCTGAACTAAGAGAGCGTTGTTCTGCAAAAATGAACCAACCCACAAACTATATTTACTTAAGTACTTCAGTTAATTACGTCAAACTAATTACTAATTCATGCCCATTCTTCTCCATAGAGAACAACGCTTTGGAATGGGAACTACAGTACTTTCACAAGTTATTATGCCTTGTGACTGGGACTGTAGCTTCATCTTTTTGTTTTTTTGACATTCAAAGGTGCCTGTAACAGTCTAATCGAAATAAATGCTTTGGGTTTGAATTTGAGTTTGAATTCAATATAATAAAATAAAATAAAAATAATTAATATCTTGGGACAACTCACACACGGCTATCTGATCCCAAGCTAAGCAGAGCTTGTGTTATGGTAACCAGACAACTGATATACATACTTATATAATTTATAAATACATACATATTATAGATAAATCACACCCAGACACAGAACAAACAATCATGCTCATCACACAAAGTTTGTCCTGGGTGGGAATCGAACCCATGACCTCCGGCTCAGCAGTCAGGGCCACTAACCACTAGACCAACAGGCCCATCAAACTACTATTTAGTCAATCGTCTAGACAGTTTTTTTTCATAGCCTGCTATGTCCCACTCCTGGGAAAAAATCTCGGTATGGATGTTTGTATGTTTGTTATTCTTTCACGACAAAACGGCTGAACTGATCTTCATGAAATTTGGCACAGGTTATAGTCTGTAATAACACATATGATACTTTTTTCAATCATCACACGGGCGAATCGCGGGCACCAGCTAGTATGCAATGCAGTTTGTCTAGTCGAAATTGAAATTTGTTCACATTTTGTTTTACGAAAGTATCTTTACTTCGGGAGTAATTTAGTTGTGGGTTGGTACTCTTTTACAAAAGCTGAGCTCAAGTAACCTAGAATACTTCTTTACTCAAGTAATTAATCTTTTGTTGCTTGTTTCAAATCTGTCTTAATCAGGACATTGCTGAGCTGAATAAGGGTCGGGTTCCATTGAGCCGTGACATGATTGATTGACTCACAGAGTTACAAGTCGATTTTAGAGAAAAGGGAATAAATGGTATTAAGGCTAATGATACCTTGTTTCATTAAAGTACGGCCAACGAGAAGCGATATGAAAGGTCATTAACCTAAAGAACAACTGTGGCGTTGACAATCTAATATTTAGCTCTTTCCATCTTGTGCCTTTGTCGTAATGTCTCGTTCTCCCGGCAAAAACATGACAACGTTAAGACGGGTTCGCCAACATTCGGGCGGCCATTTTAGATGGGGTTTTAGCATGGGTTTTGTTTACATTTGGTATCGCTTTTCGTTGGCCGTACTGTAGATTTTAGTATTCGAGGCGTTAGAAAGTAATTTTTGAGAATGGAACTAGAGAATAAAAATTTAAGGTTTATTGCAAAACTACGGATATGCCAGATAAAATAGGGCGACATTCAAAATTTAGGCGGAGTCTAACCCAGATTTATAAAGGCAATTAAAAAAAAACAATAGAAAGTATTTTTTCAGACATTTCGTTTTGTTTTGAACAGGACATCAAATTACAAAATAAATAGGTATAGTCATTTCACGGTTACATTACCTCTGATTTAACATAATTACCAAAACAACAGTAAACTTTATTACAGTCACAATAAAGTTGCTGTTTCTTTGCAGATCAGAGATAAAAAGACTGTACGATTTCACCATCACTGGCTAACTTAAAAAAAATAACTTAAACCTAACTTAACCCTAAAATATCACATGTAAATTCAAGCAGCGTTCTGCAGCACAAAGAAGTATGGCGGATGTAATCTGTTGACCCCTACCGTGTACATAGTGGGGGTAGGTCCATGCCACTCCAACCTGTACTTGTCTAAGACCCTGGTGGTTAATGAAGCCAGCATTTTGCCGACTGCTCCAGTACCTGAAAATATATTTATATAATTTATCTAAATTTCACGTACACACGACGGCAGATCAAAATATTCTAACCTGCTAGCCTACCATGACGTGTTAAAGCAGAATTTATTCCGCTGAGGGAAAGAGACAGAGCTATAAGGGGTGTCTAGCACCATTTCTTTCCCTCAGTGGAATAAGTTCTGCTTTAAGATGTCATAGTAACCCTACTGATCTCTCTAATACGGATCGCACACCGTAGTAAAGAGATCAGGATAAAATGGTATTGTATAGGTTGTTGTGCCGTCGTCTGTAAAATAAGGGTCTGGCTGTTTGAGTATGTGAGTTTAAATGTTTGTAAACGCACTCACGATACAGTAGTTCCTAAAGGAACAAAGTTTTTTTATAAAAAAAAATCGTCCACGTTGCTGACAAATTGAAAAGAGACCCAGAAGACTCACATTACCTCGTTGGGTGGCAGAAAATTATTTTTTGCCAAAAAAATGGGGAGAAGAGTCGATCAACCGCTTGGCGATTTTCCGAAGTACCCTTATACTACTAAACAACTTTGGGTAACATTTAGCACAGAAATAGTAGAAAATATCAATCTTCATTCGGACAAAGCCGACGGCATAAGCTAGTCAAGTTATAAAGTACCTGGGCAGGCTTCTCCAAAAGGCAACGACGCTAAGGGATGTGCTCTGGAAGCTTTTAGGGGCTCCCAACCTTCACTGCACCATCTCTCAGGAACGAAGGCTTCTGCCCGACCCCATTGCTTCTCAGACTTGCTGGTGACGCCGTGGGCTAGGACTATGTCCACCTGTGAAAGGAAATGAGGAGTTAGACCACAAGATCTTTCATCGTTACTCCCCAGAAATTGATCCATATTAGCGATACTATAGAATGGTGTCAAATACAGGCTGTTTTTATGGGAATACTAGCTCTCGCCCGCGGCTTCGCCCGCGTTAAATTTGGGATAAAACAGTTCCCCTTGCGCCTTATTGTTTTGTAATAGCAACGTTAAGTTTTCCCTTTTCTTCCCTCTTTCTCCCTCACATCCCACTTCTTTTTTCATTAAGCGTGAAGAGGTAACAAACAAACAAACAAACTCACTTTCGCTTTTATAATATTAGTAAGGATTCATTTTTCGAAAATTTAATGATGCAGTTTTAGTTTTTGACAAAATTGGACCTCAAGACTTTTTTGGCTAATTCAGCCTGCGTATTTGTTTTTAAGCCTTGATTACTGTGAATTTTCTCATCCTACTTAATACTATAAATGCGAAAGTTCGTGAGTATGGATGTATGTTTGATCCTCTTTCACGAAAAAACTACTGAACGGATCTTGATGAAATTTGGAACAGAGGTAGACTATAGTCTGGAATAACACATCGGATACTTTATTTTATTATCAAGTGGGCGAAGCCGCGAGCGCTAGCTAGTCTTTTGATAAAACACCTTTCTCTTCTTAAATTTCTTTAAAAACACAGAAAGCAACAGTATCACATCACAGAATATAAAACGTAACAACATTCCTTGAAACATTATTATCTTTCATAACACAAAGAAGAATGGAAACAGTAATTTAGGGACGATTGTTTGAATAACAGTCGCTGTGTTCGGGAGTCTAGCTACAGTTAGTCGAATTCCACCGTTGTTCATTATTCAGAGACGTAGTACAGAGCTTTAAATAATAATGCGGATGAGATTTGACGTGCTTTGTCGGGATTTACTGAAAAAACATGACCAACAAAATGACTTTTACACACACTGGGAATATCGTGGGTGCGTTTACAAACATTTAAACTCACATACCCAAACAGGCAGACCCGGATCAATTACCAAAAATTATAATTGGTCATACAAATATTTGTTCCGTGCGGGGATTGAACCCGCGACACGCAGTGTAGCAGAGCACATTGCTTTTTTATTCTTTGAAAGTGTAGCGATGGGCCTAGGTTTTTCATTTTTTGGTTTCGATCTTTTGTGGTTTTTATAACAAGTTTGCGACTAGTTGCAAATGAGAAGTACTATTTAAATAAGCAAGACAACTATGTTTACCAAGGATTGAGGTGGACTGACGGGTTAAACTGGAGGCCGTCCTAAACAATATAATGGCATAAGGTATTAAAGTTCCACTTACCCCAGCAGGAATTTCATAGCCTCCAACAACGATGTCCTCTCTATTCCTTCTGACCACTCCTCCTGTAGCCGGATGCAGCCTCATAGCTTCCCTGGCGCAGGCCGCCACGTAGGGCAGTCCGGCGCAGTCCCCGCCGGCCGCGCGGCTGGCTGCGGCCCAGTGCACCTCGTCGTGCGCGCGCTGCTGCCGCGCCGCGTGGAGGGACAGCTGGTAGAACATGTTGATGGCTGTCTGGGCGAGCTGTGGAAGAGGTTCATTGATGATTTGATGATGGAAGACAAGATAAAACGAAATGCTACTCAGGATTTAGCTATGTGATAATCAGTTAGTGTCTTTTATATTTAGCTGTGTGTACTTGATAAGGCGTTGAAATTTCAAATTTGTAGTCTTTGTTAATTGTAATTTAATAATTTATTTTTATCTTATATTGTGATGTAATAATTTAATTAAACAATACATTGTAATAGTTATATAGGTTAATACTTTAAATAAACAATCATTACTAATACTAATATTATAAAAGCGAAAGTGAGTTTGTTTGTATTTTTGTTTGTTACGTATTCACGCCTACATAGCAAAAGCGATTTTGATGAATTTTGGTACAGAGATAGTTGAGACCCTGGAGACATAGGCTACTTTTTTTTAAAGAGAGAACTGAGGGAGAAAGACGGAAGAAAAGAGAAAACTTAGCATTGCAATTACAATAAATAAGGTGCAGGGGCAAAAACTACAGGTAGCAGGTACCTCCAAATCAGGAAAAGGGGGTGTGTTACCCCGAATTTAACGCGAGTAAAGCCGCGGGCAATAGCTAGTTAACAAAAATAACGTGTATGCTACTGTTTTTTCGTTCATCTAATGCCTTATGAAGTTGAAGTATAATTTATATAATGGTATTTCTCAGAGAATGCATTAAATACGCGTTGATTAACTATCATTTTTCTAGATCGCAAAGAATGTTCATTGTGATATTAATTCATCATTCTTGCCCATGAGTTTCCTTATAATCATAAAAATGCGATGAATACAAAAACCCATAGATAAGTCGATAGATAAAACTCAGTTGCAGTTATAACTTATTTAATGACTATACAACAGGGTTGTCGGGCCTACGTTGTCCTCTCACACTTAAGTACTATCACTGTAACAACAACGTTGTAAAGCCAAATGATTTTAAAAGAGTACCATGGAGTTTCTTGCCGGTTCTTCTCTAAGGAAACGACCAACCCGAACCATGCATCTTTTCTTGACGTTTTATAAGTGCCCATGTAGGCCTATGTGAAATAAAAATAATTTGATTGATATTCATAGACAACTTACAGGATGAACTCCAGCCAGCAGCATATCGGCAGCGAGTGGTAAGATCCGTCCCTGCAGCGGCCTCAGTTTGTCCAGCAGCGCTTGTTCCGGTTTCAGTTCACCAGAGTTCAATGACTCCAATGCTTTCAGCAAGAAATGTTCTGTGAGACTGTAAAGAAAGTATAAGATAAATTGTAATATGTTTGACAACACGGTTGGCGCAGTGGGTGAGCGATCCTTTATTATTATTATAATTTAAGACCTGTTAAACACATGTGAGAAGCAATAAATGATTGAATTGAATTAAATTGAATTGATCGACTGCTGCCCTGCGTGTAGCGGATTCGATCCCCGCACGGAACAGATATTTGTATGGCCTACAGATACTTGTTTCGGGTCTGGCTGTTTGTGTATGTGAGTTTAATGTTTGTAAACGCACCCACGATACAAAAGAGATAACTAGAGTGGGACGTTTAAAAAAAATGTCTTTAACATCTATGTATTTCGGTCGGTGTCACTGCTGCGCTACGTATGGCGGGTTCAATATTGCACGGATCAAATATTTGTATAGCCCACAAATTGTTGTATCGGGTCTGGCTGTTTTTAAAGCCTCACACAATACATGAGTAATTCCAAGTGTGTGGCAACGTTAAATTAAAAATAAGAAAAGCTTCTAAAAACAAAATTAAGATTGGAGTAAATGTGGGTACACTTACCAACATAACACCAAATCTTTTTTTCCTATATGTAGGTAACGATTAAGGGATTTCTGGGGTATTATGGTATAATGCACAAGTAACTCAAAAATCCCGATTTTTGAGATGTCTCCGTTTAGATCGAGGTGTGGGATCCTACTAATATTATAATGTGAATATTTGTGAGGATGGATGTATAGATGTATGTTTTTTTTCTATCATCACACGGGCGAAAGCTAGTATATAATAATATTATAAATGCGAAAGTTTGTGTGAATGTTTATTTCTCTTTCATGATAAGCTACTGAACCTATTTGGATGAAATTTGATAAACAATTAATTAATAACTTAATTAACACATAGGATACTTACTAATTACCTAAGTTCACAAGGGTAACGGGCCTACAATACCTGTAAATTTGGTAGTTTTCCCAAGAGATCGTTCGATCCTACGGGGAATCAAAGTATATGTTAATTCAGGTTATAAACTATTTGTTAAACAAATTATGGCCTACCTTAAAATCAAGCAAATTCATCATTTTTAGCCGACGTAAAAAAAAGGAGGATGTTCTCAATTGGACAGTATTTCTTTCCGTATGTTTGTTGCGCGATTTCTTCATTTCAATTGTGAGGCGATTTTCAAAACTAACTTTACTTTCGGAAGTCGGTGACTTTTGTTTGATTCATCTATTTGTCTTGCCAACGACTTCCAGAATTTCCGTCTTTTGGAAGTTTGCAGTAATATCACCATCCCTATATATAAAAGGTGGGATTATATTTAGTAGCTAATTATCCACATCCCGTATATGCGACATCTAGTTTGTGATTATCTAAGTAACCGCTTCATTCTAATATAATTCCAGTTCAGTGAATTCAATTAGTAGATAACTGTTCTTATATGCTAATGAGCCATATCAAATTATTTAAACTCTGTATTTACATTGTACAACTTTACTTAGCTTATCAAGTGATTTTATTAATAAACGTCCTTGGCATTATATTTACCATTTCAGACAGTATTATTCATATTATTGTTAAGTTATTGATGTTAGTAAAAATTTTATAAAATCTTTTTAATTCAGACATATCATTTAGGCCATATTATTGTTGGTAGTCACAGGCGTGCACACGGTCTAATGACCGGGTAGGCAGCGTATTTTTTTCCGCGAAAATTAGGAAAGATTCCGCAATTGCACGTGTTAGTTAGTCTTTTTTGCTGCGGAATAAAAATTATGTAAATCTGTAGGTATACCCCGAATGACTCCACACTGTTGTATTATTCGAATTAAATAACAGGCACGGAAAACAATATAATTTATTTGTGTGTATGCAACCACACAGCCAGGAGTATGTTTCATAATTTTTCTTATTAAATTTACGACTTACATTACCTTTTTGCTGGGTTAATGCTGGTAATTCAAGCACACATCTACCTTTCGACACTATTTGAAGCTTTTCATTAAACGACAATTGAGAAAACCTACCATTTATTACTTTTAACAAACACACATTATAGAATTTAGAACAAATCGAACTGAATTTGCGATTCGTTAATTAATTATTCACAAAAAACAAATATTAACTGCAAACTTCACATAAACATTTCAAAATTTTGATAATAAAATGTTGACAAATAAAATTGCATCACTTTCAACCGGAATTGTACATAGCTAATGACTTCTTCAACTTGTCGTATAATCTCTGTTGAGCGCCAATCAGTAAAAAGCTGAGCTGTACCGACCAATGCAACGAGCTGTTCATGTCGCAACGAATTGCGACATGAATCGCGGCCCCCGATTGGCTTCTCATGCCGCAGGAGATACGTCGCTGTGTGAGCCATACACGACGTGTCTGTACACGAGGTTTTACACACACACGCATACTTAATGCCTACATTTATCAATGAACTAAAGGCACTATTGAAGTTTGCCTATAATTCGCTCGTGACGATCTGTTGAACGCGAAACGCCTGCCATAGTGTTAATTTAGGGCGTTGTGGAACGTTGCTATTATTTTTACGTTAGGAATTTATAAAAAAAGTTTAAATTAATTAGATATTTGTTTATTCTTTGATTTTTTTTCTTTCTTTGTTTACCTATGGAGTCTAGGGTAGGCAGTGTCTTTTTGCCTATAAGGAGTGCACGCCCCTGTTGGTAGTATGGCTTAAAAGCTATGTTAGGTACATACATAGTTAACACTTGTTTTTTGGATGGCAAACCTTCATATAAATTCCCCTAAATTCCCCCGCTTCTCCACCTTTGGAACCCCTCCTTCCGAAGGTGGAAAGTGTCAGATATTTACTGTCTAAAACCCACGCATATTCCTTCTTTTGCCCTTTATATTCCGGGGCCGCTGTATCTGTTTCGAACAACCCGACAGAGTAACCACCATTTAGAAATTGGTAAGTGATTGTACATTTTAAATCTGCTATGTTAATCCTTTTTTGACTTGCATACCAACTTGAAGACGCTTAAGTCCTTCCATACGATTGATAAGATTTTTCCGGATTACACACAAATAAGTAAGTAAGTATGTTGAAAAAAACTTCAGATGTTCCTCATACATAACGCGGCCCTACCGGAGAGAGACCAACGGCTTCAGAATCGACCGAATCACGGGGATACCTCACCACCAACTTTCGAATACCGGGTTGCTACTGTGAAATTCGTAATGAAAAAACTCAATAACACTTTTTACGCGACCCGGGAATCGAACACAGCAGTCGTGCTTGAGATCGCTAGACCAACGGAGCAGTAACATAAGTACCTACGTAATATTATAAATGCGAATGTTTGTGAGGATGGATGGATGTATGGATGTTTGTTACTCTTTCATGTTAAAACAGCTAAACGGATCTTGATGAAATTTGGCACAGAGGTACATTACAGTCTGGAATAACACATAGGATACTTTTTTTTATAAATCACGCGGGCGAAGCCGCGGGCGCCAGCTAGACGGACAATAACTAAGAACAACACCAAAGACCAACTATCTCTAAGCTTCTTTATAGGTTGTTTGTGTATGTGAGATTGAGTGTTTGTCGCACCTACGATAGCTCACGACAGAGGACGTCAAATCTCATTCGTGTTATTATTTAAAGCTGTACTACGTATTTGAATAAAGAACAACGGTAAAAAAAAGAAAGGAGTCTGGATTTGTGCCCAGTTGATCAATAGGCTTGTTCCAATGGGACTAAAATAAACATAACTGGTGAAACTTAATTAGGCAAATAGGTACACTTTTGCCTAACCCTAAGGGTTTAACTGGCGTGATTGTTATGTTAAAAATGCAATACTGTCTGATAATTTTTTTGCTTAAACTTCAGAACACCAGTAGGTCTAAAGTTTCAGAAAGCTCTTTTAACTTTATTATAATTTTTAATAATGTTCAACAAGAAAATACCCTCCTTACTTTGTCCGCTTCGCGTAATAGTCTCATTTCGGTTATGTTTTATCCTAAATATCTTCCTATGACCTTGTTCTGGGTACTTAAAGTAAAAATACGGTAAGTACTGTATGCTAATTTAATTACGGCGCCGCTTTCAAAAACATCTGGTTTTCGTTAAGCTTATCATAACGGTATATTTTAATTTGCATTTAAATCTTAATCTGAACTGGAATTATTCTTTATGTTTGAGGTTAGTACAATAAAACTGCAGTACAGGACTTGTTTAAGAAAGATGTTGTTTTCCGTAAGCGATACTCTCTGAAATAAGTTTCGAAAATAAGTTTAAACATGCCCCGCCTGCATTTGTGTCTGTGGCAGCTAGAACCCGGGCCATTAACAACAGCATTCTAAAAACAGTTACCGTAAGTCTTTTCCCCCTTTTTTTGAGGCATTTTGTGGAGAGGATGACTGCTTGATTCACTGGCTTTCATCTTCTGTACACAGTGACTCATACTCTAATTGTTTTTTTATTTATGTACTAGCTTTCGCCCGCGGCTTCGCTCGCGTTAAATTCGGTATAACACACCAAGCAGACCTGCAGTTTTTGCTCTTGCGCCTGATTGATTTGTAATAGCAACGCTAAGTTTTCCCTTTTCTTCCTTCGTTCTCCCTCATATCCCACTTTATTTAAATAAAAATTATGCCTATGTCCGTCTCCTGGTTCCCAACTATCTCTGTTCCAAAACTCATCGAAATCGGTTTAGCCATTAAAGAATGAAGAGGTAACAAACAAACTCACTTTCGCTTTTATAATATTAAGTAAGGATGTACTAACACTAGATATAAGGCGTTCTACTAACACTATGGATCTCTGGTATCCGAAAATAAATAAATTATTATTATTAAACCCAATTAATATTGGTATATGTCAACCATTGATTAATAGGGTTTTTTTTTGGGGTGGGAAATCGTCAAATAACTTCCCCTGTTCTGGGCGGAGCGGGGGGGCATGTCAGACTTTTACTGACTCAAACCCACCCATGTTCCTTCTATTGCCCTTTATGTTCCGGGGCCGCGGTATCTCTTTTGAACAACCCGCAACTACAGGTAACATTGCGCAGCATTTCGTATTATTAGTGATTAGAGAAACACACAATTCCTACATCACTCAATACATCTAGTATTAACAAACAAAAACCTACGTAGGTACTTACGTTCATTTATACAGCTATAACACAACTACATATTTAAATAATTTAATATCCTTTGTGTGCAAGTACCCAATATTTTGGCAATATCACCTATCAGTAAAGTGAATCGTGATCACATTCACTACAGACAGACAAACACACGCGCCACGGTCAAGAGATTAGCATACACGTGACTGATTTGCATAGCATGCGCATGCGCAAACAGGACCGAAACTTGTGTGTTTCGGCAACCTTGGTGACTAATCGACATTTACAAGTTTTACTCATAACGCAGTCTAATTTTGGGTTATGCAGTTAATACATTATAACCTTGTTGGGATGTATTTGTCTGCAGAACGAGATCCCCCCACTCCGCCCAGAGCGGGGAAAGTTATTTGATGATTTCCCCCCCCAAAAAAATTTGCCTGCCTGTAGACGTAAATGCTTCTTTGCAAGGTTTCTCACAATAATACAGATAACTATGTAAATTAATTTTCTAAAAATGTTGAGAAAGATCTCATACGATGGTGGTATGGTGAGCCGAGAATGATGTGCTGAATTTCATGTATAGGTAATTATTTTATGGAAAAATATTCTCGACGGAAAATCGATAAAAACGAATACTCAAACAGTTTCTGAAAAAAAAAAAGACTAAACACCCAGAATAAAACTTACGTAAAATGTCTGTCAAAGGCCTTGAGCGCACTGTTGAAGGTAGAACTCTGAGAGGTGAGCGTTCCCTCACTGCGGACCAGGTAGCTTCCATCAGCGATGTCGCGACTGACTCGCACCAGACGTTCAGCCGGAGTCAGCTCCTCTAGGGACCGCTTAGCGAGGGAGCAGAGGTCGTGGATCTCATCGTCGAGGGAAGTCTTTTCTGGTTTTCTGTTGGAGAAAGACGAAATGAATGATGGATATTGAAGTTGGGGTAATATTGGGCTTTATCTCGTAGTTGAATATGTTATAACTGCACAGGTTCTTCATGGTTAAGCAGTGCTTGCCAAGGTCGGTCTGTGGATGGGTCATCCATGACCGAGTTTTCTCCGTGCTTCGAAAAGCACGTTAAACCCACATCCCAACGAACTACCACGTAACCACGTTTAATTTGTAGACGTTTTACATTCGCTACAGGTAGTTTGAAGCCACTGGATTCGCCAAGTAACTGGGTTGTTTAGGTCTAATAGACAGTCGCTCCGTGTAAAATGCTGGTGTTTAGCTCTGGTAACAGTGGACCCCAAAAAAGTTGGGAAAAGGCTTAGCAGATGATGCTAATGATTATTTATTATGTGATCAACTTACTGGTTGTCGGCGCTAGGTATATGTACTGTCCCGTCGAGGCAACCCAGCCGAATGCCGAAGATCATCATGCCGATTGTTTCGATGGCCCAGCGGTAGATCTCTGTCTCCAATTCATCGTTCAAAGCATTCTCTGCGTGGCGGAGGTCTCCCAGTCTATGAGAAAAGATACATCGTGAATTAAAAGACGTGTGGAATTTTCCCGGTTGTAACTCTGGGACAGTGGGTTCCGAGTGCCTTTTCAGGGAAACTTTAAAACGCTTAGTTGACAATTCCTGTGATCCTAGGCTGGCTCTTACTCGGACACTTTTTAAATATTACGTAGAGTGTTAAGAGACCCCTAAGAGATGTCTTAAAGGTTTTGTCCCTTATGCACTTGTGTAACGTATGTTTGCTTTGTAATCGTTTTAGGCCTTTTGTTCTTTGAAGATAGACACTTTTTCCCGGTTGGGAAATCATCAAATAACTTCTCCCGCTCTGGACGGAGCTGAAGAGAGTGTCAGACTTTTACTGACTAAAACCCAGCCATATGCTTTCTTTTGCTCTTCGTGTTCCGGGACCGTGGTATCTCTATAGAACAGTCCGTAACTCCGGCAGTGGTCCGTGGAACACGAACTCGCCGTTGACACGGAATAGATGGGCTTGTGGTTCCTTTTTTAACTACTACCATGTAAGCAATATAACGTCAGATTATGGTTTTATTGTAATAGTTGTCCTTTGATACGGAACCAAGCAAAACATTCGACGCAACAAAAATATTGACTTAGCAAGCAATTAATTGTTTGTGCTAATAAAAGGTGATGATACGAATTCACACTGTTATAATAGCATGATGAAAAAATTAGCAGGTTTTTTTTTTATTTTTATCGCAAACACTTCGTGATGATCACGAGGATATGAAATGATTGATAGTTTGAGGTATTAAATCGACTTCTAAAAACGAAGTACGTTGTTTATTCCAGCAACTTAATGTTCTCTTTTACTTTGTAGCCAGAAACTCTTTTATGTTTATTTCGAATCCTGTTTATTATTATTATTATACTAGCTTTCGCCCGCGGCTGCGCCCGCGTTAAATTTGGGGTAACACAGTTCCCCTTGCGCCTTATTGATTTGTAATAGCAACGCTAAGTTTTCCCTTTTCTTCCCTCTTACTCCCTGAAATCCCACTTTTAATAATAAATTAGCCTATGTCCGTCTCCTGGTTCCCAACTATCTATGTACCAAAATTCATCACAATCGGTTTAGCCATTAAAGCGTGAAGAGGTAACAAACAAACAAACAAACTCACTTTCGCTTTTATAATATTAGTAAGGATAAGGATTTCCATGTCCTCACTTGTTAGAGTTACTTTTAAATTTTGTAAAATACGCACTTCCGAGCCACAAGATACAAGCGCTGCTTAGTTTTTGGCTCACTGATATTGATTTGTTTCTTTTGGTGAATAAACTTATTAGTTAAACTAGATGTGTAACATGCGTTGCAATGCAATTTTTTTACTCTACCTACACAAAAACCTATACTGCCTTAAGCTTATTATTTTTTCGCCGTAAAAAACCGTCTTTGGACTTCAACGAATATTAAAAAAAAAAAACTGGTAAAATTGGTCCAGGCGTTGTTGAGTTATGCGCTTACCAACACATTTTGCGATTCATTTTTTATTATAGAAGAATATTAGGGCCAATTTACGTGATTCTTTTTTTTTCAATTTGATTGAGGAAGCCCGCGTGGTGTTTCCATAAATAATCATTTCATTCCATAAAATCTTTGCTTCGGTTTTAAAGAGTTATTCTCTATAATGTGAGTGCAATTTAAAATTTGTTACTAGGGTCGAATTTGTGTGGGAAAGTTTTAGCAAAAACTAGTTTTTAATCTGAAAGAAGGATTCTCGGGTTGTCTGCAGCGAATCTGGATTTGTTTTTGTACTACCGATAGATTTTGTATCAACCTATTAGGTTAATTGTGAACGTGAAACTATCATATTTCTTTAGAAAATTATTCTCTATTAAAATAGCACACTTATTACATTAATGAAGCTGTTTATTATAACAATATATGTTTGTTTATCACCTCATGAACGTCACTGTTTTGTCTAGGTCATGCGTTTATTTGCTCAGTTCATTCATCTGGTGTGACTAATAAGTATTTTAATAAAAAGTACATATTTTTTTTAGATTAATAAAACTACTTTTCGTGCGATCAATGAGCTAGGAGTGGCAGACATTTTGTTTTCTTTGTACATTCACCGTTTTGGAGTAGTTTTTTAATCTTTTGTACGTTTGAGGAAGATCATCTAAGATAAGTGTTTGTGGTGAGTTTTTGTTGTTTCTATGGCTGATATCAAGGTTATTATGATTATTGTCTAGACAAACTGTTATGCATATTTGTTTTTGTGTACGGACAGCGAACCCACAATTATTCGCTTAATATTTACGACTAGCTGTTCCCCACGGTTTCACCCGCGCTGCTCAGCACCTGTTGGTCGTAGCGTGATGTTATATGGCCTATAGCCTTCCTCAAGAAATGGACTATCCAATACTAAAAGAATTTTCCGATTCCAACCAGTAGTCCCTGAGATTAGCGCCTTCAAACAAACAAACAAACTCTTCAGCTTTATAATATTATATTTATAGTATAGATTATTTAGCTTTGTAAAAAATTAGTGTTAACCGAATTTTGTTGTTGACTATTTATGGAGTTTCGTAGGTCTAGAAAGAGTGTGAAAAATATCCAAAAACATTACCCACATGGCTTGATAGTAGTCATGTCAAATTAAAGATATTATTTAAAATGAATAGCGGTAGGGTAAGGTTTTGGAGCAAAGACACAAAAAGAAAGAAAAACAGGAAGAATTTTTTTTTTATTAAAGTGACTTCGCTGCCACTGTTTCTGCTGATACTGCTTCGATGACCCTGTGAAGAAGCGTGAAGTTTTGGTCTAATAATATTTGAAGTATAGTCGCGCCACCGAAACGGAGAAGAAGAAAGAACTTTAGAGATTGAGTGGAGATTGTTGACCTCGTAGATTCTCAGTCGCTTGTTACCTTCTTATCTTATTTTATAAAGTAAGCACTGACTTATTGTCGGGCCTACGCTGTCCTCTCATACTTAAGTAATAACGCTGTAACAACAACATTGTAAAACCAAATGATTCTAAAAGTGTATCCATGAAGTTTCTTGCCGGTTCTTCTTCATAGGAAATGACGTGCACCTTTTCTCGACGTTTTTTAAGTGCCCATGTAAATAGGCCTATCTATACTAATATACTAATAATATTATAAAGCTGAAGAGTTTGTTTGTTTGATTATTTGTTTGTTTGAACGCGCTAATCTCAGGGACTACTGGTTGGAATTGGAAAATTCTTTTATTGTTGGATAGTCCATTTCATGAGGAAGGCTATAGGCTATATAACATCACGCTACGACCAACAGGTGCTGAGCAGCGTGGGTGAAACCGCGTAGAACAGCTAGTGTGAAATAAAAAAAAATTGGTTTATTTTGAGAACTCAATGACAAATTACCTTCTGGTGAAATCAGCCGCAATACTATCGAAAGCCTGGTCGTAGCATCTGAATAGGGATCCATCTTGCAGGAGCGCGCGGATAGCGGCCCATATCGCTTTGGGTTCGTCGCTGTAAAGAATATACTTGTTAATAAGACATAAGATTGGTATGGTTAATAAAACTGTAAATTTGGTCAATGAACTAAAAGGCATGCAGATACTACCAGTGGGCACAGAGAAAGTTTTGGACACGTTGGATTTCAATACTGATTATTTGGCGAAAAAAATAAACCAGACCTCTGGTCACTCAAAGAACCGACCAGCTACTTGGAGTTATCCCGAAATACTAGGTTGGTACTGAGACCACGCATTCACATTAAATGTCTTTTATAGTTCGTCATAGGCCTTCAGGTTTTATCATCAAATAACTTCTCCCGCTTTGGGCGGAGCAGGTTCCACCCATGTTCCTTCTATTGCCCTTTATGTTCCAGGGCCGCAGTATCTCTTTCGAACAACCGGCAACCCCGGCAAGTTACATGACGTCTTACAGTAGTATTTATTCCAGTATGAGAAAGAGATGGCGCTATACATCCTGTATTGTTGTCGCTTTCCCTTACTCACGTCATGGTGTTCATGCTACCAGAACATGACATTTCGTTTTTATCGATTGACATTGTCAAAACATTGCATCCTTTCATATCAGTCGGGAAATCCTCTTTATCAAAAACAATTCGGTAGTTTAAACACCTCTAATCTATTGATAAGTAAATGGACACATTGGACAATAAAAACGGTGATAAATGGATATTATATTTATCGATTTAGAAACACGTTTGATTAGAGTGGTTCTCACGATGTGTGATCATACAAAATGCATGTCTGCTATGCTAAAAAATTGTGTCATTGTACTTATTGATAGAAATACTTATTGTCGATAAATATGTTTTCTTTTTTTGGTGCAATGCGTCATGTCTTTAGATTTGATAGACACGTTTCATTCAGTTTCCGACAACACAAAATATGAAATCGTGATTTTAAGAAAAGTTTGCATATCAACTTTGATTCATTGAATTTTGTGGGTTTTTAATTTATTTTTTCCTATGAAATGATCTCAATGATGGACAGAATATGACATATTTTTGACTTGGGATTTTAACTGTTCATATTATACCACAACTTAAAATGTACCCTGATAAGGTACATATTTTCATTGCATTGCTCTCAACAGGAAAAGTGGCCAGAAGGCTGCTTCTGGGCGATTAAAAGCAATGCGGAAAATTTTTGTGATGCCCTAATTATTTTACCATTTTAATGCTTATCAATTACAAACTAGTTGTGTTGAAAAAAATCCCGAAGTAAACCTTCATGTTGAAGTGCTTACAGAATGAAAATATCTGTTTATTTTTCGCAAGATAAACCACTCCTAGCTAACTTGTACAAAATGCTAGGTAGCCAGTACAAAATGGACATTGAAAAGGCATTGTATACATACCCATGCACCGGACAGTGGCCCACTCCCTTCCTATGTTGATACAGCGGAGATTTTTCGAAACGAGGCGGTTCGGTTGAGTAACTTTCGTATACCTGTGACAATACAAACAAATGGTTAAAACTTTTCTAATAATTTTGAAGCTTGGTTGATCGGTACTGGCCATCAAACGAATGCCAATAGGTAGATAATAAATTATGATTTTTGAAAATGGAAATTCTAGTGCTAATGTAGAAACGTATCCTTAGTGGTTTTTCATAATGTAACCGGCACGTTGTAAATTAAAAAAATAAAGAACACAAAACTTCTATAATAAAAAAATTAGAAAATCTATGAAAACCAAAGCGTCCGTCGGTCAAGGTGAGATTTAAAAATATAATTCTTTTAAATAATTCCTTAATTACATAAAACATTATATACCGAAACTACAGCATAGCCATGTACAACACCGCTTGATGATTATTGTACTAAGCCATGTGATCTTATGAGCAAAGTCAACCAAAACAGTCTCTTAAATCAAAATTCATTTAACTTAGGGTATTTTTTTTTATAAGGTCGAAAATACTTACATAAGTGGTTTAGTCTATGAATGAGAAACTGATATTAGGTTTTGTTTTGTTGTTTTGTAGAAAATGAATTTAAAATCCGAAATCATTATTACTCGGTGTATTAGTACTATTTTTTGCGTTGGTAAATGGCGCCCCAAATATAGGTGTAGAATTCCAGATTGTTTGAATCGCAAAAGTTTTGCCATAGAGTTTGCCAAAGAGCAATAGAGCGCAGTATTCTGGATGTAAAATACTTATTTAAAGACATTAAATGGTAATGGCTCATTCTTCCTGGTACACATTTTATCGCAGTCGCACCCACTCTTTATCCCACAATGTCTGCAATGGACGTGCCAATGGAGCGGATAATACTGACTGGAGAATGACGTCACTTTAATGGCATTTCATTTTACTTTAAGGTCCGGCCCTATGAAGTTGACAGACTGCCTTTCTCAGGCTTCGAGGGTCTAACGCATGGGGCATATTAACTGGTGTCAAACACACATTTTTTACATGGATACAGTACGTAATTGGGTATAATCATATACTTTATCAATGCTTAAAAATTTGTGTGCCATTGACATATTTTGCTTACAAAATATGTTAATGGCATTTAAAAAACTACCTAAGGGGCCGTTCAAGTATTACGTAAGGGGGGATACACTAGGGGGGGGGCGGGGGGGTCTTTGCTTTGCTTATTTTGGATTACATGGGGGGTAGGGGAGTCTAGATGATGATTACGTCATCGGTAGTTATTTACTTTTTTACTGAATGGCAACCCTCACATTGTCTTAGCTTAAAAACAAAACGCATTTTCGGGGATTCCCGCAAATAATGCGGATGTTTACGAAAAAAAAACAATACAGTAATTGAAAATGTTTACGTCAGCTTGGGGGGAGGGGGTAAGAGCTTTGCTTACTTTTGCTGACAAGGGGGATGGGGGGGTAAATAATTGTAATAAATCTGCTTACGTAGTACTTGAACGGCCCCTAACGTAAAAAACGTATTTTACATGGAACGACTGCCTATCTACCTTTAAGCTATCACTATTGCATTTGGCGATTACACATTGCTACTGACGGAAAAAAACACCTCAAAGCCGTTTTCTAACTCAGCAAATGAAAAGTCTGGAGCTCCAGGATCTCCAATAACTATGTTGTAAACACTCAGACTGCAATACCTATTCCCACCTACATAATGGAACTCCAATCCTATCTACAGGCTCAACTTTATCTAACGAAGTAACCGGAGCGTGCAAATGGTCCTTCGAATCATGAAATAAAATAGCATAGTTACGGCAGACCCCAGCTATGCCTAAGGGAATCCTTATGATGATTTTCAATCTGTAGATTTCTGGGTTTGCTTTCGCTTTCAGTACCTTAAGAGACATCTTGCGACTCGACTTGATTAGTGAGGTGTATGTTTCTTTCGTGAGTACTGTCGCGTGGCCGTGATTCTGGAAATGGTCATGTACAGTACGGCCAACGAGAAGCGATACGAAAGGTCATTAACCTAAAGAACAACTGTGGCGTTGACAATCTAATATTTAGCTCTTTCCATCTTGTGCCTTTGTCGTAATGTCTCGTTCTCCCGGCAAAAACATGACAACGTTAAGACGGGTCCGCCAACATTCGGGCGGCCATTTTAGATGGGGTTTTAGCATGGGTTTTGTTTACATTTGGTATCGCTTCTCATTGGCCGTGCTATAGTTCTTAAATTTTGAACTTTATTAAAATGACAGCTGTCGTGTGAGGATACACTTAAATAATTAAGATGATATTTTTTTATTAAAACTATGTTTTGAATAGTTTAATTTAATTTGCCTTGAATAATGTCCATAGAATTGCTTTGGTGGTTTATTGTTGCAAGCGACGTAATTCGACTGATGAGTATGATGTCTTGGTTTCGATTCCTGGCTCGGGCAAAGTGTTATTGAGCTTTTTTACTATTAGATACACTTCTGCCTAAGCCTTCGAGGATTACTGGCGGGATGTAGTGTAATACCTATATTTACGCAGCGTACAATACCTTCTTCATAAATATGCATTTGTATTATTTATTGTTTTCTAAACTAAAGGCGGGACACCTTTAGTTTGACAGCTGTCATTTCTGTCAAGTTACATAATAAAACCTCTTCATTCATTTGTTTTAGCACGGGTGTCGCTTGAGCGCAGTGCGTGTGGCCAAGCCATAAGGAATCCTTACCAATACTATGATTTTTAATCAGTACATTACTGGAATTGCTTTCAAAGTTATAGGGTGGAACAGTTTCTCTCTGTCTCCATTATATAATAAACTTATTATATGAAACCTTAGTAAATCTTAGTTATACAGGAAGCTATCAAATATTCTTTCGGATTAATAACGGGCGCCTACGCTTGCCATCTGTTCAGTCTATGGTCATTGTGTTGTCTATGGTTATAAAAACATTGGTTGGGAAACAATGATAGAAACATGATCGAGACATGTATGCAGCACGTGATAAAAAGGTATTATTGTTGCAAAACAGTTGTTGGACCTAGTTGACCTAAAACTTAGTGGTCCTTATGACCAAAAAAACGGTTACGTGCGAAGTGGACTCGCGTACCGAAGGTTCCGTACAGAGTTGTAGGTAACTAATGAAAGAACCAAACATTGCTCTAACGAAAAGATTAACTGTTTTGAAAGACAAACTTAAATTTGGTCCTGGCTCTCATTTGTAAATCTTTGACAGTCGTTACAGATAGTCAGTGTCCCGAAAGTCTGACAACCAGTCTTACCAAGGGGGATCGTATTACCCAGTACTAACTGGGTTGTGGAGGTCAGATAGGCAGTCGCTCCATGTAAAAATATTGATTTTCAGCTGCATCCGGTTAGACTGGAAGCCGACCCCAATATGGTTGGGAAAAGGCTAGGCAGATGATGATATAGAAAGTTTGTACGAAACCCTTGGTACGCCAGTCCGACTCACTCTAGGCTGGTTTTACAAAAGGCAACTCAATTTTTAAGTTAACTAATTATTTTGGTCTAATATTTAATCCGGACCATTGTGGGTATTAGACACATTTGCTATACGCCTTCCCCACCGCATTCTTCCTGTAACATGGTTTCGTGAACATCTGTTACTGGTAGGCTAGGGGAAGTGGGACCACTGTGTAAACGGTAACACAAACATTACATACGGAACAATGACACATAAATCGAGATATGTCAACATACTTATAACCGCACGCGGTCGCAGCGTGAACCGGTCGTCTGTTACACCGTTATGTAACTTTGTTGTGATTTTTTGTTCGTTGCTGTACGTGATGATAGTATTTTTGTTGTGAAAGTATTTATTTTTAACTGCATTAATTAATTTTACTTTTACAAGTTGTTTGTTAAAAATCAATTCTCAGAGGGAATATAGTTAAATGTGTGAAGCTGTGATGGTTTGGTGTGTACAATATGGATAGCTGACTGAAAGTAATGTAATGCGTGCAAATAGCAAAAAAATAAATAATTCTAACTGTTTTTTTTTAAAAAAACCTCCATATCTATTCTGTCTATGCTTGCCAGCAGCTTTAAATGTCAAACATAAAATAAGATTCATATTAAGAACATTTAAGTCACATGCATCCCAATCTGTTCAAAAATAAAATGTAAACACAAAAATTTTAACCAAACATACAATTTACATGTTAATTGAGGTTACAGTATCATTTGAATTTGACCCACATTATCGGGCATAAGCATATGCATAATTAAGTCGTAAAATTATATTTTTGTTCATAGATAACACGGTGTGAGAGAGTGATTTTATGCTAACGACAACAAACCGGTAATGGAGTTTTATATTTAGTTTTGCTAAAATAAGACATTATGTCTATCAGCATACACAATTTAAATATTTAAACAGTGATTATGATCATTGACCTAACCTAATATTAAATGTACCTATATGATGAGTTATGGGTCGACCAACCATTACATGCCGAGTTTCCTCAATGCCTCGAAATCATGTCAAACTGTTGGTGCCATTGTCATTTAAATCATTCACCAAGTATTTAGAGTCAACCTACATTATATTGGACATAAGTTCCTAACACACTACAATACGTTTACAATGAGAAAGTGATTGAGCTCGCGCCATTTTGAGAGTTGACAGGTATCTATTCTTAAGTTCGCCATGTCGATGACAAGATGGCGCGATATCAGTCATTTTATCATAGTAAACGCATTTCACTTAAATGTGCTTGTTTTTCCTGACTATTGAAGATATTATCATCTTCTGTCTAGTTAGACAGGGAGTCACAGTACACTAATTCTATTTCACTCATTTAGTTTTTTTCATCTTCCTCTAAAGATGATTGCAAGTCCTTAAGATTAAAAAGATAAAAAATGAGTTCGTTATAATTCTTCTTTATCTAACACTAGCTGTTCCACGCGGTTTCACCCACGCTGCTCAGCACCTGTTGGTCGTAGCGTGATGTTATATAGCCTATAGCCTTCCTCAAGAAATGGACTATCCAACACTAAAAGAATTTTCCAATTCCAACCAGTAGTCCCTGAGATTAGCGCGTTCAAACAAACAAACAAACTCTTCAGCTTTACAATATTAGTATAGATTATTATTTATTTTCATAATGACAGGACTGCGTAATTGATGACTTAGGATATGTCTAGACGGTTCATGTAATTCGTTACTGAAGTGGGAATAACTACACCATCCGGAGTATCGCCTTGCATTCATTAATCGACACGATGAGAATGTTTATCTCTTTATTATTGCGTTCTTGGTACAGTTTTACTAAATTCTACATATTTTATAATATCACCATAGTTATATGTTAGACTAGCTTTTGCCCGCGGCTTTGCTCGCGTTAAATTCGGGGTAACACATTTCCTCTTTCCTGATTTGCAGGTACCTGCTATCTGTAGTTTTTGCCCTTGCGCCTTATCGATTGTAATTGCAAAGCTAAGTTTTCCCTTTTCTTCCCTCTTACTCCCCCATTGCTCACTTTTTTAAAAACAAATATACCCTTTGTCCGTCGCCAGGGTCCCAACTATCGCTGTACGTAACAAACAAACCCACTTTCGCTTTTATAATATAAGTAAGGATTAGGCTCATTTTAAGGATTACGTACCTCAAAAGGTAAAAACGGAACCCTTATAGGATGACTTTGTTGTCCGTCTGTCTGTCAAGACAAGTGTCTCTCGGGAACACATAGAAGTATCGAGTTGAAATTATAACCATATAGGTACTCAAATCTGCTGTGAAAAAACCCTTTAAATCTATGCCGTCAAAAGATACGGAACCCTCGATGCGCGAGTCCGATTCGCACTTGACCGATTTTTTTAATAGGTCATCATCTGCCCAGCATTTTCCCAACTATGTTGGGGTCGGCCAGTCTAACCAGATGCAGCTGAATATCAGTATTTTAGCGACTTCTTATCTGACCTCCACAACCCAGTTAGAACTGGGTGACTAGTTGTCAGACTTTTGGGACACCGACTACCTGTAACGACTGTCAAAGATCTACAAATGACAGCCGGGACCCACGGTTTAACGTGCTTTCCGAGGCACGGAGGAAACTCGGTATGTAACGGGTGGTCACCCATCCACAGACCAACCTAGGAAAGCTCGGCTTAACTTAAAGATCGACCCGAGCGGCTGCTATTATTTAGCCACGAGTTTTTTCAATAGGTAATCCTTTTTAATACCTTCTCAAAACCTCGGTTTCCGTAAGAGGACACAGCTGGAGCTTCAACTTCGAATTTAATAAATCTTCAGATGAAAAGCGGATCGAGAACTTAACGTCAAAGATTAAATGAGTTACAATATTATGGCGTTGACGGAATATCTATCTACTAGCTGTTCCTCGCGGTTTCACTAACGCTGCTCCGCACCTGTTGGTCGTAGCGTGATGTTATATAGCCTATAGCTAGGTTTTTATGTGTGTGTGTTTGTTACTTTTCCACGCTGAAACGGCTTAACAGACTTTGGTGAAATTCGGTAAATATATAGCTTGTACCTCGGATAAACATTTAAGCTCAGCTAGTAAAATATAAATCAACGAGGGTAACTATATTTAGAGACATTACATTTAATTTTATTACCCACATAGATATAATTGAACAAAGTGATAACGTTATAAATGAAAGCTAATCCCATCGTAAAAGATAAACATAAAATTATGTTTATAAATATCTAACATTTTATTGAAATTATTTATTAATAGATACAATCAAGCACCCCTATTACTACTAAATCTATACTAATATAATAAAGCTGAAGAGTTTGTTTGTTTGTTTGAACGCGCTAATCTCAGGGACTACTGGTTGGAATTGGAAAATTATTTTAGTGTTGGATAGTCCATTTCTTGAGGAAGGCTATAGGCTATATAACATCACGCTACGACCAACAGGTGCTGAGCAGCGTGGGTGAAACCGCGGAGAACAGCTAGTAACAACATATTAATACCAGTATTTTACATATTGCAAAACTGCAAATCTGCCTTTTACAACCCATTTAGTACTGGTTTTCAGTATTGAAAAAAATGGTACACCCAAAATCCTATAATTATGTTTAGTAAAACTAAATAACATGCCTATTCAAGGGACTATCCTTACTTCCTTACTTAATATTATAAGAGCGAAAGTAAGTTTGTTTGTTACCTCTTCACGCTTTAATGGCTACACAGATTTTGATGAATTTTGGTACAGAGATAGTTGGGAACCAGGAGACGGACATAGGCTAATATTTTTTCTAAAAAAGTGTGATGTGAGGGAGAAAGAGGGAAGAAAAGGGAAAAGTTAGCGTTGCTATTACAAATCAATAAGGCGCAAGGGGAACTGTGTTACCCGGTATTTAACGCGAGCGAAGCCGCGGGTAAAAGCTAGTATTATTATATAGGAATTCAAGCATGGCGTTGTCTTATGTTTTTTATTTACAAGAACTCGTGTTAAAACACGTCACAACAATTAAAATATACATTTTTCATGAGTACTACCATAGAAGTGTTTTACTAGCCATATTTTCGGTAATAATTTCGTTTCCTACTTTTAGTACGATAGTCGATAATATTCGTTTTTGTATTGTAGGGAGTATAATTGTGGTGACCTTTGCGTGCGTCATAGATATTACTGTTTTGTATTAATACTTTGGTGATAATGGAAAAAATATGTACTGGTTTTCTTGTAAGATATGTAATGTATGCCATATTTATTACATTTGTAATACGATTGATTTCTCTTAGAATGAATCTTAGTGTAATTCTTAAATTATTTCAAAGGTGGCTTAAGAAGCCGTGTCGACTACGCACGCCTCAAAGAGTTGTCAGCAAAGCAGAGGGGCTCGCCAGGGCCACCGCCTGCCGGTGTTGCGGGTTGTTCCAAATATATACCGTGGCTCCGAAACATAAAGGGCAGAAGAAGGAACATGGGTGAATTTTAGTCAGTATAAGTTTGGCACTTCCTCCCGCTTCGAGCGGGGGAAGTTATTTTATGATTTCCTATACGCAAAAAAGAGGCCTAAGAAAATGATCTTCTTTACATAGTATTCGAAATTTTCCAAGAGATTTTAAAGCAGACAGTCTGTACGCTGTATTAGTTTCATATCATTAATTAACTGCCTTCCACGTAGGTCTTGTGACTGCAATCGCGACTACTGAGCATGAAGTCCTAGTTTCGATTCCCGGGTCGGGCAAATTGTTTTTGGGTTTTTCCATCTAGAATTTTTCCATAGTAGCCTCAGAATTTCGATTTTGTGCTCGTTTGATGGCAATAGCTGGCGAAATGTCGGTCAAACTCAAAGCATTTATTTCAATTAGACCATTACAGGCACTTTCTGATGTCAAGAAACAAAATGATGAAGCTACAGTCCCGGTCACAAGGCATAATAAATTGTGAAAGTACTGTAGTTGCACATTCCAAAGCGTTGATCTCTATGGAGAAGAATGGGCAAGAAACTCCATGGACACTCTTTTAAATTATAATATTATCGACTGTGCTATTATGTAAATCTCTGCCTATACGTTCGTGGATAACAGATGTGAGGTCAAATTATTATTAATGAACACTGTATTTTCATTTCAGAGCTAAACTTATCAACTTCAAAGTCTCTTTTCTTAGTAGTTCCCGTTGGAACTTCTAAAGAACTTTTAAAGTTTTTGAAGCTAGAAACTAATACTTACATCGTTATGTAAGTATTAGTTTCTAGCTTCAGAAACTTTATTTATTTACTTATGCACACACAAAATACATGACAGGACATTACATTAAGACAGAAGAGCACAAAGGTACAGCTTATTTCATAAGAAATTTCTTCCAGCAGACCTGCGAGAGGAAAGTTGGATAACATATGTAGACACAGTGTGTGGAAAAGATAAAACAGAAAATTTTAAATTATCAATCATATAATAAACTTATATACAAACAATACACATATAAAAATAAATACTAAGATGGTAATATATAGATACCTAAAATATATTATTATGCAGAATATTACAGTAAAGAGGACAGGTAATGCTCTTTGACTTGCTTTTTAAAAATAAATATGGTTAACTTTAATACATCTTGAAAGCTTTTAAAAGAAATGTTTACTTTGAATCGGTTAGAAGTAGTTCGACCATCGCAATTTGAAAGAAGGATTTAAGTAAAGACCAACCCGTAGAACCAATGTAATGGCTGGTTTAAAAGATCGTGTAGGTGGAACGTGCCGTCTTGATACAGTTACCTCATGAATTCTTGCCCGTATTTTATGAAAAGGTAGCTGATTGGTTCGTAGACTGAAGAGGATACTTTAGGTTGACTAAGAATAATAATTAATGGTTTACCAGGAGCAATTAGGTTAGTCAGAGCTTTCATCTTCATTTCAATAACTGACAAATCTTTTCTTTACTATTTTAAGCTGCGCTTAATTAAATTAAAAGACGAAGATGCGTTTTCGTAAATTCGTAATTAAATCAACGAGACAACCGGAAAAGCGAACGAGAATATTCCCGTGGAATAGATTATTCCTCTGGAATAGATTAAATGATGAAATAATGAAATAATTATGGAATAGATTATTCCTGTAGAATAGATTATTCCTGTGGAATATTATTCCTGTGGAATAGATTATTCCTGTGGAATATTATTGCTGTGGAATAGATTATTCCTCTGGAATATTATTGCTGTGGAATAGATTATTCCTGTGGAATAGATTATTCCTGTGGAATATTATTGCTGTGGAATAGATTATTCCTGTGGAATAGATTATTCCTCTGGAATATTATTGCTGTGGAATATTATTGCTGTGGAATAGATTATTCCTGTGGAATAGATTATTCCTGTGGAATATTATTGCTGTGGAATAGATTATTCCTGTGGAATAGATTATTCCTGTGGAATATTATTGCTGTGGAATAGATTATTCCTGTGGAATAGATTATTCCTGTGGAATATTATTGCTGTAGAATAGATTATTCCTGTGGAATAGATTATTCCTGTGGAATATTATTGCTGTGGAATAGATTATTCCTGTGGAATAGATTATTACTGTGGAATAGATTATTCCTGCGGAATAGATTATTCATATGAGATGCATTATTCGTGTGAAATAGGTTATTCCTGTGGAATAAACTATTCCTTTGGGATACATAGTGTAAGTTAAACTAGATGCGAATATAAAACAGAGTCAAATAATTTAATTAGCTAGCGAAACGCAGAACTGATAGGTGTCACAAAAAGTCTGACAAATGTCACTAGCTAATTAAATTTGTATAGATAAGTCACATGCATGTAACATACTTTACTTGGTTTCGAAAGTGAAT
This sequence comes from Ochropleura leucogaster, assembly GCA_958449745.1. NCBI lineage: Eukaryota > Metazoa > Arthropoda > Insecta > Lepidoptera > Noctuidae > Ochropleura > Ochropleura leucogaster. Next base: position 14,551,519 of record OY288214.1, on the reverse strand, counting down.
ACATATGTACCGTTTGGCAAGTGACCTCAAATCTGACAAATTTTGCGCGATGGTTACATTATGAGATCTGTCTGTTTACTTTCTAACATTGTTTATTATTATTTATTTAGCTACCTTACAGCTAGGATACAGATAGTTGACAGTTGGTGTTCCGGAACATGGATGGGTTTTAGTCAATAAAAGTCTGATACTCCCTCTGGGAAGTCATCAAATTACTTCCCCCACTCCGCACAGAGCGGGGGTAGTTATTGATATTTCAATAATAAAAAAAAAAAGTATTTATATATAATCTACATAACACTTATGCAGATTTTAAGCATTATTATTCAGAAATACCTAGGAAATCAAAATTAAACGCGAACTAAAACAATTTGCTGAAGCACATTTTGTTACAATTAGGCCTTTATAGACTTGCGGGTGGTTCAAAAGAGATTCCGCGGCCCTGAAAAATAAAGGGCAATAGGAGGAACATGTGTGGATTTTAGTCATTACAAGTCTGACACTCCCCCCCGCTCCGCTCTGAGTGGGTGAAGTTATTTGTTGACTTCCCATCCCCAAAAGAAGGCGATTACGACACTTTCGAATGTCAGGAAGTAAAAGGATGAAGCTACAGACTCAGTCACAAGGCATTATAGCTTGTGAAAGTAGTGTAGTAGCCCATTCAAAAGTAAAATTCTTGAAGTTATGAACGAAGATATGACACGCAATGTAGACTCTAAACGTCTTGAAATGAGGTCGAAATGTTACGAGCAAAAAATCTGTCAACTTTACAATCACGCGCAGGCGAAGTGAAACTAATTAGTCTAGTTTTAAAAAGTTTTTATTTCTTGCGTAATGGTGAAAGTAAGTTGGTTTTAATGAGGATTGTTTTTTTTATTGTTTTGGGTTCTCAGGGAGTCAAATTTACTTTTATAGAGGAACAAATGTTGGCACAAAACGAAACGAAGGTACGAATTTCGAAAGAATACGATTTGACAGCAGATTTGAAATAAGAATGTTCTTCTGTAACTAAGACGATGTGGATGATTCTGCAATAATTAGTATCATGTTTTTGGTCCTATTATTCCCTCTCTCTTAGCTTACTATCGGTGGCGAAAAATTCAACAAAACAAACAAAAGTCACCGACTTCCGGGAGTAAAGTTATTTTCCACTTTTTAGATTTTTTTGGACCTCAGCATTTTTTTTTTCAAAAAAGTTTTCTGTTCTAAATTCTAAGTTTTTAATTTGCGTTGCATAATACCCAATATAATTTTAGTTTTTTTTTTTGCACAAACACTCTTATTATTTTTATTTCGAAGTCTACCTAACGTTTATGACGCGCGCTTGTTCTAAGGCTCAAACTTACTAACTACTTTTATCAACTATGTTGGAATAGAATTCCAGTCTAACCGGATTCAGCTGGATAGTAGTGATATAGCAAATCAGTGTGACAATCAAATTAATTTATAAGTTGGCGATTTATGAAGCAGACTAGAAAAGCACCTTTCGATAAAATTAAAAATTGAATCCAATACGAGAATAACAAGTTTTATGTTATTTATGTCGTTTTTATTTACATAATATGCGTCAAGTTGTTGATAAAAATGATCACGTGATCAAAACATGGAGTCTTGAACTGCGCAGTTTGTATATACCACACTAGCTGTTTCACGCGGTTTCACCCACGCTGCTCAGCATCTGTTGGTCGTAGCGTGATGTTATATAGCCTATAGCCTTCCTCAAGAAATGGACTATCCAACACTAAAAGAATTTTCCAATTCCAACCAGTAGTCCCTGAGATTAGCGCGTTCAAACAAACAAACAAACTCTTCAGCTTTATAATATTAGTATAGATATATACCTACGCGGGCACCGTGCATTGTGTAATAGCAATAAATTAAAGGTATGTTTTAATCTCCGTAATACACTATGGTGGGAAACAAATTGTTTTCTACAACACGTGTTAAATATAAGGCAAATGAAAATTGTGATTGAAAAAACGCATTTGAAATCAACTTTTAAATAGTGCTTTTTATTTGTTGAATAAATTCAAAAATAAATCTAGTTAATGTGACTTTATCTGCTTACAGCAACTTTTACAACATAAGGTTTTTTTTTTCGTACTAATGAATGAAGTTCGTACTAAGTACTATTTTTCTGTCTTAATGTAATGTCCTGTCAAGTATTCTGTGTATGCACAAATAAATAAATAAGTATTCGATTTTTAAAAACACCATGAGCGACCGAATATTGAGACCAAAATATTATGTATACAACGAGGCAAAGGTCCATTTGTAAAACAAAATTTAACCAGTAGTCGCCTCCAATATTATGGTCTGGCATAAAAAAATCTAGAGAAAAACACTGCGCAATTTGTCTGCATTCAGTGAGTCGGACGAATAAATTTAAAGTACAATAAACATAATTGTGATCTACAGCGCCCTCAGAAGGCATGTGATTGGAATTAATTACAATATATAGGTACACACTGTATAATTGCCGCCTGTATGCTACTACATCATGTTTTTATTTTGTTTTGTATCCTCATACAAAGTTAGTATAGTATAGCTAATATATCTATATCTAACAATTACGGGTTGTTCATTACAAGCAAGCATAGTCAATTAATCTCGTCACTTCTTACGTGATGTTTAATATGTACTAGCTTTGCCCGCGGCTTCACTCGCGTTAAATTTAAGTCTACGCAATCCAAAGATATGGACTTTTTTGGATTCACGAGCGTATTGTATCATATCACTTGTTTCACTTGGTAATGGACTAGCGATATTGTATACATAAGTTAATCGTGAAGTAACATTTGCTTGGGAAACACAATTTTATCTGAACTCGTATTAAAAACTTCGTTAGTACATACACCTTCCCTTCTTGCAGATCTTACGAGTAAATAATACCCTAAGAAGTTAGAACCTACCTCTCTCATCATCTCAGGATCGAAGACGTACAGCACAGGTCTTGTCCTGGAAGCCTTCGCCAGTCTTACCAGGTCGCCATACTTGCTGCGAAGACCCTCCAGCAAGCCGAGACCGACGGTGTGGTGGTAACTCCCTGTTGAAGAAAAAAAGACTTCATTAAGATTTTTGACATAGAAAATATCTAAGTATGATTTTATTTATTAAAAGCCTATTTAGTACTTCAGAATACATTTTAGTTTTAGTTAACAATTGATTTTAGGGTTCCGTAATTCAAAAGTAAAAACGGAACCTTTATAGATCACTTTATTGTCCATCTGTCTGTCTGTCTGTCTGTCATTAATCTCGGAAACTCATAGACATATCGAGTTGAAATATAAACCATATACTCAAGTTTGTAGTCCTTTGGAGCTGTGTAAAAATCAGTCCTTTAAATTTACGCAGTCAAAAAATATGGCCGTTTTTGTCGCAAGTTTGTACGAAACCCTCAGTTATTTCTATTTTATTCTGTGTGCCTTTGTGTTTTATCTTTCCGCGCCCGTCTAGTCCAGTTTTTTCCAGCTGTTTTGACCAAATCATCTTCCTGAAACTCCTGAATGGTTTTCCTTTCGTTATTTTGCCTCACTAATCTAATAATGGATTTGATGAATGATAAATAATAGATACCGAAATTAAGTAATCTTGAAAAGAAAAATACCGTTATCTATGTCAGGCCTTTTATTATCATTTTACTGTTATGAAAACATCAAAAACTGATTGGTTCGGTTCGACCTCAATAGAGGTCGTGGCTCTCTCGTTAGTTGCTTCAGCACTAAAAGTGTGAAGTATTTCAGTAGCTGCTTTTTGTTTTCTCAAGAATGTTTCTCAACCTGAAACGCTATTACCTTGAAGAAGTGATAAATAATTTCGAAAAAGCCTTGAAATCTTTAAAAAAAATTCTAGAAACTATACAAGGAAGTATTTTTTTTCTTACGTTATAAAATATGTAGTCTCCAATTTAGAAGAGAATAATTTCTTTGTAGAATTGGAAAAATAAAGTACTTTTTGCGAAAGTCCTGTGCTTTTGTGAAAATCTATGGATTTTTGAAAAATCGATAATCTCAGTAGTCCTGTTTTTTGCAAGAGAAATCATAAATTCCTGTATTACGACTTGTACTGACTAAAATCCATCCATGTTCGTCATTTTGCCCTTTGTGTTCCTGGGTCATATCTATTTTGAACCCACCCGCAGCCCCGGAGCCCTACGACGAAAAATTTGCTCTTGAGGTGCAAAAGTCCGTATTTGCTCTCGAGAAAGTTCCGTTTATTAGGACCAGTCACAAATTCACATCAGACGGGTTACCATGACATCTTATAGCAGTTCTTATTCCCGTGTGAGAAAGAGATGGTGCTAGACACCCTGTATAGCTTTGTCTCTTTCCCTCAGTGGAATAAGTTCTGCTTTAAGACGTCAAGGTAGAGTAGCTGGTTGACATATATCTACTCGTTTATCGTATAGATAAAGGAATCTATCAAAGTGGCGTAAACGATATAAACTGGAATGAAAGTAGGTCCAACTCTATATTTGGTAGGAGCGAAAGTACGTCTGGGATTGGTACTTAGCACTCAGATTTATTGCTATTTGGGTCCATAAAGTTATATAAATGGGAGAAACATGTACAGTTAAGTATGAATATCAAATAATCATAGTAAATAGATTTTGTTTAGTGTTGATAAATACATGAGGAAGTCAGAAAACTTGATCGTTGTTCTTATTTTCTTAGCGTCTAAGACAGAACAGCCGTGACTTAATTATAAAAAAATAGAGGTGTCAAGGGACACCCGGATGGAACGAAGTTCCTATAGAAATGAAAATATCTGGCTTGCTTTCTATAAGAGAGAGAGAGACAGACAGACAGACAGAGAAACATGCGACGCCGCACAGCTTACAATAGCTTACTATAGCAAAAAGTGTCGTGACAACTTTTCGTAAGAATTTTTTCCGTCTTGGCCCCTTTCACAACGCGCGATAAGGAACTTCGTTCCAATACTGCGGCCCCGGAACATAAAAGGAAAAGGAGGAAGATGGGTGGTTAGTCAGTAAAAGTCCGACACTCGCTGTCGCTTCGCCCAGAGCGAGCGAAGTTATTTGACGACATAACATTCGTAAAAAAAAAAACAAAACTAGTTCGTCAGCCATTTTAGGCCCACAGATTGCCTGTAGGAGTGTTTTATTCAGCAACATAAGTCGCGGTTTAGCTCAGTAATGAAACTTAATGTGAGTCATTCTCAGTGCAGCTGAGAAACTTACCGGACGTGTTCTCGAGAATTATTGCAGTCTTTAATTTCAACGAGTTTCTCGTCTTATTGGAATTAATTGAATTCCTTTCTTTGTTGATTGTTTTGCCAATTTGTATACGTATGGATATAGCTTTCTCGATGTGTATTTTTGTATTATGCTACATCTTTATGATTCAATCAGTCGCCGCGGGCAAAAGCTAGTTTACTATAACACTTCTAGCTGTGTCCAGCGGTTTCACCCGCTCCCGGTGCAGGATGGCCGATTTTCAGACCTACCCGATGTGCACACGAAATTTCATACGAAACGGCTGGGCCGTTTCGGAAGAGTTTGGTCAGAAACACTGCGATACGAAAATGTTGTATATTAAATTTTTACCTTTTTGTCTTTTTCCTATTTTGTATTTTAAACAGATTCTTGAAACACTGTTTTTTTCACACGTCTTAGATTCACAGGTCTATAGTTAGAAATTGAAAATGAACCTTATGTAACTGTTTCGATGCTTGCCCTTGATTCTCTGTTTGTAAGTACATAATTCCGATGTCATTCACCCCGATCGTTATTTTATTTGATACAATCAGGAGGTCGACAGTCGCTTTTTCAATTATTGGAATGGCCTGAATTGCGTATCGAATTGTTTTATAAAAGCTTTTTGAAGTACTTTTGGGATTTTAATAGAGAAATTATTTTGGTATTTAGTAATTGCTATTGTTTTATGATTTTTTCCGTTTTATATTTTAGTCTAGCATCAACAGCTGTTCAAAAAAGAAACCATTTAGCCGACGAAAACTGTTTTTACTAAGGTCATGCTTTTATTGTTTCTCATTTACTATCTAATAAATATTACAATTAAATAAAAATATGCACAAGCATTAAAGAAACAGACATTTTTTTTGTTCTAATATTAATTTTGTTCTAATTCTTTGGCTGATTTCTAATTTACCGCATTTTTTCTAAAAGAGTTTTACTAAGTAGTGTTTATTTAATGCCTAATACAACAATGTTTATTTTATCTATAACAACTATTATTTACAAATTACAAACAGACAAACTAATAATAAAAAGAAGTATATAAATTTAAAAATAATAACAGTAGGGTTACCATTACATCTTATAGCAGTACTTATTCCTGTGTCAGAAAGTGATGGTGCAATAAACCCTGTCTAGCTCTGTCTCTTTCCCTCACTGGAATAAGTTCTGTTTTAAGACGTCATGGTAGGCTGGCAGGGCGTCAGCAATGTTTAAATTAAGCAGTTCCTAGTGCTTAAAACGACGCAATTGCAAATGATCGTAAATAGCAATAAATATAAATAAAGACCTATGCAAATAAATATTACATCGAAACTAGTCCTAATTTGCAAATATGACGGAAGTTGGCGCGCCTAATGTCGCGACAGTCGTCTGTACGGGCCACTGCGCCCGCGCAAGTCGCCATAAAAGGATGCGTGTACACAGTCGGGTTCCCATAAAACGGGTATCGAGGACTTGGTTTTATTTTAACCCATAAAGTGGTTGCTTGGAGACGTTAATTGTTTCTGTATTTATCAGTTTGTTGGTATTTTTTAGGGTTCTGTACCTAAAAATGAAAAAAAATGGAACCTTTATTGGATCACTTTGTTGTCCGTCCGTCTGTCTGTCTGTCTGGCAAGACCCTTTTTCTCGGGAACGCGTGGAGGTTTCTGCATAATTATTCCAGTTCGTGGCCCCTTAGTGCCGTGAAAAACAACTCTCTATGTCTACGCAGTCAAAAGATATTGTTGCAAGTTCGTACGGAGTCTGACTCGCTCTTGGGCTGGTTCTTTTATAAGGAAGCTTTTGCGCGTGATTTTGACCAATCTAAATTTTAAAATCTGACTAGTCGTGGAGATGGCCAATGGAACAATGCTTTGATTGAATGATGGGTTATGTTAGGTCATACAGCAGAGCAAAGAGGCATATATTTTTTTAAATGTTACCCCACTCTAGCAATTTCTCCTGCATCGTGGGTGCGTTTACAAACATTTAAATTCAAATACACAAACAGTCAAACCCGAAACAACTACAACTGTAGGCTATACAAATATTTGTTCTGTGCGGGAATCGAACCAACGACACAGCGGAGCAGTCAATCGTTCAGCCACTGCGCCAACCGCTAATACACATCAACAGCTGATTCCGGGCCTGTAAACTGATGATGTAAACTTTAGGCAATTTGTAATTGAATTTAATTTGCTTTAAACCATATAGAATTTAATCCGAATTTTTGACGGTGAAAACTATCAAAGTCATAATAATTACAATAAGGGCGAAAATCTAAAGGCTCAAAAATACTGTCTGTGCCTTCGCTTTCTCATGGCAATTATCTACTTGTTTTTTTATTTCTTTTTTAAAACGGCCAGTATTACGACTATGGGCTTTTGTTAGTGTATTTTTCGTTTTTATTTTTAACTTATGCACCTATTATGAAGAACAGGCTGGGGTGGGATATGAAACAATAGCTACATCTTTTTTATTATTTTTATTACAAGTATTTTTATTTCTAGAAGCATAACTGGTTTTTATACATATGATTCTGGTATATATTTTTAAAAGCGTCAATTACATCTTCGTAGTCAGTTGGAAATTACTGTGGAGTAATTTAAAATTGTCGAAATATGTTTCATAAATGGTTCATTTCTTTCTTTACGACATTATTGATTAAAAAAAATGTTATATAACCTGACGATTGTCCCATATACAATAACGTCAAAATTATTAATTAAAAGAATACTCGTACCGCACACAAATTATCTTTAAAATACTAGATTAATAATCATTAAAATACTACATTTTTTAAAATTATGCTAATATTAAACAGGTTTTTATTGCACATTATTCACATGTATATAGGCATATAAGCGTCAATCGTCGTAGTCATAAATGGTAATTATCAAGTGATTATTAGGTGTATAGGTACCTACTTACAAAGACGTAAACCGCATATATAATTATGTTATTACCACGTTACTTCGGTTTGTTGACTTCAAGTTACGCGTAAATAAAGACGTGTTTATAAATAACTTAATTAGTTCAAGGATAAGTTTTGTATTTAGACAAACGAAAATCTTAGAAACCATTGACCAAGGAAATACCATATTTTGATAATATGTACTGAAAGCCAAATAAAATGTTCTATATTGACTTTTTAATGGATAGATGCCTCCAATCAAAAAATAAAAAGAGGTTATGTTAGTGAGTGTGTTTGTAGGAAGAAAGCACTTTAACAAGTTAACCTTTTATTGAAAATAAAAAACACAGTAGGAGAAAGCTACATTATTCCTGAGCGTCATAATCTATATTTAATAATTATTTATCAATGCACTAGCTTTTGCCCGCGGCTTCGCTCGCGTTAAATTTGGGGTAATACAGTTCCCCTTGCGCCTTATTGATTTGTAATAGCAACGCTAAGTTTTCCCTTTTCTTCCCTCTTTCTCCCTCACATCTTTTTTTAAATAAAAAGTAGCCTATGTCCGTCTCCTGGTTCCCAACTATCTCTGTACCCAAATTCATCAAAATCGGTTTAGCCATTAAAGCGTGAAGAGGTAACAAACAAACAAACAAACTCACTTTCGCTTTTATAATATTAGTATGGATAAAGATAGTACGGATTCTAGTGTGCCTCATACAATTTTAATTACTATTAAGTTCACAACATTTTAATGTACTACGTATACCATGATATCATATTCATGTAAACAATTCAATTACTGCAAGAAAAACAATAAACGACCTGCAATTCTGTAGTTTCATAGTAAGTCCCCAGCCAATGGAACACGGATGTGGGTCATTATGGCGTCACAGGGGACAAATTATCAATAGAACTAGTTTGTACTAGTTCATAGTTGTGAACTTTGAACTTGTGATCCAGTGTACATGATACGAGATATGAATTTATGATTAGAGAGTTGCTGGGGGCTGATCTGGGGGTATACCGTATGAATGATAACAGGTTAATAATATTAATTATGTTACTATTCGTAAAATAGTCACAAAGTGGCAATTTACAATAGTTAATATTGTTATATTTATTGTTAAATTTTAACGTAATTTAGTTTCGTTCATTTATTGTTTAACTAACCATATATTTACATTTTTAAATATTTCTGAGAGTCCATTTGAGTATGCCAAAAGAGTACATCAAAACCGGCATGACCCAACCGTTGAAAGCACGCACCTTGTTTCGGCCTGATAAAAGACTATTAAATACTTTTCTCAGGCGGCCAAAGAAGCGTTCCTTCAACGATTGCTTCATGTCAGCAACATTGATGCCCAGCGCTTCCGACATCCCCAAATACTTGTAGTTTTCGGTTGCTGAGAGGGATCTAAGGTTTATGGAATCTGAGAGCTGGGTTCCCACAGATTCCACAATTTCCCCTCGCTTTACATGCATGACCGCACATTTGTCTACACCATATTCCATCCTGATAGCGCTACTGAAAGTTTCAGTTACCTTCAGTAGCTCCATCAGCTGCAAATCGTTGGGGGCAAAGAGTTTCAGGTCATTCATGTAAAGAAGGTGAGATTATAATCCTTACTTCCTTACTATATAATATTAATATTTAATATTTTTATATATTATATATCCTTACTATAATATTATAAAAGCGAAAGTGAGTTTGTTTGTTTGTTTGTTACCTCTTCACGCTTTAATGTGTAAACCGATTTTGTCGAATTTTGGTACAGAGATAGTTGGGAACCAAGAGACGGACATAGGCTTAAATTTTTATTTAAAAAAAGTGGGATGTGCGGGAGAAAGAGGGAAGAAAAGGGAAAACTTAGCGTTGCTATTACAAATCAATCAGGCGCAAGGGGAACTGTATTGCCCCAAATTTTACGCGGGCGAAGCCGCAGGCGAAAGCTAGTATTATTATATACACGTAGGTAGGTAATTTATATTATTATCCTATAGTAATTCTGCTAAATCAGACATTTCATCTGCTTAGCCTTTTCCCAACTATGTTGATGTTAACTTCTAGTCTAACTGGATGCAGCTGAATACCAGTATTTTAAATGGAGCGACTGCCTATCTGACCATGTAATACGACACCTCTTTTTAAAACTGATCGTCAGACTTCCGGGCCACTGACCATGCCGAAACCAACAGATTATTTTTTTCAGATGGGAAATCATCAAATATATTATTTTATTGGGGGAGTGCCAGACTTTTACTGACTAAGGCCTACTTATGTTCCTTTTTTATGTCCTTTATGTTCCGAAGCCGTAGTATCTCTTAAAAGGTCGTCACTCATCTTCGAAACCAACCCAGGCAACCCTGAATATCGACCAATGCGGTGGGAAGTTTTACTGATAAGTCGAAAAAAAAGTATCATTTGACAGCAAAGAGGTTTAAGTTTTTTTTTTCAATCACGTGTAAAGCACTTTTATTATAAAATCAAGCCTGTAACTCTCGAAGGGTTAGACAAAGTTTTAACTAATAGTGCACCCACATTTCGCCAAATCGAATCAGTACCTAGTGGCAGTCAAATCAAATCAAATCAAATCATTTATTTCAATTAGACCATTACAGGCACTTTTGAATGTCAAGAAACAAAATGAATCTACAGTCCCGGTCACAAGGCATAATAACTTGTGAAAGTACTGCAGTTGCCCATTCCAAAGCGTTGATCTCTATGGAGAAGAATGGGCAAGAAACTCCATGGACACTCTTTTAAATTCTAATATTTTTACAAAATAGTATTTACATCATTCGTGTTGAGATTATACAAATATGTGAGAACGATGTAGAAAGACGTGCACAGTAAGAGCGTCCAGAGTAAATAAAAAACAAAATTCAATTTAAATCTAAATAAAATAAAAATGACCGTGGTAGTTAAAAAATGACCAGTCCCAACTGACAGCGCCCGTTCACGAACATGACGTATGGATCAGCCCCATTCAGCTCGACCATTTTGAAGGGAGCTAAATGACCCGACACACCCGCCACCATCAGCGAGACATTTAAGTGAGCATGACACTATCAACCACCAGGGCTTCGTCAAGTCAATGATAATACATAGCACTCACATATGGGCTTAATAATTATACAATACTAGAGAATTGATTCTATACAACAGTTTGTCTGCAATAGTCTATCTTAGCGTCGTAAACTCTGGAAATGAATTAATATGCCAGTAATGTTAATACTGCAATCTATGTAGCTAAGGGCGATCCAGTCGAGGCGTTTTTATCAGATCAGAATTCGAACACATACTGATTCTGCGAATGTGCAATGTAGGTCTAACTTGTCAGTAATTATACACTTATGCAACACATACTATGCGCGGTAACACGCAGCCCACATACTCTTAAATTCCAACTACATAACACATACAGATAACCTAAGAAGAGTTTGCGCATCGACAAATATCTGAAATGTGATGACGGAATAATGAGATTTAGTTACAATGAGAATACAAATAGTGACAGTTTACAAATATTTGCTTACTTCGTATAAACAAACTTAATTTGTAAGTAGATTCACAACTCAATGCTATTCGAAAAAATTTTTCAAACAATTGAGTGTCAAAACTTTATACATATGAACGCGTAATCAACTGCGAGGCACGCGCGCTTGACGAAGATTACCGGAGCGTACAAATTTACCTGTTAAATTGTACCTATGAATTTCACTAGTGCGAGAAATCAATAAGTGTTAATAAAATTATATTCACTCACCAATCCTAGGCAGAACATGTGCCGAATGCCTCAGCATGGGTAGTGCAATAGGACCCGGGATGTCGTTAAAGGGCCTGGCAGCAGCCGTGGCCGGCCTTGGAGCAGCCACATTCCGTCGCTGTGGTGATGTCGACGTCTGCTGAGATGATGAGCCGGTGATTTGCCGTCGTTGGCGGTTGAATCTGTTGGAAAAAAAAGATGGCGTTGGTGATTGAAGTTTAACAAGAAGTAGGTTTTACTGGTGAGTAAGAGGTAGTAAAAACGGCACTCATTGTACCATTTACAGCTGGATTGTGTGTGGGTGTATCTTGAGTTTTGACCGACTTTAAAAAAAGGAAGACTCTCAATTTGACTGTTTCTAATTTTTTTATTAAAATAATAAATATCTTGGGACAACTCACACACGGCTATCTGATCCCAAGCTAAGCAGAGCTTGTGTTATGGTAACCAGACAACTGATATACATACTTATATAATTTATGAACACATACATATTATAGATAAATCACACCCAGACACAGAACAAACAATCATGCTCGTCACACAAAGTTTGTTCTGTGTGGGAATCGAACCCACGACCTCCGGCTCAGCAGTCAGGACCACTAACCACTAGACCAACAGGCCCGTCGTCGTTTATTGTGTGTTTGTTACGCTATTTCTCCGTCGATTGTTGGCCTATTTAAAAATAATGATGCATAACTTGAGACTCCTATCCTAACCTGTAGTTTCTAAGATTTTTTTTGTGATGAAGGAGTAAGTGATTTTCTTTTGTATATATGGATGTCGTAGGCATTTTGTAAGAATGATCTTTTTACATATGGCGTCGTCATTTTGCAAATGCGAAGCGCTTTATAAATTGCCGAAGGCATATTTGTTAATGAACTGAATGATGTCAATCTACACGTTATTTGTATATGATGTCTGCTTCAGGGTGACCATGATATGAATAAAAAGAGACCAAAAATACTGATCGTGCACCAAATATTCTTTCCTGAATGCTAAAAAAATGCGTAGGTTAGGTTATGTTAAAACTGCGACCCCCTACGCACGAGCCGAGCGAGCGGAGCGAGCGGTGCCGCGGCAGCGGCCGTCGAGTGCCAGTAACGACTTGTATTAATAGAAAATGGATAAAGATATAACACTTTTTTATTGTAGTGCTGTCTTTTTCCTGATGCTCGTTATGACATATTTTAATTAACATATTTTGGTGCACATTCAGTATATTTGGTGCAACACAGGCAAAATTGGGTAAACGAAATGGGAATAAATTGAAGGTTGCAAGGTATTTTATAAAATTACGACATTTTACAATATGCCTTCGGCAATTTATAAAGCGCTTCGCGTTTGCAAAATGACGACGCCATTTGTAAAAAGATCATTCTTACAAAATGCCTGCGACATGGATATACAAAAGAAAATCATAGACATGGGTCTATTATATGCGACTAGTCTTAGTAATTGAAAGAACCCAATTTTCCGCAAATGGCGTGACGTTGATGAGTGAATGAGGAAATAGTGCCGAAGAAAGTTTTATATATGAACTAGCTGGCGCCCGCGGTTTCAGCCGCGTGAAATCGAAAAAAATCATCAATACTATGTGATATTCCAGGCTATAATCTACCACTGTGCCAAATTTCATTAAGATCCGTTCAGCCGTTTTGACGTGAAAGAGTAACAAACATTCATATATCCATTAATCCTCACAAACATTCGCATTTATAATATTAGTAGGAAGGAAAGTAGGATGTTGATGGTTATAAGAGTAGAAGAATATGAATGATGTAGCTATTTTTATATTTTTTTTTGTTGTTTTTTTTTATAAGAATATGTAAATATAAAAAAAATGTATAGAAAAATGAATAAACGAAATAATAAGTGGTACTTTATAAGAGAACCGACTGAATAATTAAAGTTTCAGTAATACTAGACAATACCTAACTGACTGTTTACATAAGAGCGCAGTTAGGTATTCAAGATTCTTAGCACAATTTTTCAGCATTCATTTACCGTTGAGAAATAGTAAAGAAAATTGTCATGAAAAGCTGAACTAATTCAAAACAATAATTATTGGTTTAGTTCGTAGACTGAAATAATTATTTTGGAATGTCTCGTGAAAAGGAGTGAAGAAGTTTACACAAATGAAATCGGAGACAAAAGTGATACTAATAAAAACAAAAAATAATTTTGTCTGTTGCACATAAAAACTTCGGCGCTCATTAAAAGTTTTCTACAGTTTTTCATCACTAGCTCAAGTTTTATCAAGTCTAACTAGTTCGTGACAGCTGAAATAATTATGAATTCAATTATAACAGGCCGCACTGAATACAATAGTTACAAAAAAGGAATATATTTCAATTTTAAACAGTTGCTCCATTTTGTTTTTGTTCACATTCCTTTTGTCTTCGTAATTATATGGTTTCATTTACATTTAATGTAGATAATTAGTTGATTAGACGCTAATGAGATAGTCTGTCGGTATTTGTTTGTTTTTCAGGCTAAAAAACAGAACTAATTTTAATCGAATTAAGTAGGTAGGCTCCATTGAGACTGGAATTTAAATGATTGCAAAGAAATGGTGAAATTTTACTTGGAATCCTTACTAATACATTATAAAAGCACGTCTTCACCTTCGCCTAATGCCCCGTTCCTATAAACAAAAACGACTCGTTTTGCTTACGGATAATTGTATTTTGACATAAGTTATATGAGACTTATGTCAAAATACACCTTTCCGTAAGCAAAACGAATCGTTTTTGTTTATTGGAACGGGGCATAAGTAGCTAAACCGATTATGAGTTTTGGTACAGAGATAGTTGGGACCTTGGAGACGGATATAGGCTTTTTTTTTGAAAAGCGAGAAATGAGAAAGAAAAGGGAAAACTTAGCTTTGCAGGTACCTGCAAATCAGGAAAGAGGAACTGTGTTACCCCGAATTAAATGCGAGCGAAGCCGCGGGCAAAAGCTAGTAACATTATAAGGCAAACTTTATTATTACGTATACATGTAACTACATACGCCACACTGCATTCCAAAACATAAATTAGATTGCTCGAAAAGTCACTAAGCTGAAAGAGCCACAGGCCAAAATAGCGACTTTCTAGGACCCTTTTTTTTTCGGGTGGGAAATCATCCCATGACTTCCCCCGCTCTGGGTGGAGCGGGGGGGCATGTCAGACTTGTACTGACTAAAACCCAACCATGTTCCTTCTATTGCCCTTTACGTTCCGGGGCCGCGGTATCTCTTTCGAACAACCCGCAACCCTTTCTAGGATTCCTCTTATAAAATGGCGGGACGAGTTGGATAAATCCATCGACCAGTGGTCCACATTAGCCTTGGATGTCATGGGCCGAAATTCTGTAAACGGGGTAAAGTTAAAAAATAGAGAATAATTGGATCGTAGACTACTCTTACTATTGAGTTTATATTTTGGAAGCCACCTTTAAAAAAAAAAACTATTTTCAAAAAAAATCCCAAGAATAAACATTTTAGCAGCATTTCAGATAAAACGAAGCCAAAGATTCACATTATGTAAATGCGTCCTTCAATAAACCCGGCCAAAATTGCGAATAACTGGGTAAAGAGAATTGGGTCAATGTTTACAATATGTCACAAAAAACGATCTGCAAGTCTGCACTCGACTGAATTAAATAACCGGGTTTAATTCGGACTAAAAATAAATGCAGTATTTTGTACTTAGTCACATCTGTAAATATACTGTTATTGATGTCGGATGCACTTTATTTTTTGCTTGCTTTTCACCGCGGCTTCGCCTGTGTGGAGGCCGCCGAGTTGTCTACAGTACGGCCAACGAGAAGCGATACCAAATGTAAACAAAACCCATGCTAAAACCCCATCTAAAATGGCCGCCCGAATGTTGGCGAACCCGTCTTAACGTTGTCATGTTTTTGCCGGGAGAACGAGACATTACGACAAAGGCACAAGATGGAAAGAGCTAAATATTAGATTGTCAACGCCACAGTTGTTCTTTAGGTTAATGACCTTTCGTATCGCTTCTCGTTGGCCGTACTGTACTCTCAAACTCTGCAGGTTCACTTAAAGAAAAAGTTTATTTTTTTTATTTTACAACTTCCATAAATAAACATTTAATTATTTGTAACAGAACTTTTATGCAAGCATATTTTTTAAAACGTTGTCGGTTCAATTTACGACTCGATTCTGTTTTGTTTTATTTTTCGGCCACCAGTTTAATTTCGTAACATCATTTAGTTAGCGTTTTCATTGTATAAACTTTATAGTTTGAACTTTATTCCCTAAGTTTAAAATCTCTTATTGTTCTCAAACGTGTGTAACATAAGCTCTTTTAGTTTATTATGGAATTTGCGAGAATGCGGCTGGAGTATTAAAACGCGAACTTGATACAAAACGCACCCACGTACAAGTTCAAGGGCAATAAAGTACCGTCGCGACTGTAATACGATAGTGGGTATCAATTAACGTTTATGTTGGTCAATTACAGAAGGACTTAAAAAAGTCTGGTATAAAACCAGCAATGAAAAGCATAGCCAGCGGTGGAATTCCTTTCTGAGTTAAGATTGCTTTTTTGGTGTTCTTTTTTTTGGAATAAGGAAGCGTATTTTTTTGAGGTTGATTACGATTAAAAGGTTTTATTGTTGTATCATACATAACATAATGCGTCAAAGGTTTTAATTTGCATAGCTAAATTAATATTTTGTTGTTTTGTTTCATAAAGTAATGACTAAGCAGATTTGTATGGCGTATGTCTAGATAGCATTCAATGCATTAGAAAGTAAATATAAACTGGATATTATGAGAAAGTATCTGCTTAGCGTTGCACTTAAGTTTAATAGCTGCATTATTGATTAACTAGCATGCAAAACAAATGATTTTAACAAGGAAGGAAGTAATTGCTTCGTTAGTAGGTATTGCACTTAATGGGCTGATTACGACACAATCAATCAATAAAATGAAATAAGTTGTACCTACTCATTTTAATTCGGTATATTGAACCTCACCTTGTTCAGGACCATCATTTGATAGAACGTGATCGAGCGTGTTTTTAAAGTGACGACAGGCCGTGTTGACGGCGCGCTAGTGTTCCACGCGCAAATATTTAAAATAAAGACTATTTGAAAAAAGCTGACAGCAAGTTACAGCATTCTTGTGAATGCAGCATTACATTACGTTGTTCATAATTAGAACGAAGATTTTTTTTAAAACATGAAACATTGTTTTATATTTTAAAATTCGAAAACAGAATAATTATTTTCAGCCAGTGTGCCAAGGTTCTTCACCATTGTTTACTTAAAATCTCTAAGGAGGTTCTTATGCAAAAGATACAACCTCGGTGCACTGGTATTGTAAGTAGAAGGAGCGATGAAACAATGTGTTAACAAAGTAAATGACAAAGTAACAATGTCTGCTACTTTATGTCGAACTGGGTTTAAATTAAATTTCAGAATCAGTTGTTTCTATCACTTTAGTTGTAATATTTATATCGTTGAAAAGAAATGTATTTCCAAAACAAACTCTGTGGAAGATGGCCGGTAGCCACGTATAAAGTTGCATAATTTGCATGTTTAAGTTTCTGTTTATTTATCTTTTAATTCTACTACGCACCAGCAAAAACCAGTTTATCAATCGGGTTTAAGATTGTAGACGCAATAAAAAACAATCAATCACATCTGATTAATGAACTTATTTGCGAATTTGAATATTAACTTATGGCGCCCGGACTTGGTATTTGACGGAGGCTCAGATAGGAGGCCGGTATCGTCCGTATAGTAACGAAGTGGGTGCCGAGTAAGGCCCAAAACACCCAGGTGTGATGATTTAGACTCGTTCTTGACTGTTTGGCCAGAGAAGGTAACGCCGAGAGAGTTGTAAAGGAATGGAGGAGGCCTTTGAAGTTTTTTGGCCTTAGCAGTAAGACAGATCAGCTACCCTACCATGACGTGTTAAAGCAGAACTTATTCGGCTGAGGGAAAGGGTCAGAGCTATACAGGGTGTCTAGCACCATCTCTTTCACTCAGTGAAATAAGTTCTGCTTTAAGATGTCATAGTAGGCCTACTGGTTAGAAAATACAAACTAAACGGTTTGATAAAGATACACTCACCAATTGACTCTGTGTAAAATAAGAAAATATAATTTATAATATGATGGTACTTAAGCATTTTTATTTTAATTATTGCGGATGGGTAATAATCAAATAAGTGTACGACTAAACGCCGACAGACACTACGACGACAGACTGAACACCGACAAGGCTTTACTTCGACGGGACTCTTCGCCGACAGGACTCTTCGCCGACACGACTCATCAGCGACGCAATGGGTAGGTTAGGTTAGGTTAAAACTGTGACCTCCTACGACGAAACGACTTGCATTAATAGAGAGAGCCATGTCGGCGAAGAGTCCTGTCGGCGAAGAGTCCCGTCGAAGTAAAGTCTTGTCGGTGTTCAGTCTGTCGGCGTAGTGTCTGTCGGCGTTTAGTCGTACACTCTAATCAAATAACTTCCCCGCTCTGGGCGGAGCGGGGGGAGTGTTAGATTTGTACTGACTAAAACCCACCCATGATCCTAGAAGGAACATGGGTGGGTTTTATGTTCTGGGGACGCTGTATGTCTTTCGAACAACCCGCAACCCCGGATATGACGGTTTTCTGGAAGAGATTTCTTTAGAAGAAAGCATTACTTGTCTCCCTACTTTTTGTATTTACTTGCGTACTTTAACCGTTAAATAATTCCAAACACACCTAACTTTAAAAATACGTTTTTTATGATGGAAACCATAAAGAAAACATGTCTGACCCAAAAATAGAACTCAAATTTATGATCTTAACCATAAATTTACACAGTGTACAGCTGTGTTCATTGCCCTTGTCAAACCAATGAAGCTATTTCAATCTATGTACTTATGTAGGTACATATTTAGGCAGTATACTAGACACACCTCTGTTTATCAACATGTCCAAGGCACATGTGTGTATTTATTGTGATAGGTATAAACGTGTAAGCTGTCATTTTGGCCTCCTAACATTTTACAAGTTTTTTTGCCTTGATTCAAAGAATCGTGACCGTTGGAAGGAATGGCAAAGGCCCCTTTGCCTAGCCGTAGGACAGTATGGGCCAGCAATTTGTTTTTTTTAAATATTATTTTTTAAGTATTTGTTGTTCTTTTTTTAAATAATTTTGTTTTATCGTTTGTTTTCAGTGCGAGTTATTAGACTCGCACTGAAAAAAAACGAACTGAAAGAAAACTGAGTACTAAGTTGATAATTTATAACATTATTTTCTTATCAGGCGAGAAACTTTTATGGACAGAGACATTGTGCTCATTGAACTTTGTATAGCTGTTAGCCGCGATTTAGATTTGCGATTTGCTTAAAATAAGTTTTTAGTAATGAGGTTCTTAATTCAATTTTTTATCTGTATTCGTTATTTGATGTCTTCAATATTACTACACTCATCTACCTTGCATTCTACTCTAATGCATGCCATGACAGCTGTCAGTTGTCAAATAGTTGAGAAATATATTACATAATATAATATTGCTCACCCGTTTAGTTATTAGCGGGGAAAATATATAACATTTGTGTCCTTCCCCAGGTTGTAATCTGTCTCCTTACCAAACTTCATAAGTAGCCGATCAGCCGTTTAGTTGTGGAAAGGTTACAAACAAACATATTTATCAAGTTTATTATTTTTAGTATTTAAATTCAAAATCTTTCTTACTGACAACCCACCTGCATAATATTCGCTGCACATTTTCTCGACATCCTTGTGTCACTAGCAGGATTCAGTAGAATACCAGCGTCAGGTAATCTACCTGGCATTATGCTGAGCTGGACTCCTTTTTGATGCAATTTTGAGACACACACCGCCCATTAGTGGGCGGCGACCTTAATAAATATATGTGATGTGTCTAAATGCCTATGGTTCGATTTAACTCAGTCTACCTTACTTTTTTTTTAATGTGTTCCTTTTTTTTCTATGTGATGTTTTTTTTAAATTTTAATTCTTGTATTGTGTCTTTTGTTGCATCAAATAAATGATTTATCTATCTATCTATCTAGTTACTTTCACATTCCAAATATTAGTTTAAGTTTTTAATCTCAGAATAATAGTCCATACTAATATTTAAAACTTAAATCGACTCTTATTACAATCCACCTTAATCTGATACGATCAGTTAGTTAAATGTATGTAAAATACATGACGACTCCACAAACAATTCTCAAGAGAACAATGTATTTTATCCATATAGAGAAACAATACATGCACTTTGGACTTCAGTCAAGCATGCCAACTCTGATCCAAATAACTACTTACGCAGAAGGAACTGTTAAGTATGGGAGAAGATTTATCATAAGGAATACATATATGCAACAAAATAAGCTGGGTTTTAATTAAATATATGTATATCTGTTACCGTGGATTTAGTACCTACACAATTTTTTTGTTTCATAGAAAAAGTCTAAATGCCTAAAATGGGCGCTGTAGCAGAATCAGTCAAAAGTCAACTTCATTTTGATAAGCAGGGGCGCCGTGTCCAAATACTAAACCTATGAGTGCGCCGCAAACTAGAAAAGTTTGGAGACCCCTGACCTTTTTGGAGTTTATTGGAGTTTACTCCTTAAGAATCGATTTTCATATATAAGGCGCCCGGTATGAGAAAAATCCGAGGGGTAAAACCTACTAAAGTAACGAAAATGTGTCACGTTTTTGGTGCGCACCTTTAGTGCAACTTTCTAATTTGGCTGTGAGTGTATTAAGACGTACATATGGTATGCTGTATAGGCGACTATACCTATATACTATATGTTATTGGGCTTGTTTGTTTCTATCAATGTCGATGTATTTATATTTTTCATTAATTTGTGAATTTACCCTTTCATATGATATTAATCTTTTTTCGGTTGAATAAACTCTTTTTGCGTATGGTTAGATACTCGTACTCAAGGAGTAAACTCCAGTCGTGCGTCGGAGCTGACATACACATTTTTTTATTTGTTTTTTACGAATGGGACATCATCCAGTAACTTTACGGACCATCCAGTAACTTTAACCCATCCATGTTCCTTCTTTTGCCCTTTCGGTTCCGAAGCAGCGGTATCTCTTTCGAACAATCCGTAACCACGGATGGGGACCTCAGACCCGCCCTATGTATTCGGACAGGACCGTTGAGACACAACATGGACTTTATTCAGACCAATTTTCTAATTAAATACGCCAATTCAGTCGAAACGTTAGTTGATGTGTGTGATAAATGTATTATAATTTGAGTCGAATTTAAATTGTATAGAGCAGCCATGAAATCGCTTAGATTTGAATGTGAACAACACTTTGCCCGTGGTATTACGATGAAAGTTAAAACTACTATAGAACATTTTGTAGAACATAAGTACAGACGCCTGCACAATTGCACATCAAGCTACTACAATCTGTCAGATTTCTTTGATAGATTTTCGACTTTATTCCTAAAGCATTAAGTTCAAAGTTCATTGGGAAAAATTTACAGTTTCGGGTAGCTTGACCTGCAGGCGTCTGTACATATTGTTTAATGGTTTAATTTCGCCTGCGATGTGTCATAATATGGTAAAAATCCGGCCAAGAGCGCTTCAGACTTGCGCACCGAGACTTCCGTGCAAACTTGTGTCATAAACGGCCATATCTTTTGACTGTGTAGATTTAGAAGGTTGATTTTTTCACAGCACTAAGACTACAGACTTGAGAACCTATATGGTTTTAATTTACTCAATACCTCCACGCATTCCCGAGATAAAGAATCTAGAAAGACAGACGGACAATAAAGTAATCCCATAAGGGTTTCGTTTTGCCTGTCTGTCTATCAAGACCTTTTACCCCAAGAACGGGCGAAGGTATCAAGTAAAATTAAAACCATATACTCAAATCCGTAGTCTTGTTTGTGCTGTGCAAAAATCAATACTCTAAACTAAACCTACGTAGTCAAAAAGCTATGGCTGTTTGAAGTTGATGAGTGCCTGATGTCGCAAATCTGACTCGCTCTTGGCGGATTTTGAATGGCCAGTTTTTTTTTTTTTTTTTTTTAATATCTTGGGACAACTCACACACGGCCATCTGATCCCAAGCTAAGCAGAGCTTGTGTTATGGTAACCAGACAACTGATATACATACTTATATAATTTATAAATACATACACATTATAGATACATATTATAGATATATCACACCCAGACACAGAACAAACAATTATGCTCATCACACAAAGTTTGTCCTGGGTGGGAATCGAACCCACGACCTCCGGCTCATATCCGCTATAAGATGTCATGGTAACCCTTCTGTTTCTCTCACGCGAAATCAATGCAGCGCGGCAACGGCTGGGAGTCAAACTCTCGACAAGAATAATTATCTAGTTACAACATGTTTCCCTAAGCAATAGGCAAGCATTTCCGACGTTACCGGATAACGGACATTTTAAACTAGCAACTAGTAAAAAAATTCTTCATTAGGTTCGTTTACGACACGTTTTCATATTCGTGAAACTGTGTTGATCCGTTGTTTTTGATAAACATTTGCAAACTTTTTTACGATGTTCTATTTTTGAATTGTGGCAGATAATTATTATTTGATCTCTTAGTACAATTTATATGACAGACAATAAAATTTTATTTGTTGAAGATTTTTTATTGAGAAATTTTAAAACTTTATAACCGAAAAAAAAGCTGTTAGCGACTTGCGCATGATTCTCGTTTCGTTTGAAATTAGTTAAAGAAAGTAGTAGTGCAGTTTACAGGGGCCTAAACCCAGTTTTTTGTATCTCACAATTTATTTTGATTAAGCAAGAAACAGTTAAGTGCCGATATTAATTAAACAAAGGTAGTAAATGTATCGTTTAAGTTTTAAGATTATAAGAGACAGGATCTGCATCAATTAAAATTGCATACAATGAGCAATAAAATGAAGAGAACAGCGCTTAATTACGAGTAAGACGGTAATTTTGCATAAAGTAAGATCTTATGCGGGCACTTAATTTTTTATAATGGTTGTATATTCTACAAAATTATCAAGTTTAATGTAGGTAATTTAGGTTGTGTTGTATTAATATGAAGATTTTTGCTTTATTGGGAATTTTAATATTAATTAATAATTTAAAAATATAGGTAAGTACCGACCTAAGGCGAAACTGATTAAACTTTTTAAAACGAATCAAATTATTTAAAATGGCGGTAAAATAATTTCAGTAACTCAATAAAATTAACACAATAAAACCAAAATAAAAATAAATACTTACAGAGACTGACGAATCAAAAGAGTTGATTTAGACATTTTGTAAACAAAAACAAAACACTTTTCACTCAAAAAATAGAATAACAAAAAAATAAATGTTCAAAAAGTCACTTCACACGTGCGCAAACATTATTTACACAGATAAAAAACACGATTTAGTTTTTTTTTTTAACTTTTATTGACGAAGGACAGTGTTGTCGTATGCCCGAGCTAGTCGATAATGCATTCAGAGATCGTACAGCCGGCGTCTACACGATACTGGTTTGCGTAGTGATGTTCCGCAATGTCGATCAACTGTTTATTTTTATGGAGTCTTTGTATGTACATACTTGCATGCTATACTAACGTGAAAGTAGATGTTTGAAGTTGTAGCTGTAATTAATAATTTTATAACCTATTGTTTTGTTGTTTTATGGTGAGGTTTAGTAATAAAACTTTAGAATTTTTTAACACGTAATTATTATACTTTTAATAAACATTGATAATTTATTCGGAAAAGTATGGTTGTTTTCATAGATCTTAAACAATGGCTAATAGCTCAAAACTTCAGGCTAACTTCCTAGCTGACACATTAATCTATTGTTTAGTTTAAATAAATTGGTAAGAATATACGAAACATTTTAGGACATCGTAAATTGTGAATTTTATAAATAATCATTATTGATTCATTATCAGTCATTGTCTATTTTTATTTCAGAAATAACAAACCGCAAGAGACATCTCATTAAAAACTAATTTCACATTTTATGTTTTCATAACCGTGGTCATTAGAAATAAAATAACACAGAAAAGATGACAATGACAATCGTTTGTTATCATCGCTATAATACTTAGTTCCTTAATAATATTATGAAAGCAAAAGTGAGTTTGTTTGTTTCGTCTTCACGCCTAAATGGCTAAGCCGATTTTGATGAATTTTGGTACAGAGATATAAGAGACCCTGGTGTCAGAAATAGGCTGATGCTAATGAGGTAGAAAGAGGGAAGAAAAGGGGAAACTTAGCTTTATAGCCCAAAAGCTAGTAATATTTTAACTAGAAGAACTTTGTGAGAACAGCACTATAATACGAATTCTGTGGGTCAGCTATGATTATTTTTGACTTATCTGTTGATTCTGGTGTGTAGTCTTTTAAGATATCTTATTTCGCTTAGTATGTTCTTTTGTGTCAAAACAATGTTGTGGTGATTACCTTATCTGCTATTTGTTTTAGAGTACATAAGAATGATAATAAATTCGTAGTATTTATCTGTTTTAATGTTATTAAATACTGCCCGTCAGTTTTGAGCGTTTTTTTTTAAATACGTCGATCAAAAGTAATCATTTCAGTTAACTGCTATGACAGATTATCAATATTTTTGATACAAAGTCAATGCTATTACTGCATGACTCAACTGATGTATTGATATCGATATGTAAACAAAAACGGGTTGATAAACTCATCACTAACGTCCTGACCTTTGCGTTGAATTTCGTTTAAGGTTGGTTCAGCGTTTGAATATCAAATAGAAAAATTACTTGTACACATGTGACGTCACCATTTACAATAGTTTATAACGGCATGGTGCCATACTTACTCCAATATGCAACTGGCGTGACATTGACTGATTGACTAGATTATATTTTTTACTACAGTATGAAATATACACATACACTCCGAAAACAGTTAGTGTTAATGTCTAACCAGAAACACGAGCTAGCCTCATATTCTATGCATCCTATGCAGGATCTACCTGTATATTATATCATCATTAGTCGACCCACACCGGCTTTGCCTTGTGACGGATATTTATACAAACTTTAAGCCCTTTTTTTTCACCCGTTTAGTTCACAGCATTGAATTCGCCAGAGTCATAGAAGATAATTGTATGCCAAATAGGTCGATTTATTCAGTGGTTTGAGCTGCGCATTAGTCAGGATAAATGATTTAATAAGTATAGAAAAAAAAGTAGCAAAAGTTATTTTGTACTTTTCTAGCATCATTTTATTTATGTCTCCCACATTCTATTATATGCTATATATTTAAAGAAATAACCATGAAAGTTAAGTTAACACGTTCTGCATTGTATCGCAAAAGCACGTGCATTAAAAATATCGATATGTAAACAACACGAGAGAGATATACACAACACTACAGCACGAACTCTGCTCTCCATCTTTGTTTACGTCCAACTCGGCCAATGATTGAACAATTGAATTCAAGGATAAAATCAATTTGCAAATTGTATAGAATCTGTATCATCGGCATTGCTGATCATTATTTTGATAAGATATTGAGATGATTATTTTAAAACTGGACTGTAATAGTTGCGTTATGTTATGAGGCACTGGTCTTGAGGAGTAAGTATATAAATGTGCTATTTTCTCATTTTGAACCTAACTGGGTTCACAAGCAGAAAAGGATACTACGAGAAGATCTATACTTTTGTGAATTTGTCTTAAATTTGTGTGAAAGACACAAATACATGAAGAGTGATGTGATGTCTTTCCAACAATGATGTATTAAATATATACCTAGGTATTTCTTTTAGTGTCCTCACGCCATGACCTTGAGCTAATTTCACAAGCATTTTTTTTAAGAAAAGCTGTGAGACCCCAGAAAATGAGTACCTTACAATAATTATACAACTCTCTTTAGACCAACTTCTTTATTGAAGGTCCACCTTATTAAGGAGGACATAATAACTGTCATTTTATACTCAGAATTAGTCAGAATGCACTATGTGACTGTCGTCAGTAACGCAGTATCTTTGATGTAAAGAAACATGAGGTGTGTATGTGAGACGGATCGCGTTCATCAGTAGAAGAATTTGGGGAACTGAGTGCGTACGTGAGACTTTGAGCGTAATATACGCTGAGAATGTAATTGTGTGCAAGTGAAAGTAACAGTGCTTATGATTTATGTTATAGATTTTTAACTGTAATTTTTATGACAATTACGAGTACTGTTATTATTTTCGTTATCAAAAATGGCATGAAATAAATTTAAAGTAAGTCGTTTATGATGATTGAAATATTCAGTTAATGCCTTTTAAGAGTATGAAAGTCGAATAACATGTTGACGCAAAAACAATATTTAAAATAGTACCAATTACAAAATAATCAATCATTCTTAAAGAAAGTTTTAAATACCTATTAAATCAGTTAAACGTTCAATCTTGTTCAAACTTCAATGCACGCTCATGGTAATTTTATCAAATTAAACTTTTATGTGAATATATCGACTTTCTTAATATTATAATTTGAACGTCTCTAACAGCCATCAATCAATTTTTAAATTACGAACTTATTTCTAAATGCTTGTTTTCGTCAAAATAATTTCAAATAATAAAGAAAAAAAACAATAGACAACAAATTCCAGATTTGAATTTTCGAACACTTCGATATTAGACTTTGTTAGCGTTATTGATAGATAAAAAAAAAGATGTTACTCTGCTTCATGATACGGCCAGAAAGATGGTGACTGCTGTGATGATGACTAGGTAATATGAGATGTATGGGAGAAATTTGGCCATAGTTCCGTTAAAACCGCAAGTTTGTTTTTTTTTTTTTAATAAACAATTTCCACAGACAATCTAACAAATGCTCTGTAATAACGTAATCCTAAAAGCATGCATTGAAGAAAACAAATTTTACATTCTATATTCGATGCAGATTAATCAATCGTGTCATTGGACTTGCAACCAATGCAACATGCGTACGTGAGGGATCACCACGTCGGCCACGTCCTTACCACATTGTGTGGTAACCTCTACCTTGCGTCCTATTATTTTATTGACTTTATGATCAAAAATAGAATACCGATAGTTGTTTATTTATTTTATTCAGATTACGACAAAACTATTAGAATTCTATAGACATTTAATTCTGCATTTCTTTTTTTTAAACATCTGTGACCTTGTAATTAATGCAATGCAATGAATGACCCAAATGAATAGCAATATTCATTTTAAAAGACAACAGCTGTCAATAAATAAACATATAATAATGTCAGATGTTTGCACTCTATTGGGTACTTAATCTCCAGTAGGTTGCAAAATAACAGCAATTTTAGTATAATTCCCGAGTTTTCAACAACCTGCAACCCCAGCAGGCGGTAACCCTGGCTGCTTACGTGATGGACATGCGATATTGTCGTAATTTCTAGAAAAGTAACTAATTATTAAGTACTCATTATATCTAAGACAATAGATCGTACATTATGTCTCCTCCTAAATATCCATTAACTTATCGTAAACAACTAATGGTCTCAGATTAATCATGGCGCTTAACGAGTGAAGAGCTGGTTAGCAATTGTTTGTAACAGACAGAAGGTCGCTACTTTCCACCAGCTTTACTTAATCTCCAATACACACATAAATTGTGCCTTGTCAGAATCGATGAGCTTATTCCACTATCTTCCAGCAGAACTCCAGACGGACTGCGGATATCACCCATGAACCACATGACTCCCGAGTTCCGAAGCGCTTTACTAAACTTTTTTTTATAATAACGTTGTCCCACACTTGGTTTTATTAATGTATCATGGGTGCGTTTACAAACACTAGTGGCATTTTGTCTTATGTTCCCCGTAGGAACTTAACGACATTCAACGGGTTAATTATTCTAATCTCGATCAATACAACCCCGTTTCTTCATAATAATGCACCCCTACGTATGTCTTTTATTTCTCACCCAAAAAAAGGGTTATCTCAAGGGATGAAACCTCCACATTTAGGTCTTTTGATATAAAGAATTTAGTGCGAAAATATCTGTGACACGGGTTGGCTAATCTCTTTAAGAAGGGTAAGGGGTATGAATTAAACAAGCTATGAAACTTGGTGTATTTTTTACCAGGCTACAGCAAAGCTGAAAGGTTTTGGTTTGAGCAGTCAAATTTTTTTGGAATTGGATTTTCTCCTGTGTGTGTCCTTTTATCGTGTATGCGTTTAGAAAAAAATAAACTCACATATATACAAATAGCCAGGCAATCTCTCAAGAGATTTCACAACAAATTGTACTACAGATGCAGGGCTCACCTTTCCTCGAATCTGCTGTTACACATTTTCTGCTAAATATTATACACAAGTGACCAATTTTGAAACTCGAGGAGTTTCACTAAGGCTTTGCACGCATTCTCTTAACCCGGTTAAGCGTGTCCCGATAACTCAGATTTCTCTCTTTACTTTGTCTAATTATTACTGTTAGGTTAGGATTTATACAGGCAAAGCAAACAAACGGCATTGTCCTGCGAATGCCTGCGATACAGGCTGGCAGGGACTATTATCATCACTATGCAAACGCTTGTGAGAATTCAAGATGAATTTATTTATGGTGTGCCTGATGTTATAGGCGTCAGCGTTAGCAAGTTCTGAGACACAATCCCAAATGAATCCCTTATATTGTATGATTTATATGTAACTAGCTGCACCCCACTATTTATTTATTCATTAAATGCTCAATGTACAAAAAAGTTACACGCTAGTGAGTAC
Source organism: Ochropleura leucogaster (assembly GCA_958449745.1). NCBI lineage: Eukaryota > Metazoa > Arthropoda > Insecta > Lepidoptera > Noctuidae > Ochropleura > Ochropleura leucogaster. The sequence continues at coordinate 14,522,920 of OY288214.1, read as the reverse complement.
ATGTTAGGACGCAACAAAATGACTTATAAAACTAATAAAATTATATTGCAGAATATATTACGTATAGTATAGGAACTTTCACAATATTATATTAATTAAACTTATATCTAGCCATAAACAACATAAACAATATTCATTAAACTTATACCTAACTATAATAATTATGTATGTGCTAAATGCACATACATAATTGTATATGACTAACTGTTCCTCGCGGTTTCACCCACGCTGCTCAGCACCTGTTGGTCGTAGCGTGATGTTATAAAGCCTATAGCCTTCCTCAAGAAATGGACTATCCAACACTAAAAGAATTTTCCAATTCCAACCAATAGTCTCTGAGATTAGCGCGTTCAAACAAACAAACAAACAAACTCTTCAGCTTTATAATATTAGTATAGATAGTATTAGTATAGATTATTCTATTTTAACTTTGGATCTTCTATAAATTCTTAGATACTAATAGTAAGCTTTATCTAAGAGCAATGACTATATCACCTACGTAGACTGGGGTAATTAATATACATTTAAACCTTCCTCTTGAAGTCGTGGTTGTTTTTTTCACAGCAGAATGTGACCACAAACTTGAGTATATGGTTTTATTAATATTTCAACTCAATACCTCCACGCGTTTCAGAGATGAGAGAAGGGTATTGACAGACAGACGGACAACAAAGTGATCCAATAAGGGTTCCGTTTTTAGGGTTCCGTAGTCAACTAGGAACCCTTATAGTTTCGCCATGTCTGTCTGTCCGTCCGTCCGTCCATCCGTCCGTCCTCGCTTAATCTCTGTGACCGTTAGCACTAGAAAGCTGAAATTTGGTACCAATATGTATATCAATCACGCCGACAAAGTGGTAAAATAAAAATTGGAAAAAAATGTTTTATTAGAGTAGCCACCCTATATGTAAAAGTGAGAAGTGTTTTTTTTTTTATTTCAACCCTAACGTGTGATATATTGTTGGAAAGGTATTTAAAAATGAATAGAGGTTTACTAAAATCATTTTTTGATAATGTCAATAATTTCTGAAATAATCGCTCCAAAAGTAAAAAACAATGTGTCCTCCCTCTAACTTTTGAACCATAAGTTTAGAAAATATGAAAAAAATCTGAAAAGTAGAACTTTATAAGGACTTTCTAGGAAAATCATTTTGAACTTGATTGACACAACAGCTTTTGTACAAAAAAGAAAAAAAGTTGTACAAAATAATTTCTGGACTAAGTTTGTAGTATAACCGTATATGCAAGCATTTTTTTTAACTTCGTTTACATATTTTATTATCCTGAACGTATTTTTTTGTAAACTACGGAACCCTACACTGAGCGTGGCCCGACATGCTCTTGGCCGGTTTTTTTTTCTTTTAAGATATGGAACCCTAAAAATCGCAAGGTCACGTACCTTGACCCGTTTCAGGTCATCTCCCAACCAACAAAGATGTTAAATAAGTTAGGAATCACAAAGGTAGTAGTGTTCTTGGCTAAAATGTTTTAGTCAAAGCGTTACCTATTGTTGTGTTAAAACAATTAGTTTATAAACATGCATGGATGTTGAGACCAAAGTCCTAGCAGTTGAATCCTCACTAATATTATTAAAGGTAAAGTGAGTTTGTTTGTTACGTCTTCACGTCTTAACGGCTAAACCGATTTTGACGAATTTTAGTACAGAGATAGTTGGGACCCGGGATACGGTTATAGGCTAACCTTTAAAAAAAATTGAGAAATGAGGGAGAATGAGGTAAGAAATAGGATAACTTAGCATTGCTATTACAATAAAGAAGGCGCAAGGGCAAAAACTACAAGTAGCAGGTACCTATAAATCAGGAAAGGGGAACTGTGTTACTCAAAATTTAAAGCGAGCGAAGGCGCGCGCAAGAGCTAGTTAGTTTGTAAACAGGCATGGATGTTGAGAGCAAAGTCCTAAGAGTTGAATATTTTATAGAGCCGTGTGAGCGAGTGAGGTTGAAGTATATAGAGGGTGTAGCGAACTTAAATCCGTCATTAAAGTGTGTCCGTTAGTTTTTCAGAATATTAGAGATGTGACATTTTTATTATATTACTAGCTTTTGCCCGCGGCTTCGCTCGCGTTAAATTCGGTAGCGCCTTATTGATTGGCAATAACAACACTAAGTTTTCCCGTTTCGTCCCTCTTTCTCCCTCATACCCCACTCTTTAAAAAATAGCCTATGCCCGTCTCCTGGTTCCCAACTATCTCTGTACGAAAATTCATCCAAATCGGTTCAGCCATTAAAGCGTGAAGAGGTAACAAACAAACTAATTTTCGTTTTTATAATATTAAATAATATAAAAATATATAATATATTAAGTAAGGACTAGCTCTTCGTTGCAATGCAATTTTTCTACTTACCTACCCTACATTTTTCCCTCTTTTTAAAGCCTCTTCCAACTTAACCAACACAACAAAAAATTATTAGCGAAATCCGTTCAGCTGTTCTCGAGATTTGCGCTTAGTCACAAATTCAGAGATAGATTTTTATATAACAGATAGCCACATGCTGACATAGTAGCTTAGTTATATCATCGCTAAGTATTGTGTACCGATTTAGAATATTAGTTTTACGGTTCCGTACATCAAAACGAATTGAAAACGTAAAACCTTATAGGTTTATATACGTTCACTTTGTCGTCCGTCTGTGTGTCTGTCAAGACCCTTTATCTCGGGAACGCGTGGAGTATCAAGTTGAGGTTAAAACTATATACTCAAGTCTGCAGTCTCTTAGAGCTGTGAGAAAATCAACGCTCAAAGTCTTCGCAGTAAAAAGATATGTAGGCCTACTATGACATCTTAAAGCAGAACTTATTCCACTGAGTGAAAGAGATGGTACTAGACACCCTGTATAGCTCTGTCCCTTTCCTTCAGCGGAATAAGTTCTGCTTTAACACGTCATGGTAGGGTAGCTGGTCATCTATGGAACCCTCGGTGCGGGAGTCCGACTCGCACTTGGCCCGTTTTTTTATATTGATGACCAGCTACTCTACCATGACGTCTTAAAACAGAACTTATTCCACTGAGGGAAAGAGACAGAGCTATAAGGGATGTCCAGCACCATCTCTTTTTCACACTGGAAAAAAACTGCTATAAGATGTCATGGTAACCCTACATTTCTGTTCTTCGCAAGTCGACTGTAGAGACAATTAGTAATTTTAATTAAAACTTGATAATAATCAAGAATCATTTATAACGATTACACAAAGTTTGAGATACAGACTCAATTAATATTGATTTACAATGCATCTATCCTCACTAATATTATAAAAGCGAAAGTAAGTTTGTTTGTTACGTCTTCACGCCTACATGGCTAAACCAATTTTGATGAATTTTGGTACAGAGATAGCTGGGACCCTGGAGACGGACACAGGCTCGTAAAAAAAATGAGATATGAGGGAGGAAGAGGGAAGAAAAGGGAAAACTTAGCATCGCCATTACAATAAATAAGCAGCTAGGGCAAAAACGACAAGTAGCAGGTACCTGCAAATCAGCAAAAGGGCAACCCTGAATTAAACGCAAAGCCGCGGGTAAAAGCCAGTAGTACATAATTATCTGAGTACTAAGCGATATTGAACGAGCTATGTTGCTACAAACCTGCACTTAACAAGTTTGGTGGTACATTGTTTCTGGTGCCTCCAAGTCTTGCCATTAGTTAGGTTGGTACTAAATTATAGATATTGCCTCTAAGTGAGCTTTCTTGAACTTTCATCTTGAAGGTGAACGGCTTAGATGTAAAGTTTATTCAAGTCATCAATTGTAAATTATAAATAGGTACAGACGCCTGCACATCAAGCTACTACAACTGTCTGTCAGATTTCTTTGATAGATTTTCGACTTTATTTCTAAAGCATTAGGTTCAAGGTTCATTGGGAAAAAATGACAGTTTCGGGTAGCTTGACCTGCTGGCGTCTGTACTAAATATGTACAGACGCCAGCAGGTCCAATATACGACTTCGTGGGATACAAACTGTGCTTCTCATGTGTTTTTGCAGAGACTACCGGCGCTCCGCTTAGCCAATACCTACTACTCCTTATATGTATTTGTTTTCTTGTCAAGGGTTAGACCATTCTTTTGAGTGATGGGAAATCAAGTAACTTTTCCCCGACTACTCCTTATTTTCCCCCGACGACTAAAACCTATCCATGTTTTTTCTTTTGCTCTTTGTGTTCCGGGGCCACGGTATCTCTTCCGAACAACCCGCAACCTAGGCAGGCAATGGCCCTAGCTGTCAGGCCGCTGCTTTTCTGGCATCTCTTTGAGGCGCGCGTGGAACACGAACGGTCCGTTGACACGGCCTGTCATCACTAGACGGAAGGACGATGAGCTACCCATTGGTTACCGACCACCTCTAAATAAAAATGGTAGCCTGCCCACGAGATACATAAGAACAAATAACATAATCAGATTTTCTTTGACAAATCGTCTGAAACTTTAAAAAGGATTCATGCAAATACAGAATATAAATAGCCTTCTGTAGAATTCGCTCACGTTTTGATTTGATCGAATTACCCTACCGCCCTTTTTTAGGGTTCCACATCAAAATTGGTTGAACAATTTATTTGTAGATGTTTTTTGTCGATATAATATCTCAATGTCAAAGGTTTTGGTTGGATATGAAGAGATAGAGGCTATTTATTTTGTTGATAACAAATCTTCGCCTTTGAAGGCGTAGATTGCCGACTTCAAATATTGTCATTTATCAAGAAAAAATCGTTTTAAGCTTTATACGTTATAATTATCAAAAAAAAAACGATGAAATGAACTAACAAAAAATATAAAGAACATCGATAAAACTCTTCCTGCTCACTAAAAGCAGTTTTTTTAGCTATCACTATATTTATTATATTTCACTTCAGTCCATATTTGCAGGTTCGTTAAGTAAACGAAAACTGTAAAATCCTCGACTATTTTCTGTAGTTGTGCAGTTTCTTCATAACGCAAGTCAATCCTTCATTGAACGCACAGTCCTTTCAACTGAGAGTTTGCTGGGAAGAATATGAGAAAGCGTGTTTTGTTGTTGATTGTAATTAATAACCACACCTTATTAAACGGGCTAATAATTTAAAGAAAATTCTTGAAATTATCACAATAAATTACCCCACATTCTTCAAGCCTTCCCTCATCATTTCCAACATGGCTCACATAACAAAGTACCAAATCCTTAATCCTTACTATTCCTTACTAATATTATAAAAGCGAAAGTGAGTTTGTTTGTTTGTTTGTTTGTTTGTTACCTCTTCACGCTTTAATGGCTGAACCGATTTGGATGAATTTTGGTACAGAGATAGTTGGGAACCAGGAGACGGACATAGGCTAATATTTTTTTGAAAAAAGTGGGATGTGAGGGAGAAAGAGGGAAGAAAAGGTAAAACTTAGCGTTGCTATTACAAATCAATAAGGCGCTACCGAATTTAACGCGAGCGAAGCCGCGGGCAAAAGCTAGTAATATTATAAAAACGAAAGTGAGTTTGTTTCTTACGTCTTCACGCCTAAATGGCTAAACCAGTTTTTGGTACAGAGATATTTGGGACCCTGGAGACAGACATAGGCTAACTTGTGTTTTAAAAAAGTGAGAAATGATGGAGAAAGAGGGAAGAAAAGGTATAATTTAGCTTTACTATTACAATAAATAAGGCGCTAGGGCAAAAACTATAAGTATCAGGTACCTACAAATGATAAAAGGAGAACTGTGTTACCACGAATTAAACGCCAGCGAAGCCGCGAGCAAAAGCTAGTTCACAATAAAACGCCAATCTCAAGGCACTCGTACTAAAGCTTTCAGATGAGTTCAAGGCGACACGATAAAGCTTTCATGATTACATTCACTTCATCCAACTCTAGCTTATAATAAACTGAAGCCAATCCCTTTAAGCCGACTTCTATTCAATTCATTCATTCATTCGTTCACTCGATCCTTATCTCTTTCGATCAGTCTAACTTGAGATTTTGGCGGTATATGTCGTATTTATGGTCATATTAATCTTAGCTGCAAACATTTCTTAGGGGTTTGTTTGTGGATTTTGTAGCAAGTTTGGTAGTATACATTAGTTGAACTTTTTCCTAAGTTTATAGTTCGTATTACCTCCGACAGCTTAAAACTTTGTTTGGAATAAAAACTTTATAGTTTTTTTTTCAAAATCCGTGGTAGGTACTTAAAGACTATCCTCACGCACGTTTTAACGCAGAAACGGTGATTATAAAAAAAAAATGAGTGGAGAAAAGTTCTGAAGGTTCAATGCAATGGATGTATAGAATCTCTTTCCTTATGGGTTGTGCTGGTTAGAGAGAGAGATTAGTGATCCTAGTTAAATATTAGTATTCATCTGATAGACTAGAGGCCGACAACAACGTGTTGGAATAATTAACCTTATTTTTAAGCCCAATACAATAGATTTTAATAGAAAAACTAAGTATCTATAAATTAAACTATAATAGCTATGAACAAAACAATAGTTGAAATGTTACAAACCATAACTTATGCACAGACCAAAGATCTACTTATTTACTTTTGTGTAAGTACCTAAGTTTTCATTTTGGTACTCAAATTTTTACTTACTGGAATTTGTTTTCATTTATTTTAATTTTGTATGTATGCTCCTTAAAGCCTGATACACAGGTTTAACCTAGTTTAGGCAAATAAGCAACTGTGCTCTTTTGATTGATATTTTATTGTAAACGGGCTCGTGTTTTCTTACATGGCAAGATGGTGACCGTGCTTTATACGTTACTAGCTTTTGCCCGCGGCTTCGCTCGCGTTAAATTCGGTAGCGCCTTATTGATTTGTAATAGCAATGATAAGTTTTCCCGTTTTTTCCCTCGTTCTCCCTCATATCCCACTTTTTTTTAACTAAAAATAGCCTTTGTCCGTCTCCTGATTCCCAACTATCTCTGTACCAAAATTCATCAAAATCGGTTAAGCCAGCGGTCGGCAACCTCTTGGCAAGCAAGGGCCGCAAGGTGACAAATTAAACTAAAGGCGGGCCGCAGTCATTTTACTCGCATTAACCCAAGAAGCCCAATGAACCTGCTTATTATAATTGGTCATATTCCATAAAAAAAATAAAAATGCCATTGAAAATTGTTAAAACATAGGGAATTTAATTCGTACACGTAATACTCTTTTTTGTTTTTGGGGTGGGAAATCAACAAATAACTTCCCCCGCTCTGGGCGGAGCTAGGGAGCATGTCAGACTTGTACTGACTAAAACCGACCCATGTTCCTTCTATTGCCCTTTGTGTTCCGCGGCCGCGGTATCTCTTTCGAACAACCCGCAAACCCGGCAGGCCCCACTGCTTTGCTGACATCTCCTTGAGGCGCGCGTGAAACAAGCGCGCCGTCGACACGGCCGGTCCTCAATAGACGGACGAACGGTGAGCATTGTGTCCGCAGGCTCGCATCTACGGTGGCCGGGAGTCGTCTCGCGGCGCCTGGCGCCCGGGGCGACTCCCGCGGCGGCTGGGTTGGTTTGAGGTTCTCTCCCTTAAACGCCCGGCCAACTCCTTTGCTAGCATTTACTGCTTTGCAGAAGGAGGTGACCGCTTCCTATCCCTCTCACTCCGGACTATGGAATAAGCCAGGGCCGGACGCGAGAGATCGCCGCCGCCGGAAGTGCTCCACGAAATTCCACCGGCTGTCGAGGACGATTCCCAGGAACTTCGTCGACCCGACACCGATGCGAACCGCTCATGCCATCAGCTGGGATCCCGACGGTGGCGTATTCCTGCGGCCATAAAAGACCATGTCCTCGGATTTCTGCAATGCCACCTCAGGACCCAGTAGCCGGATCCTCTTCGCGACTATCGCAACCCCGCGTGTCATTGTTTCGAGGAGTGAGGCGGAGAGCAGGAACGGCCCCAAGGCCGATTTTCTGTGCGACACCGCACGACATGTCTCGCCGGTTCCACTCTTCAGAGCGACCGGGGTAGATGCATGATGGCGTCGAGCGCCTCCCGCAGAAACCATACTGGTGCTCCGCAAGATCCGGCCCCGTCCCCACAAGGTGCCCGACGAGGCGGTTTGCAATTACTCTTTCAAAGAGCTTGCCCACCTTGTCGACCACTATGAGCCGGAATGCGGACGGAGAGTCCGCAAGGCGCCCCGGCTTAGGTATGAGGACCAGCTTCCCCGTCTTCCAACGAAGTGGAAACTGGCCCCTCTCCAAGCATGCAAGCATCTTAGGAGTCCTAGTAGTCGGGGCCCGAGAGCCTCCAAGGCCAGGACCCAGGCTTTGCCGTGCAAGCCATTGGGACCCGGGGTGGTATTTTTGGCTGTAGAATAGTGTTCAAATGCTCATCTGTAAGACGAGAAGCATATTTATTTTTTCTATTATTGACAATTAAAAAATTGTAATGAACTGCTTAGCAAACTTTTGCAACTCGTCAAAATCAGATGGCATTTAACAAGATCATTGGATTCATAGAAGAAGCTCTGATATTATCAGCTAGTAAGACACATTTCAAAGTGCGCTTACTTAATGCGTTGATTTTGGTAATAATTAAACTTATTTGCATAACATTCACGGGCCGCAAGGAAGACGTCAGCGGGCCGCATGCGGCCCGCGGGCCGCGGGTTGCCGACCCCTTTTTTTTTTTTTTTTTTTTTTTCGGGTGGGAAATCATCCAATGACTTCCCCCGCTCTGGGTGGAGCGGGGGGGCATGTCAGACTTGTACTGACTAAAACCCACCCATGTTTCTTCTATTGCCCTTTACGTTCCGAGGCCGCGGTATCTCTTTCAAACAACCCGCAACCCCGGCAGGCAGAGGCTCTGGCAAGCCCCTCTGCTTTGCTGACTCTCTTTGAGGCGCGCGTGAAACACGAACGCGCCGTCGACACGGCCTGTCGTCAATCGACGGACGGACGGTGAACTACCCATTGCTCACCGCCCACAGGCCCGCATCTACGGTGGCCGGAAGTCGTCTCGCGGCGCCCGGCGCCATGGGCGTCTCCCGCGGCGGCTGGGTTGGGCAGATGTTCTCTCCCGGGTTGCCGACCCCTGGGTTAAGCTATTAAAGCGTGAAGAGGTAACAAACAAACAAACTCACTTTCGCTTTTATAATATTAGTAAGGATTGTAAAATACTACTGGCCACCTGCCGCATGAAAATTAAGTTCGAAATTCAAACTGTGCTTGACGATAACTTTTTTATCTGTAGGTTCTATTTTTTGGAACGCTGTATTTCACAGAAACAAAATATTACGAAAACAAAACTTGGGATACAATCTATTATTTTATTCTTTACCAGCATGTAGATAAACAGTATGTATGTTTTTTTTCACGAGCCAATCAACATTGCAAATATGAGGACCAAAACAAATATTTTTGTTTCCTTAGCTGTGGTACACACACTGATGACACATAAAGCTATAAATTTCCAGTATAACATGACGTCGTTTTGTATAGATTTCCGATACAATGACAGATCTGTATAAACTGGATTTTTATAGCTTTATTGGTCGCAGGCTTACGCATGTGGTACGTTTGTACTCTTTTTTATTCTGTGGATGTGGCTAGTTGGGATTGCAAAAAAATGCTATAAAATAATAAAAATGTCAGTTAAAAGTTTATTTCGAAGCTCAGAACTGTTGTACTGTGGATGAGACAAGTAAATCTTTACTCCTGAAGATATCTTTAAAAATATTTCTAATATTAATTATACTAATAGAACTACTATCATCTGCCTAGCCATTTCCTTACTATGTTAGGGTTGGCTTCCAATCTTTCTGGATTTAGCTGAGCACCAGTATTTTATATGGAGCGACTGCCTGTCTGACCTCCACAACCCATTTATATACGCTCGAGTTAAATTCGGGGTAAAACAGTTCCCCTTGCGCCTCATTGATTTGTAATAGCAACGCTAAGTTTTCCCTTTTCTTCCCTCTTTCTCCCTCACATCCCACTTTTTTCAAAAAAAGATTAGCCTATGTCCGTCTCCTGGTTCCCAACTATCTATGTACAGACGCCTGCACATCAAGCTACCACAATATGTCAGATTTCTTTGATAGATTTTCGACTTTATTTCTAAAGTATTAGGTTCAAGGTTCATTGGGAAAAAATTACAGTTTCGGGTAGATTGACCTGCAGGCGTCTGTACCAAAATTCATCAAAATCGGTTTAGCCATTAAAGCGTGAAGAGGTAACAAACAAACAAACTCACTTTCGCTTTTATAATATTAGTAAGGATATATATTAAACAACTACTTAGCTAATACTATCCTTAATACTGGTTGTCAAACTTTAATACCTGTTACGACTGTCAAAGTTCTACAAATGACAGCAGGCACCAACGGTTTAACGTACGGCAAAAACTCGGTATGTATATCGGTCACCCATCTGCAAACTAACCTAGGCAAGCGTGGCTTAACCTCAAGATCGACTAAAATGGTAGTTTTTATTTAGCCACGAGCTCTTCAAAGTTAGAGAACAAAATAAGCAACTACCAAAGACATACGTCTCCTTGGCAATTAATAGCTAAAAGCATGACCAAGGTTTCACTAGGTATATTGGTAGACCGCAGGTTGCGGTTCGAGTATACTAGTAGTACCTAAGATACTTATATACTCGTAGATACCAAAGAACGGTTCCAGATTGGTTCGAATACTCAGTTCAAATTTGAATCCTACCAACTTGAACGTGAAGTGCAAATTACTTTCCTAGATCTCTAAACGAGTACTTACTTTTAAGATTTAAAATAAAATTTATAAATTGTGAAAAGTAGATATTTCGATTGAGTTAGAACTAAGTATCTTTTTCAACTGATCTAAAGAATATTTTTAAACCGTTACTTTTTTAAGATAAAGTGATTTTGTCAATTGTTTCAAATTCCCAAATACGACCATAGAATATAAATAGTACATTTTGATTCAAATGAGGAAACTTTGTAATTTTTGTTTTTTTTTAATACACGCATGAGAAATACTAACAACAGAACAAAAATAGCTTTTGTCATTAATCAATCTGCGCTTTGTCATCTCAGATTGAAGGAGAAATAAAGGTACCTATGACACCGCTAACAGCTTAATATCCTTACTTAATATTATAAAAGCGAAAGTTAGTTTGTTTGTTACTTCTTCACGCTTTAATGGCTGAACCGATTTGGATGAATTTTGGTACAGAGATAGTAGGGAACCAGGAGACGGACATAGGCATTTTTTTAAAGAGTGGGACATGAGGAAGAAAGAGGGAAGAAACGGAAAAACTTAGCGTTGCTATTACAAATCAATAAGGCGTTACCGAATTTAACGCGAGCGAAGCCGCGGGCAAAAGCAAGTTAAAAAAAAAGATTTAATTCAATTCCATCATTTTTGAATTTGGAACAAATCAAAACAATTTGGTGTTATAAGCAAAATCCTTACTAATATTACAAAAGCGAAAGTGAATTTGTTTGTTACTTCTTCACGCCTTAAGGGCCAAACCGATTTTGCTGAATTTTGGTACAGAGATTGTTGGGACCCTGGAGATGGACATAAGATTATAATATTAGATGATAGATTTCAACACGATATATCCACGCGTTCTTAAGATAAAGGGCCTTAAAACAGACGGACAACAAAGTCATTCTAAAAGGTTTCCATTTTTCCCTTTGAGGTGCGGAGCCCTAAAAACAAAATACAAACAAGATGTCTTCTAATATCTAGTAAGTAAATAATCTGACGCACGTCCTTCGCTGTTCGCAGTAGACAGGTATTGGCAATATCGTCGTTTCTATTTCCCGCGACCTCTGGGAGGAAGTTGGCAGTTTCCTTAGCGTTGTATGAAGTATAGTGTCGACCTTTCAAGCCCTCTTGAGATTCTATTCAAGTTTCAATGTGTGAAATTTTGATGTTTTTTTTTTATAATACTCCTGTTTTTTTTTTCTAATCTATATTCTCCCCTTTTGAGCAAAAGTCCATCATAACCTTTTACTCTTTTTTCTGTGTGTGCGGTTTGTTCCGGCCAATCTCACACAAACACGATTAGCATTTGGTGTTTCAAAAATGTCTTATTTAATTCGAGGACAGATCATCAGTTTTTAACCGACTTCAAAAAAGAAGGAGGTTTTTTTTGTATGTGCAACGACTAATACAACTACTACAAACTGTGGAACAATAAACTAATTTAAGGTAGGTACTTACATAATAAAACATGCGTTCCAATTTCATTTTTTTTTGTCAGATAAATTAAATGGGTCCACCCTTTATAGCAGAACTTTTTATGTCATAATTTTATTTTGCATAACAACGGATGGCATAAACTTCACTTCGCAGAAAATAGTTTAGCAGACACTCATTTATCATACATTCTAAACTCATAATTTTGTAAGTCAGAATCATCTCTAGGCATAAACTTCATACCCATAATATTTAAAAAGTAGAAACATCATATCGCAGAAAGTTCACAGTCAGAATCGTTTTTTGGCATAATATATTTTATATCGATGATCATTAAACGGCAGAATTGACATATCGTAGAAAGTTTATAGTTACGGTCATCTTTGTCATTATAAGTTGTCATTTATTTTATTTATTGTTTAATTGAATTTGAGATAATGTCATTGAATTCAATAAGTAATGAGGTATCCTAATCTAAGTAGTTCAGTTCCGGGTAACCTACTCTCTCTTAATCTCTTTTTTCTATTAACGCAAGTCGTTTCTGGCACTCGCCGGCCGCTGCCGCGGCACCGCTCGCTTCGTAGGAGGTCACAGTTTTAACCTAACCTAACCTAGCCATTACTGCCGTGTGCATAGTATGCCAAGTGAAATTATACCAAATAATATATTGTGCGAAATTTGAACTCTGCGGATCGTAATAATACTAAATGTAATTCTGCCATCTTAAAAGTATGCCATTGTTAATTCGAAGTTTTAAACATTATGCCAAACGATAATTATACCAAATAATTTGTATGCCTTTAAAATGTTCGTTTAAAGAAAATTATTCTAAGTGTGTTATGCCAAATAAATTTCGGAGCATCAAGATTCTGCCAGATAGAGGGAACCCAAATTAAATAGCATCACCAAAAAAAAACAAAAAAAGAAACATATCTTTTCATACAACTTTTGTTGGCAAACAAAAATACTCCCAACCACTGACTATCAACCATATGTAGCACGCTGATAAAGAATATGTAACAGCAATTCCTAAGTTATAAACCCCCAAACGTGTCTTCATTGCGTAGACAACAGTACCATAAACATTTTGTGCGTACATTTTGCTTTTCTTATTACGTCATTCCTTTTTCGGCATCCCGTTTCAAATGTAAGTACAGTCACTAGCACTGATTTGTACCAACTTAGCCACTTTGAAAAGTGATTTTCTTTTAATGATATTTTATAATTTATATTTTAGATATTTACCTCAAAAGGAAAAACGGAACCCTTATAGGATCACGTTGTTGTCCGTCTGTCTGTATGTCTGTCAAGGCCCTTAATCTCGGGACCGCGAAAAGGTATCGAGTTGAAATTAAAACCATATACTCAAACCTCTAAGTCTATGAAGTCAAAAGATATGACTGTTTATATTGCAAGTTTATAACGGAACCCTCGATGCGCGAGTCTGACTCGCTCTTGGCCATTTTTTTGCTATTAATAACTTAGTATTTCGAAGCCAATGCTAGTATGCAATAGATTTAGGTCTAAGTTACAGTCGTTATTAGCAAGTAATGTGTATTTTCCTGTCCCTTATAACCGGGAAAAGGGCAGGGTGATGATGACTGAATGAGAAAATCGCTCTTAAATTTAGCTAAGTGTAAACATATTTATGGTTTTGACTGTACCGACGCCTGCACATCAAGCTACTACAATCTGTCAGATTTCTTTGATAGATTTTCGACTTTATTTCTAGAGTATTAGGTTCAAGATTCATTGGGAAAAATTTACAGTTTCGGGTAACTTGACCTGCTGGCGTCTGTACATCATAAGTTCGTAACGAATTTAAAATATTCGTACACGTTCCTACAGAAGTAACAAAGCGTTGAAAGTTAAAATAATTTATTCCAATTTTGTTCCTTTTCTTGCGTTCATATATTATTTACTAAGGAATGTGGGCCTTGAGATATACGCCTGTTTATGCGTTTATGTCAGATTTAGATTTTTTTTTTCCCGGTAAAAAATATTGCAGGGGATTGTTCCTGTTCTGTATTTTAATTTTATATGGTATGTGTATTTGTACCATAATTTATTTTTATTTTCTCAAAAACTATCCTATGTGTTATTCCAGACCATAATTTACCTTTAAGCCAAATTTCATCAAGAGCCGTTTAGCCGTTTTGATGTGAAAGCGTAACAAACATCCATACATCCTCACAAACATTCGCATTTATAATCTTAGTAGGAAGTAGGATTCTCCCGCGCTAGTGGACACTGATTGATGCTAAATGTCCTCCGTTCAGAACGCTACCTAGATTGACAAATCTTGTTCCCAAATCCTTTGTTGAACCATTCACTTAAAAAAAAAGTGTGTGTGTCAGCTCCGACGCACGACTGGAGTTTACTCCTTAAGTACGAGTATCTAACCATACGCAAAAAGAGTTTATTCAACTGAAAAAAGATTAATGTCTTATGAAAGGGTAAATTTACAAATTAATGAGAAAAAAGTAGCAATATAAATACATCGACACTGATAGAAACAAACAAGCCCCATTACATATAGTACCTATATAGATATAGTCGCCTATACAGCATACCATATGTACGTCTTAATACACTTACAGCCAAATTAGAAAGATGCGCACTAAAGGTGCGCACCAAAAACGTGACACATTTTCGTTACTTTAGTAGGTTTTACCCCTTGGATTTTTCTCATACCGGGCGCCTTATATATGAAAATCGATTCTTGAGGAGTTAACTCCAATAACTCCAAAAAATGTTTTTACTAAACAAACTGATGTAATAAAAATCTAGTTATAATTTGCGACGATCGTTCGAAAAACTTCACAGGATGCATCGTTGTTGTGACATGAACTTTCTACACTATCCAACTTGAATACAGATGGCGCTTTCCGCGTTTTATAACGATAATGAACGAAACTATTTGTCATCCATCATCCGCGTAAGTTTTTCTGTTAGTTTGTGATTTAAGATTAATTTTTAAAATGTTGAAATCCTTTGTCAGTAAGTTAGTAGTTGTCCAGTAAAATTAAAAACGCTATGTTAGTAAGTGACGGGCCTGTTGGTCTAGTGGTTAGTGGCCCTGACTGCTGAGCCGGAGGTCGTGGGTTCGATTCCCACCCAGGACAAACATTGTGTGATGAGCATGATTGTTTGTTCTGTGTCTGGGTGTGATTTATCTATTATATGTATATGTATTTATAAATTATATAAGTATGTATATCAGTTGTCTGGTTACCATAACACAAGCTCTGCTTAGCTTGGGATAAGATAGCCGTGTGTGAGTTGTACCAAGATAAAAAAAAAAAAATTGTTCGAAAGAGATACCGCGGCTCCGGAACGTAAAGGGCAATAGAAGGAACAGACGTGGGTTTTAGTCAGTAAGTACAACTCTGACTAAAACCCACCCATAACCCGAAGGGCAGGGCGTTTTTGTGCGACTGTCTCTGTAAAAAGTGCTGATTATCGGCCTAATTTGAATAAATGACTTTTGATTTGATTTGACACTCCCCCGCTCCGTCCAGAGCGGGGAAAGTTATTTGATTATTTCCCATCCGGAAATAAAAGCAGTGAGTGAAACCGCTGAACAAAGCTAGTGTTTAAATATACAAGTGGATAAATGACGGATAACTTTTTCACCTAATTGCCTTTGCCTCGTGTTTGCTTAAGCTTAGATTAAGGGTAAGAGGAAAATGGTTCACTTAATTTTCTCACTTTTATGAGATGCTAACTACGCCGGAGGCTTAAAGCTTAATCATTGTTTTGATTTCCGCGATAAAAAGAGTCAGTTGTTATTTAGTGTGTTTGCTACGAAAAAAAACAATAAACTAAAAAATATAAACATGTTTTTTTATCGCAATTACGATGATGGTAAATATTTTATTTTGCAAAATCATAGGTGGGTTTACAGGTATTATAATATTACTTTAAATGCGAATTTGTTACTCTTTCACGTCAAAACGGCTGAACACAGAGGCACAGAGGTAGATTATAGTCTTCAATCATCTTCAATTATCACGCGGGCAAAGCCGCAGGCGCCAGCTAGTTAGAAATATGTTTACTATGTTTTTCCGATAGATGACGTACAAAATTAAGACAAAAAGCCAAAGAACCAAGTAACTGAGATCAATCTTCAGGTTAAGCCGCTCTTGCCTAGGTTGTTCTATGAATGGGTTGTTGGACGACATGGTTGGCACAGTGGCTGAGCGATCGACTGCTGCGCTGCTTGTTGCGGGTTCAACGTGCACGGAATATTTATTTGTATGGCCTACAGATAGTTGTTCCGGGTCTGGCTGCTTGTGTATGTATGTTTAAATGTTTTTAAACGCACCCACGATACAGGAGATATTTCTAGTGTGGGGCAAATACTTAACAAGAAATTACGCTCTCTCACACTAGGAATTTCTCCTGTCGGTACCCACTCAAGCGTCCATGGCTAATAAGGTATCCAAAATCAAAGGAGCGTTGTACGTCCAAGCCGCGCAACCAATATACCCTTGAACGTCCAGATACGCGCGGCCCTGAATCAAACGCTACCGCGCTCGCATGCTGTGACAAAAACCTAAATAACTACATAACCACAATAGCTAGGGTAATGAAAAAAACAACGAAAAATTTATAGAAGAACACACATTTAACCTATGTATATTTAATTATCTAAAAATCTAATTTAAGATATTAAAAACGGGTGTAAACCATGAATTTGGAGAAAAATAAACATATAAATTTTATTAATTCGTACCACAACGCAATAATATTGTTTATTTTACCAATAAAACAATCTCACAACAAACTAGACGTAATGTCCTTTCATTTGGTGCATGGATGTTTAAGTTTTGTTAACGCTAAGTACTTAAATTAATCAAAACAAAACACCTCTGTTTATAATTTTAACGTGATGTGTCGGAGTGATTTCGACTCGCTCGCGAACGCAAAATATAAGCAATATGGCCGCCTAAGGCCTCCCACACACTTTTACGCAACTTAAAAAAAGGTAGTAATGCTTTTTAGTTGGGGTTTTAAATAAAACGCTAATAATATCTCAGAAAAGGTTGTTAGTGTTTTTCCAATAAGCCTGTAATGCGCATGGTATATTACGATTACGACATCAATATTTTCAAAAACAACTAAGGAAATAAGCGCAAATTCGTATACCGATACCTAGTTAGTGATTTTTATTAAATATGAGAATTAAGTAAATTGTCAAAACACACTAGGAAAATAAAGTGAGTAGAAATCTTAGAACATATCCTTCATGTTAGTAAAGCGAAATTAAAAATATTAGCAAAATCCGACAATCATAAAAAAACACAACATTACTAAATCACAAGAACAAAAAGTGTGAGATAAAAGCATGATGAAACACCACCAAGCAAGCGAATAAAACATTACATCCAAAACAGCAAAAATATTGCAAACATATTTTGTCGTTTGTACCGACCCTTATTTTGAACCATTGTAGTTACGTCCGTGGATACTGAACCATCCACATCAAAAAACCTGAGGAACACAATGATATTTTTAAGGAATCTTCCACGAATACAGTATATTTACGTTTTTAAAGTGCATTATTATGTTTATTACGAACTATTACTCGTTCTTTAAATATTATTTTACTGCAACACAACGTAAATAGAACTAAAATTTGATCGAGTACTGAAGAGCGACAATTTTTTTCGAAACACCTATACTTTGAATTCAAAATATGACTCAATTTTACAATTAAAACTGTGCTATGTATACGTAATTATAAAGCACAAATCATCTAGTTTATTTTGATGTATAATCTAAGAAAAAATAAATAAAACTCAAGTACTTACGACATAATCTAAAAACACTTGTTGACCTTACACCACAGAACAACACACTGCGACTGAAGAATAATATTTTTTAACCATTCGTCAAGGCTATATTATACTGCCATCTGTTTTTTGTTTTGAGTATTTCTTTAGCTATCGATTCAACTAACAAAACTCTCAAGCAGTACCGTAGATTTTTCATAGATGTCGATTTTATAAAAGTAGTCGCTATGGCTAATGAAGTATCCAGGACGTACAACGCTCCCTTGGTTTTGGATACCTTATTAGCCATGGACGCTTGACTGGATATTAGTTGCGCGGGCTGGACGCTTGAGTGGGTACAGGAGAAATTCCTAGTTTACCTTTAACCCTTAATTTGATTATGTTCACTGTGATAAACATTCATCAAAAAAAAATATTGAGCGACTTTTATCGACTATTTTTCGGTTTTAATTTTAGTTATATCAAATTTAAAGTGTATTTATCAATACTAAAAATAATTCTACAAATGAAAACATCATTCATGTGTCATTATCGAGACAAGATGTCAGCGAGTCGCGGGCACTCGATTCTTCTGAAGGTAAATATTTTTTTTTATATGTTTTACTTTACTAAGCTAACTTTTTTATGGTTTATATTTACTAAACAATGTTTATGCTTTGATTTGGAATGGGTTTTACGTAATGTTTTGTGTTTTTGATAACCTTTTTTTGCAGGCAAACTTGGTTGTTCATCACAGTGAACACTGCCAATTACTCAAACAAGTACTGTGAAATTGACATGTTCATTGTGATGAACATTGCCAAATTAGGTATAACTTTTATTCACAAATAATATGCTTTATGTGGTGGGCTTCTATTTGGCTTATTTGTTTTTTATTGCTTGTTAACAGAATAAGATACATGACCGCACGCATAGAATACTAGCACTTATCCTATCGAGCATGCACCATCCAATACTAGTGGTAAATCTGAATATAACAGTGATAACGAATTACAGCAACCTTCTCCAAGCCCTGTTTCATCTTCTGCGCAATATATTTTTGTCCTGGTATAAGTGATATGATTTCGTTTTATATGCAGGCGAAGATGCAGAAACTTATGAAAACGAAAGGATCGTTCACATAAGTTAACAGAGCAGGAATCTTCACTTGGGTTTGGAGCACAAATGGTTATAGCCTTGACTCAGACTATACATACAAAAAAAACCAGCAAATATATTTTGTCATAATTCTTCTCATTGCTAGAGCTTTTTTACATTTTACCTATGGAAAAAAATAATGGTGTCTTTGGACTTAGTTCGATACGTAGCAACCGGATTAGAGGAGCTGAAAAGTTTTTACCAGATGAAAAGTTGATGAAGAAAAAACAGAGGAGAGCGTTTTCACAAGTTGTGTGTGATGAAAACAAATTAGTTATTGTACCTGTAACTCCTAAAAGCTCATTTGTTGAATTTGAACCAGTGCAAAAATAAAATGGTATTGCAAAGAACAGACGTTGATTGTCCGCAAATAGTTCGCGAGTACAATAAACATTTGTGGGGTGTAGACCTGGCTGATATTATATAAAGTTCCATTCAAAACTAGAGGATGGTTCTATTAAGTCAATCTTAGGAATATTTAGTCAAATTCTAGACGTATGTGTAAATAATGATTAGCTTTTTGTATACAAGTGACTGTAATAGAAGTCAACGAAAAACTTAGTCAGTTTTCCGATATGAGATTTACTTAAGTTTAATAGAAAAATAGATCTAAGTATACCTCGTGAGAACATGCAAAAATATAAAATTATAAACCCAAAATCAGCCAGGCCTACAAGCCCCATCAGATTCTAATATTCGCAAGGCATTTTCCATTTTCCAGCATGAAGAAAACATGGGGCGATGCAACTTTTACCAAACAAATACAACTGTATATTGTATAAAATGCTGAGACTTTGTTTTGTTGATCCTCGCAATTGTATTTTATATTTCCATAATAAATAATTAGATTTATTGATATATTTAATGTTTTTATTTTACCTGATTAAATAACACTAATTTGGCAACGTTTACCACAGTGAACATTACAAATAACTTGTTGTCTTCAACGTATTTCGCAGTGTTCACTGTGATGAACGTTGATTTCCTGAAAATCTGTAAGGAAAATATTTTTTTGTCTATTTTTCCTAAGTTGTATTTAACCCAAGGGTTTCAGATATATGTCTTATTTCACAAAAAATAACAACTCGGATCTCTGCCAAATTAAGGGTTTAAAAAAAAACAGCACGATAAGCTTTTGCCCGGCTGTCATTTGTAAATCTTTGTCAGTCGTTACAGATAGTCAGTGTCCCGGAACACTAACAACAAGTCTTATCAAAGGTTATCTTATCTAGTACTAACTATATTGTGGAGGTCAGATAGGCAGTCGCTCCTTGAAAAGGTTAGGTCTAAATAGTACATTTTGTTAACTTTCGCAAGCTATTATGTCTTGTGACTGGGACTGTAGCAGCATCTTTTTTGTTTATATGACATTCAAAAGTGCCTGTAATGTTCTAATTTAAATCATTGCTTTGAGTTAGTTTGATTGAAGTGAGGAAAATTTGTCATTGCAGCCGAGGCAGATCTAACGCCCGAGCCGCTAGGCGGGAGTGCTATAGAGCCGAGAACAGCAGTGACCAATTTTCACGGGAATCAAACGATGTTTTTCAGAACTCTTACAGAGATATTATCAGTACAAAAATTACTTTGTCATTAATCAATCCGCGTTTTGTCTTCCTAGATTGAAGGGGAAACAAAGGTTTGACACCGCTAAAATTAAATAGCATAATATTAAAAATAAGGAATTCAAATATTTTTTGAATTTAGTCAATTATTTTATAAATAATCATGTTTATTTGTGACAATCTGTTGATAAATAGTAATATTTTTTTTTTAATAAAATGAAACACATTGTCTGTTGAACCTTATCGTGTGAATGCAATAAGAGCAAATTTTCGAGGAAGTTTATTAAAAATGATTTTTTTCCCTAAAAACTCCTTCACTAATTCTAAATTTAATTGAACATACCAAGTAACAATTAAGTCATTTACAATTCTTCACATAACGCTCTCTAAGGATAACATTGTAAGCTAAGGCAATTAATGTAATTACTCTAGATAACAGCCAGTTTGATTAAGTAACTGGCTTATTTATATGAGAAGAGATTCTCGCTCAAACTTCTCCTGACCGGCTTACACCCCGGCGAACGCCCGAAAGAAAGACTTAAGCTGTAGCGAGAGCAGCAGTTATACTGGAGGTGGCTGGACATATGAGAGAGTGATCCCCAAACCAACCCAGCCACCGCGGGAGACGATCCGGGCGTCAGGTGAGAGGAATCCGCGGGTTTGTGGACGGTGAGCAACGGGTAGGTCACCGTACGTGGGTCTAATAACTACAGGCCTTGTTCCACGAGCGCCTCAAAGAGATGTCAACAGAGCAGAGGGGTCTACAAGAGTTGCTTAAAAAAGTTGCAATTGGGTTGTTTTAAAAAAAAGCTGTGACAAGAACAAAAGATGGAACATGGATGGTTTTCAATCAGTACAAGTCTGACACTCCTTTCGAATCTGTGCAGATAGGGAGAAGTCATTTGATGATTTGACATCCGAAAATAAAGTTGTGGCGAGCAAATGTTTCTCTATCAAACCTATTTGTGTCGCTTGCTGAAAATCTTCAACCTGAAAACGAATTGCCACGGCTCACTTAAGTCCTTAAACAAACTTCGAGTACTAGTTAGGCCAAGTAAGAAAAGCCTGTTCAGGTTGAGATTCATAGATGACGTATATCTACCTGGAGTGTGTGGTATTGCCCTACAAACGAAACCAGTAACTGTCGTATCCAGACTGTCATGATTTTTTCACATCACAGGACCTGATGGACGGTACTGAAAATGCCAAAGTCGTCGCAAAAT
Source organism: Ochropleura leucogaster (assembly GCA_958449745.1). Lineage (NCBI taxonomy): Eukaryota > Metazoa > Arthropoda > Insecta > Lepidoptera > Noctuidae > Ochropleura > Ochropleura leucogaster. Next base: position 14,501,107 of record OY288214.1, on the reverse strand, counting down.
TTTAGGCTGGAAGAATGGCTATTGCCGTGCATTTCTCAGCTAGTACTCATCATCAACTACCAACCAAGTAACCATCAATCATATTTTTTTTTCGGGTGGGAAATCATCCAATGATGCCCCCCCGCTCCGCCCAGAGCGGGGGGGCATGTCAGACTTGTACTGAATAAAACCCACCCATGTTCCTTCTATTGCCCTTTACGTTCCGGGGCCGCGGTATCTCTTTCGAGCAACCCGCAACTCCGGAACCATCAATACTTAGGCGAGAAATTCGCCTCGTTTAAATAAGCTTTACCAATGAATCTGATTAGCTAAATGAGTGTCTCCGACATTGAGTGACTAATGTGTTAGAAGATAAGAGCGATTGTTCAACTGATATCTCGCTTGATTGAATGATTGATGTGTGGCTGCGGGGTTGTGGGTGTCGGGTTAATTTGTGGCTTGGGACGGTTTTGTACAGTGAGGGAAATTAATTGTTTTTTTAATAAACGCATTTTTATAACTGAACTAGCTGTGCCCAGCGGTTTCACCCGCTGCTCATTTAGAGGTATGAAAAATAAATGTTGGCCGATTTTCAGACCTAACCGATATGTACACAAAATTTCGTTTAAATCGGTCCAGCCGTTTCGGAGGAGTACCTATGGGAACGAAAACTGTGACACGAGAATTTTATATATTAGACTAGCTGTGCCCCGGCATGCGTTGCAATGCAATTTTCTACCTTTCTACCTACCTGCCTACCCTACATACCCTACCTACCCTACATAACCTACCTACCCTACCTACCCTACATACCCTACATACCCTACATAACCTACCTACCCTACATACCCTACATACCCTACATACCCTACATAACCTACCTACCCTACCTACCCTACATACCCTACATACCCTACCTACCCTACATAACCTACCTACCCTACATACCCTACATACCCTACCTACCCTACAAACCCTACATACCCTACCTACCCTACATACCCTACATACCCTACCTACCCTACATACCCTACCTACCCTACCTACCCTACATACCCTACCTACCCTACCTACCCTACCTACCCTATCTTTTAAGTTGGATCGAACGGCACATGGTGTGCGAATTTTATTATAATCGGTTAAGTGGTTAAGTGGTTTTACAATGTTTGTCCTCAATGGACTCCTAGTCCATTGAGGACAAACATTGTGACACGAGATTTATATATATTAAGAGATATATTGAAGTACACCTTGTGATTTGAATACATAGACAAGTTAATTTACATACAAATCAAATGAAATCAAATCAATCAATCAATACAATTTTTGTTGTGTTTAATTTATCTTAGACGTAGTACATTGAGGATATTTACGACGGCACGGTTCGCGCAGTGGCTGAGATTGACTGGCACTGTGCTAAATTTTGCTGGTTTGATCCCACACAGAACAAATATCTGTATGGTACAGGTAGTTGTTTCGGGTCTGGCTATTTGTGGATGTGAATCTAAATGTTTGTAAACGCAACGAAAAAAAGGTGCTATTTCGTACGTTAAACACACTATGGAAAAAGTAAGTGGCCAGCTTGAAATCAAAGTGTTAATTAAGACCTACAAAGCGTTTACTCTGGAAACCTAGCTATTTTTCTTCCTTGCGTGATTTAATTTTGTATACAAGTATACTAGGCTTGCTTAGATACATAAATTCCCGAGGAAATCAACCAAAAACAGAACAAGGGTAACTGTCCAACTTAAGCGTGAAATTCTGTGATATTCACCTATTTTCGAGCGGGTTCCCTCTATCTGGCAGAATCTTGATGCTCCAAAATTTATTTGGCATAATACACTTAGCATTATGTTCTTTAAACGAACATTTTAAAGGCATAAAAATTATTTGATATAATTATCGTTTGGTATAAAAAGTTCTGCTATAAAGGGTGGACCCATTTCGATCGACGAGCTTATACTGCAAAACTCCACATAAGTATTTGTTGAAGTACAGCGAGTACATAAATAACAGAAAGCAATATAAGGCAATTGTTTGCAAAACTATTCAGGTGTGCAGACATTATTGAAGAACGGTTTTCATAAGCGAACCCTAACTCATTGTATTGAATTTCACGTCACATTCCTGACAATCAAATCTGTTGAAAATTGTCGAAAAAATTTTGGACTCAATTGTGCTTCTTAATAAATAAGACATCTGTCTTCTTAGAAAATAAACCAGCAAGGTAACTATTACCCCATTTTTTTTTGGGGCGGGAATTTATCAAATAACTTCCCCCGCTCTGGGCGGAGCGGGGGGGGGGGATTCTCAGACTTTTACTGACTAAAATCCACCCATGTTCCTTCTGTTGCTCTTAACGTTCCGGGGCCGCGGTATCTCTTTCGACCAACCCGCAACCCCGGAACTATTACCTCTTATGTTTTAATACCAGTGTGAGAAAGAGATTGCGCTAGACGTCCTGTGTAGCTCTGTCTCTTTCCCTCACTGGAATAAGTACTGCTTTAAGATTTGATGGTAGAATAGCTGTAGAGTCCGTCTAGTGAAGACAGGTCGTGTCGACGGCGCGTTATTGTTCCACGCGTATTTCAAAGAGATGTCAACAAAGCAGATGGGCCTGACAGGGCCACCGCCTGCCGGGGTTGCGGGTTCTTCATAGGATAAACCGCGGCTCGGACACAAAGTACAAAAGAAGGGTCACACTCTTAAGGACCCTCCCTTCCACTCCGTCAAATGCGGGAGAACTTATTTGACGGGCCTGTTGGTCTAGTGGTTAGTGGCCCTGACTGCTGAGCCGGAGGTCGTGGGTTCGATTCCCACCCAGGACAATCTTTGTGTGATGAGCATGATTGTTTGTTCTGTGTCTGGGTGTGATTTAACTATAATATGTATGTATTTATAAATTATATAAGTATGTATATCAGTTGTCTGGTTACCATAACACAAGCTCTGCTTAGCTTGGGATCAGATAGCCGTGTGTGAGTTGTCCCAAGATATTTATTATTTATTTATATTTATTTATCATAACCTAACTTCCATAACTCAGTTAATACTGATTAATACGATACCCCTTGGTAAGACTGGTTTTCAGACTTTCGGGATATTGACTACCTGTAACGGCTGTCAAAGATATACAAACGACAGCTGCGACCAACAAATTAACGTGCTTTCCAAGGCACGGAGATAACTTGGTGTGTAACGGGTGGTCAGTGGTCACCCACCCATAGACAAACCAAGGCAAGCGCGGCTTAGACAAATTATCGACCCGAGCGGCTGCTATTATCTCACCACGAGCTAAAATACCGTCATCGCCATCAGCCTTACAATAAGTGAATTTCAGTGACTTCTGGTGCAAGCTATCTCAGATTATATCTAATATATAAAATTCTCATGTCACAGTTTTCGTTCCCATACTCCTCCGAAACGGCTGGACCGATTTAAACGAAATTTTGTGTACATATCGGCTAGGTCTGAGAATGGGCCAACATCTATTTTTCATAACCCTAAGTGAGCAGCGGGTGAAACCGCTGGGCACAGCTAGTTATATTATATATTCTATATATTTGATATATATTATTATATATTTCATTATATTTTTTAGATTATAGAAAAAAACCGTCAGACAAAAATATAAGATTAAGAGATTTTTCTAACAACCCCATCATCAGTGGAAATAAATCTTAAAACTGCCTTTTCAACGTTAAAATATAAAGTGAAGAGTGTTACTAAGGCTTTATGATTACGACTGCCTATAAAACGGGTACGCAGCAAGCCAGGCTATGGCGTTATGCTCGTCAGAGAAATAAAAATGGCGACTACAATCATCTATACTTAGTATCCAGATGCCCGCAGTTTTTATTGCTAGATTTTATTTGTGGAAGCTTAGATTATGTTCTCAGAGGAATGGTTTGAATCACTTTGGTTTGCGGACGATTTTATCGAAAAAAAAAAGAAAATGAAAATGAAAGTTTGATACATTATTATTTATTTTAAATTATTCGAAACTTTGTAAAAAAAATAAAACCAAGGAAAATTTTCTCCGGGATTTCGTTATTTGGATACTAAAAAGTATATGAACAAAAACCACGAATAAACAGTAAAAAATTGGAATTAATATGAGCGTATCGAGAATAAGTAATAGGGTTTAAAGCCCTCTTTTACCACGACGTTTTTTTCTTAGCGGGTAGTTTGATTTTTATAAAAAAAAGTAGCTATTCAAAAAAAAACATTTGTTCATACTCTTTTAAGAATCAAGCTTTACTATTTAATGTAATTTTCAAATACTTTATTTTTTTACACAAAGATAGGAATAGGAATTCCGTTTTTTGAGGAACAGAATAGCTAAATTAGGCAGATATTACCAGGATTCGGGGTTCGATGGGCCTTTTTCTGACCCCAAGACCCTTGACGGGGATCTGTCACGAAGTTACACTGTATTTTATGAAAAAAAACAGAGATCATGTTGGATACAAAATTTCATATTGATAGGTAACCATTTTGAGGTTTTATTATTTTACTAGGTTTTGCCCGCGGCTTCATGCGCGTTAAATTCGGGGTAACAAGTTGCCCTTTCCTGATTATTGCTACCTGTATTTTTTGCCCTTGTGCCTTATTTACTGTAATAGTAATGCTAAGTTTTCCCTTTTCTTCCCTCTTGCTCTAATAATAAGTTAACCTATGTTCGTTTCCAGGGTCCCAACTATCTCTGTACCAAAACATCAAAATCGGTTTAGCCATTTAGGCGTGAAGACGTAACAAACTAACTCACTTTCGCTTTTATAATATTAGTAAGGATTATTAAATAAAATATATTTCTAACTAATAAATGACAGAGCCTTCAAAAGTTCATACCCTTGATAGGTCATATAAGTTTAGTGATTACTGTTTGTCTCATATTTGTGACATGTCTTAGTGCAAAGCCGTGTACATTTCACACTGTGGAACTTAGCCAAACAATAATGTCTAGAATTCTAGACTCAAACAGTATAAGATCTTGGCAAATTTGAATACTAGCTTAAACTAGCTGTTTTGTTTGAAAGTAAATACACAATATGCAAACATAAAATATTGTTAAACATTTCTGCATTTATTTCGAATGTTTTAATTAATTATCGAGCGGTTTTATTTTTCACGATTAAATAAAAATTAAAAAAATGTGGCCTACGCTAGACAAATGTTCAGGAAGTAATAGCCTGTATATCACGGTACGATACTTGGGAGCAGAGCACTGGGTGAATCCTCTGCGCATCACTAGTTTTGTATACATTCGTTTTTATCCTTACTAATATTATAAAAGCGAAAGTGAGTTTGTTTGTTCCGTTTTCACGCCTAAATGGCTTAACCGATATTGATGAATTTTGGTACAGAGATAGTTGGGACCTTGGAGCATTGCTACTACAATAATTAAGGCGCTAGGACAAAAACTACAGGTATCCGGTACCTGTAAATCAGGAAACGGGAACTGTGTTACCCCGAATTTAACGCGAGCGAAGCCGCGGGCAAAAGCTAGTTATTCTATAAATAGTTTATATTTACACAGGCATATCTCCCTAAAATACTAACAAAACCGAATACGAATCGTCCGAATCTCTCCGACTCTGTCCGAATGATTGCCCGAAGCAAACTGACAGCTGTCATTCTAAGCTCGAGTAATTACGTGACTCACAAACGAATTAACACAACAAAGATAAATTATCTTTTTTTTTCCTTTCAGATGATTATCAGACTCATTTAGATTGCTCTGTGGTGATTAACAAGAGTCATTGGTCAATTACGTTTGAACTGATGCGAAATTGTTTAGAATAGAAAATATGGGTTGAAAAACGTGACGTTATTTAGAGGGTTAGTTTTTAGGGTCTCGTACCTCAAAAGAAAAAAACGGAACCCTTATTGGATCATCTTCTGTTGTCTGTCTGTCTGTCAAGACCATTTATCTGCAGAACGCATGGATGGAGGTATCGAGTTGAAATTAAAACCATATACTCCAGTCTGTAGTCCCTTAAGCTTTGATCTACAAAAAAAAAACAATCTAAGTTTACGCAGTCAAAAGATATGGCCGTTTATGTTGAAAGTTTGTAGGGAACTCTGGGTACGCGAGTCTGACTTGCTCTTGGCCTGATTTTCCCTTCATAGTGCATGATTGTGTGGAAACTTTTTTTGATTGCAGTGTGGGGTTGTGGCGATGTCGATGGCGCGTGTGTGTTTCAAGAGCGCCATATAGACATGTCAGCGAACCAGAGGGGCCGGCCAGGGCCACCGCCTGCCTGTATTGCGGGTTGATTGAAAGAGATACCGCTGCCCCGGAACATACAAGAGTCGAGACGGACAGATAGCAAAACTTTATGGGTGCCTTGTTGACTACGGAACTCTATAATGGGGCGTTTATATGGCTTAAGGACCGATAGTTAAGAACTTCAAATAATGAAAGGATTACTGTACTTGCTGGTTATTGGTCTCGGTGGTGGCGATTAAAACAAAAAATAAATAAAAATAAAACATACTCAGAAACCTGTCAAGAAAAGGAATATTTTATTTTTGAAAATTAGTAGATTAACTCCTTTTACTTAGTTTGAAAATGTCAAAAATTTAAAACTAATGTAACTTTAAAAGCCATTAACAACCATTTATCAATATTTTTAGACATTTGATAGGCTAAGTTAGGGTTTAATGAACCTAAAATATTAAATGAATAAATTCTAAAATACTGAAAGGGTTTAAAATTTTCATTCGTTTTAACGTTGTAGAAATCGGAGGCCCTAACACGAATGTGCGATGTACAAACGACTGCACATCAACCTACACAAAACCATTTTAACCTGATCCTAACCTATTCTAAACTATTATAACCTGATCTCTCTACAACGGATCGCACACCGTAGTAGAGAGATCAGGTTATAATAGTTTAGAATAGGTTGACCTACCGTAAATAAAAAGGTTTTCAGTTAAATATAAAATACTAGCTTTTGCCCGCGGCTTCGCTCGCGATAAATTCGGTAGCGCCTTATTGATTTGTAATAGCAACGCTAAGTTTTCCCGTTTCTTCCCTCTTTCTCCCTCATATCCCACTCTATTAAAAAAAAATAGCCTGTGTCTGTCTCCTGGTTCCCAACTATTTCTGTACCCAAATTCATCAAAATGGGCTTAGCCATTAAAGCGTGAAGAGGTAACAAACAAACGAACAATAAACTCACTTTCGCTTTTATAATATTAGTAAGGATTTTTAGACTTAAAAAAAGAATTCATTCAAGTATGGATGATACTGTACTACACTTTAAAACTATGTAATATGCTATTGGATACTTGTATTTTCGATTACAAAATCGACGTATTTTATACGTTACTAGCTGTGCCCAGCGGTTTCACCCGCTGCTCACTTAGGGGTATGAAAAATAGATGTTGGCCAATTCTCAGACCTACCCGATATGTACACAAAATTTATTTTAGCAAAAATGAGTTTGTTTGTTTGTTACGTCTTCAAGCCTAAATGGCTAAACCGATTTTGATGAATTTTGGTACAGAGATAGTTGGGACCTTGGAGACGGTCATAGGCTTTTTTACAAAATATTGAGATGTGAGGGAGAAAGAGCGAAGAAAATTGAAAATTATGCATTCCTATTACAATAAATAAGGCGCAAGGGCAAAAACTATAGATACCTGTAAAGGCGAACTGTGTTACCCCGAATTTAACGCGAGCGAAGGCGCGGGCAAAAGCTAGTATGCATATAAAATTTCATTAAAATTCAAGTCAAGCCGTTTTGAAGGAGTTTGGTAATACACACCGCGACACGAATTTTATTCTATTTTTAACAACGATTTAAAATATTGATGTGGCAAACAATATAATGCTCTTCCACAAAATTCTTTTACAAAATGTTACGGTGAGTTTTATGAAGAAACAAAGTACAAATTGAGTTTCCAAATCTTTTAAGTAAAACAATTTGTTATGTTTTGTGGGAAAGATTTTTCCTTCTTTTGTGTTTCGGGAATTTCTTTTGATTTGAGGCTACAAAAGCCTTTATTTTAAATAAGGTTTTGCCCGCGTCTTAGCTCGCCTTATGGTTAGGTTAATATCCCACATAAACATTATATAATAAAGCCTATAACTTAGGAATTGTGTAGCTTTTTACTGAAAAAACAGTTTTTAAAATGAGTTCAGCAGTTTATGAGATTTCTTCCTACAAACAAACTGACCAACTTTATCTCTTGATAATTGTAGTTTTTTTTAAAGAAGGAACTTTTTTTATAAAAAAACAGGATTATACAACGAAAAAAGACTGATCACATGTAACAATGAGGAAAAAATTTTTTTTTATTGTTAAATAATATTATTAGATAATTCATAAAGACATTGAAAAAAAAAGTATTAAACACGATAACTCATAAACAACCCAAGCATTATAAATAAAATTGATATGGGACAACTCAGTTGGCGGAGTAACCGGTGAACATACAACAAAAACCATACAGTCAAATACGAACATCCACCTATTTTAAAAGTCGGTTAAATAAAGAAAAGGCGAACAAAACCTCTGCAACTTCATTTTTACACAGAATATGTAAGAACCGCCTTACAACATTACCTCATTTCTAAAAACACCATAGACAACTATCTCAAGATAGTTCACATACCGGTCCGTTTCCTCGCCTCAGCTATGTCCGACTAAGATATAGCCGCCGGGCTACACGTCACAGTGATGTCCAACTGGCGTTATCAGTACCCAGATGGCGTTAACACATAGGACAACAATTCAAGTTGACGATCTACATCTGTCAAATAAACAACAGCATTTTTCTGAACGAATTGTTTCGTTTTCCCTCTTGCTTCGTCCTGGAAAAGGGAGGATACATTTGTAACTGGATCTTTTGGGTTCAACGTGCTTTGAAAAGGGTTTTCGTCGAATAAATGTATAGGTACAAGTTACGGGCCTGTTGGTCTAGTGGTTAGTGGCCCTGACTGCTGAGCCGGAGGTCGTGGGTTCGATTCCCACCCAGGACAAACTTTGTGTGATGAGCATGATTGTTTGTTCTGTGTCTGGGTGTGATTTATGTATAAAATGTATGTATTTATAAATTATATAAGTATGTATATCAGTTGTCTGGTTACCATAACACAAGCTCTGCTTAGCTTGGGATCAGATAGCCGTGTGTGAGTTGTCCCAAGATATTTATTTATTTAAGGTACGGAAGATATTATCATTATTATCTGACAACTACTTTTTGTTTTGTTATTTAATTTCTCCATCCATCCACAGAGATACCTCAACAAATCGTGTTACTTTACTTCGTGCGGTTGTTATAATATAATGTAACAGTCCAATAATTATATTCTTACACTTTTGTATATGATAATTTATAGTGATGTGTTTTTTCGGCTTTACCAGATAAATATTCATTTTCAGAAAACACCAACGCACTGCATTATAGGCCACAAACAAATAATGCTATTTATACGTGGTTTTTGTAACACGAACGCGCATTTTTCGCCCGCAAAAAGGATTTTGTTAGAATTCAGTACTTAAATAAAAAAAAAAACAGGAATTCTTATAGGATCACTTTGTTGTCCGTCTGTCTGTGTGGATCTTTTATCCCGGGAAGGTTTGGAGGTATCGAGTTGAAATTAAAACCATATATTCAACTCTATGGTCCCTTGCAGCTGTGAAATATCAACCCTCTAAGTCTACGCAATCAAAATATATAACAACTAGCTTTCGCACGCGGCTTCGCCCGCGTTAAATTTGGGGTAACACAATCCCCCTTGCGGCTTATTGATTTGTAATAGCAACGCTTAGTTTTCCCTTTTCTTCCCTCTTTCTCCCTCACATCCCACTTTTTTAAAATAAGAATTAGCCTATGTCCGTCTCCTGGTCCCCAACTATCTATGTACCAAATCATCACAATCGGTTAAGCCATTAAAGCGTGAAGAGGTAACAAACAAACAAACTAACTCACTTTCGTTTTTATAATATTAGTAAGGATGTGCGAAAGCTTCGCTTCGAACTTGACCAGTTTAATTTTTTTCGAAGATTACTATTTTCGTTTTGCTGTTTTACGTCACAAAATACGAATTCCCAATATGATCCAAGTTTTGTTGAAGACTTTGTATATCTACTAACTCACAAAATAACATACATAGCCTTTGGCAACCTTATCAACTGTCCCAGTTTAGTAAGGTGCCCGCAGGGACATGTCTGTTTGGTATACTTCCTAATCTTCACGCTTGTGGCCTCAGGGAGCTTACAGTTTACACACCACGATAGTATACTTTGGTTCAGGCTGTTTGCTTCTAATATGGAGTCGTGATGTTACTTGGTAGAGCTAAATCGCCTGTTTGTCGTATTCTTAACCTCTAGAGCCCCATAAAGCGTGCAAAATTGTGCAACCAAACTCCGACCGATTGAACACTGTATTTGTAGTAAAGATAAGTCTTAAAATGAAATTACGCTTATGATAAGAGCCCGCCCGGCGGTGCTTGACGGATAGTTGACATAAATAATGGCGGTCCTTGTGAAGATGCTCGCGACAGATAACAGATGAACGCCCTCCTGACTGCCCACCCTAAATGTGATGTGTTTGCGGATGAATGTAATAAAGTCATGCTAGTATGTATGGTGTTTTGTGAAACAAAGTTTGCAAGAGTGTCCACTGTTCCGTGTTAGTTCCAATTGAACCAATTGTAAGTTGTTTACATGATGTTTTACTTCTATTTTATTTTCTGTTTCTATGTTAATTATTGTAATTGGTGTTATACCGTTTTAATCCTTACTAATATTATAAAAGTGAAAGTGAGTTTGTTTGTTTGTTACGTCTTCACGCCTAAATGGAAACAAAAGTGAGAAATGAGAGAGAAAGAGGGAAGAAAAGGAAAAACTTAGCTTTGCTATTACAATAAATAAGGCGCAAGGGCAAATTTACAGGTTTCAGGTATCTGCAAATCAGGAAAGGGGAACAGCTGTGCTACCGCGAATTTAACGGGCAAAAGCTAGCATTAAATAAATATTTTGATTCTGAGTCCTTGTAAAATATATATAACAAAGCAATACTGTAATTAAATGTTACTGTACTACATAAAACAAAGGTTATCAAGTAACTCACGCTATCAGTAACGAAGCAAGGAGCCGAGGAGATCGAACATAATGTATTATGGTAGCAAGTCTTAGATGTTTTGCATAATATGTTTCTTATCAGGTTATAGAATACAGATTTATGTTCTGCTACCCTACCATGACGTGTTAAAGCAGAACTTATTCCGCTGAGGGAAAGGGACAGAGCTATACAGGGTGTCTAGCACCATCTCTTTCACTCAGTGGAATAAGTTCTGCTTTAAGATGTCATGGTAGGCCTACTGATAAGTTTAACTGGCATTACGGATTCATTGCTTGGTATAAAATCATGCGCAAGATCTCTAAAGAAGATCACGAAAGTTTGGCAAAGCAGATAACGAAAGAAGTATTTTTGGAAACATTTTTACATACAGAAAAAGACAACGAAAAAAAAATACAAGGTCAAAGTAACTTTAAAAATGGAATATGAAACTACATCACGCCTGATTTTCTCGAATGGGTTATACAGAGTTGAGCATAGGAGATAGATGCTGGGTGTAAACGACCGGGGTTGCGGGTTATTCTAAAATTGATGTCAGCAAAACAGATTTGCCTGCTAGGGCCACCGTCTGTCGGGGTTGCGGGTTGTTTGAAAGAGATACCGCGGCCTCGGAACCTGAAGGGCAAAATAATTCCTTCTTTTGGGGTGTATTTATTCAGTAACAAAATGACACTTCCCTTCGCTTCGCCCAGAGCGGGGTAAGTTATTTGATATTTCCCATCCACGAAAAAAGACACGACAAACGAAAGAGAGGTTTACAAATTCACAGTAAGTATAAAACCTAACTCGAATTTAAATAAACTCAGACTTTACAACCTTCTTAGAGGACCCTTTTTGCAAAAAGTGACAGATTATACGCCTCGAGCTCTCGAATTGGCGTAATCCGTAACCCACAGTTACAGATTAAACCGTTTCTGGAGAGGACGTGACAAAGTTACTTTATTTATCGTTCGCCCCAGGTGACGGGAACTGGCGTCAATCCACTTTGCTACTGATCAAAGTGGAGGGACTTTTGGGGATGTAGCTATTCGTTATGGTATTATACAGGCTGGTACAACACCGACGTCAAAATGGCTATATCTTGTATCCAGTAGATTGTTCTGAACCCCCATTCATAGAAAACTAGATTTTGCCCGCAGCTTCGTTCGAGTTAAATTCGGTAGCGCCTTATTGATTTGTAATAGCAACGCTAAGTTTTCCCGTTTCGTCCCTCTTTCTCCCTCATATCCCACTCATTTAAAAAAAAAAAATCACAGCCTATGTCCGTCTCCTGGTTCCCAACTATCTTTGTACCAAAATTCATCGAAATCGATGTAGCCGTTAAAGCGTGAAGAGGTAACAAACAAACAAACTCACTTTCTCTTTTATAATATTAGTAAGGATTTTCAGAAAAAGAAAACTGCTGTTTCTTAAAATACTCTGTCAAAATGAATGGAACAGTTGTTCAGTAGGGTTCAGTACCTCAAAATGAAAGACACGGAACTTATAAAATCAGTTTGTTGTCTGTCAAGACATTTTATCTCGATAACGCGTGGAGGTTTTGAGTTGGGATTAAAACCAGTTATATACTCAAATCTGTGATCTATCTGTAAATATCATCCTTTTTTTTTCGGGTGGGAAATCATCCAATGACTTCCCCCGCTCTGGGCGGAGCGGGGGGGCATGTCAGACTTGTACTGACTAAAACCCACCCATGTTCCTTCTATTGCCCTTTACGTTTCGAGGCCGCGGTATCTCTTTCGAACAACCCGCAACCCCGGCAGGCGGAACCTCTGGCAAGCCCCTCTGCTAAATATCATCCTTAAAGTGTGAGATTGAGTAACATATTTAAAAGACATTGTCTTTTTCAAGAATTTAGTTCACTGAGGAAAACCTTAAATCTTACTTATTTTAAATGCAAATAACATTAGTCTGCCGACATCTAGGCGTGTTACCTAGATTAATTTTCCCTATGTATTTATAGATGACAAGACAGACGAACATGTTTCATATTCATTGTCAAACCTTATTGTGTTTCCTAAGTTAGTACCTATTTATAGTATCAACACGTTCAAGGTACGGGTAAGTTATCAGTCACGTACTTTTGTTCCATTGTTTTAATTAGTTGTTTGTACTGCGTCGCTGGTCTAGTGGTACAAGCGCGACAATGACGACGATCGAAAATGATAAAAACTTCATTTTATGCCTCTGTTTAGTTTTGGTTTTGTGTTAAAGGGCGGTCGCGAGGGCAGTTTCCGTCAGATTTATATAACCGTGAAGTTCTTCAGAAAGGCCAGGAGCAGTAACAAACAAAAACATTAAATAACTTCTCCCGCTCTGGGCGGAGTGGGGGGGGGGGTCAGACTTATACTAATTAAAAGCTCCCATATTGCCGCGGTATCGCAGTGGCTCTAGCAGGCCCCTGTGCTAAAACGGAACCACAAGATCGAGCACCAATCTTTGCTGTCCGTCTGTCTGACAAGGCCAATTATCTCAGGAACGCTTGGAGATTTCGAGTTAAAATTAAAACCATGTACTGGAGCATGTAGTTTGTTATAACTTTGAGAAATTAACCCTATAAGTCCACGCAGTCAAAACAAATGGCCGTTTACGTTAATGGGTAAGCCGATTTTGATGAATTATGGTACAGATATAGTTGGGGCCCTGGAGACGGAAATAGGTGGCTTACTTAAAAAAAAGTGAGAAAACGGGGAGAAAGAGGGAAAAAAAGGAAAAAAGGTTAAAGTTAGCGATATCCCAAAGTAACTGCCGGGGTTGCGGGTTGTTCGAAAGAGATACCGCGGCCTCGGAACGTAAAGGGCAAAAGAAGAAACATGGGTGGGTTTTAGTCAGTACAAGTCTGAAATGCCCCCCCCGCTCCGCCCAGAGCGGGAGAAGTCATTGGATGATTTCCCACCCGAAAAAAAAAAAAAAAAGCCCAAAGTAACTATGATACGCGGACGAAGTCGCGGGCGAAAGCTAGTTTTTACATTTATAAAACAAAAATATCTTACATACAAATTGTTTTAAAAGTACGCCCCTTCTTTTTCTCACATCCCTAATGTCTAAATAAAATGGCGCTGACGCATTTTACTTAAAGAAGCCGCAGTGAAAAGAAAAATATATTGCATCGTGAGGATTTCTGCGAATTAGGGGCCGTAATGATAGAGATGTGTTGGTTAGCAAATGCAGGCTATTAATCAAGGGTGAGGGGCGTGAAAGTGGATGATACTGGGGCCAGTAAATTAGGGGTTTGAGGGTGATATTTAAATATAAGAGTTTTTAAATCAAGAACAAACAATTACTAAATTAAACTAAAATTATTAAACTAAACTAAACTTATAATAATAGTTTTTTTTTCTTTTCCTTAACCTTCCCTAACTTCCCTAACTTATGCAATAAATAAAAAAATATAATAATAATAAAACTATATAAACATAATATTTTAAAAGTACTTTCAATAAAAAAGAAGTAGCAAAAAGAAAAACAAGATCCCGGGTTTGATCCAGCATACTGTTGGTTGTCAATCTGATTTTCTACCAAACACGCTGATAGAACATTAGAATCGTGAATTGAAATAACTGACGGTATTCATAATGAAAGTGTTTTTTCGTAACGGAATTTCTGGATTCGGTCGCCACGCTCAAGTCCCGCGATAGAATATATGTATCATTGATTGATTCAAAGCCAATGAAATAAAGATTCGTCTAAAATAACAGTATCGCAAAAGTAATTTTCCTGGCTCCAAAAGGAGGCCGCGTATAAATTGCCCACGCTGCAACTGACGCAAACGAAAAAAATGTTAAACCTCAAGAGACTTTTTTGCGTAAAATATGATTTATTACTTATTTTTTCTATGCCTTTATTGCAGTTTAATCGTTTGACTAAGATTAAAGTTATAGCAGATTTAGGTAAAAAGTTTCCTCGTATTTTGACGATTTTACTTAGGTACACTATATTGCACCTAAATCAAATCTAGTCTCGGCAGAGAATAATCTTTTTTCAGTAAGCACAGTACTTGAATCCAACAAATTAGTTATAAGTCTTTAAACAGACATGGTTACTATGATTATTATATACGAAGAAATCGAGGATATCCTACACAAGATCACATAACATAGAAACACACAAGATGAAGTTCTCTGGTGCATGCTGTTTGCAGATGACTGATTGTTCTGGTTGCCGAGATCGGTCAAGAGATCCAGAGCAGATTGGAGGTGTGGTGGCAAAGACTAAGGATGTTGGCCTGAAATTAAGTAGAACTAAAACAGAATACTTGTTCTGTGATTTTGGCAGTCTCTCCAGTCTTGTGCCACTAATTCTTGCCAAAACAAGTATGAAACAAAATCTTCTAAGAGACAATGAATAGAACCATCAATATTTGATTACTCTACGAGCTGCAAATAAAATTACGCTTGAAGAATTTAAGCTTGCAACAAAATATATTACATACTCCCTAGATCATAAGTCTCCAATTACTAAATCATAACTCCAGAGATAAAACAGTAAGAAAATGTATAATAGTACTTTTTCTGTGAGAGTCTGTGTCCTTACATTTAGAAGTGTATCGCAATATGTCGGAGCTGGAATACAAATAGGGCTCCATTTTATATAGTAGGGTCGAACCAGGTGGGAACTGAACCTACAGGTTAAATAAAAACGGGACCTAGTTTTTTGGGTTCGTGTAAAGTATTGTATTTTGGTAGCAAATATTCTCTAATGAATAAAACCGTCGCACTGATTAACCTCTAGAGCCCCAGCGGCACAAAAACGTGCCAGTAAACAAGTATTACGTTTGCCACCAAACCTCGACCGATTTAAAACTACATTTGTAGTCTTAAAATCAGATTACGCTTACGATAAGAGCCCGCCCGGCGGTGCTTGACCGATAGTTGACGTAAATAATGGCGGTCCTTGAGAGGTTCTTCAGAAATGCAACGTTTAGGTCGAGTCTGTGGATGAGTGACCGATTTTTTTATGGAACCGAATGACAAAATAGAGGATCAGTTTTACCCCTTATACTTATAGTATCACATTTTTGACCGACAGTCTTTCTGTCTGTTAAGACCCCTTTAAACCGCTAAACATTTTTTATTTTCATCAAATGTCATCGCACCATGCTACAGCACAGCGAAAATTCATTTTATTCCACACCATTTTAGTCGCGATTAAAGATAGTCCGATTTTCTGGAGGATTACAATTTTTGGTGAAAAACATCAATAATTTCAGCATAGCGAGAATTCCATTTTCTCCAAATTGATTTAACAAACTATCATTAATTATGCTGTCAAACTATAATTTGTGTCACTTTAATCAAATTCAGAATAGGAAACGTCGTTTGACAGGAACATACAATACACATATTTTTTGCGATTTTTAGGAAGTTCTAGTTTATTTTGTGACAACTAAATCGACAACACTGTCAAGATTTTTATGCTTATCCTAAACTTTAAAGCCGACCCTGGCAGAATAGTCGACATCGGCTCAGTTGCCAAAGAAGAAGAAGAAAAAAAAAACTTTAAAGCTCTAGTTTTGCATGATAAATCCACTGCGTAATAAAATTAGTTGCTTTAAACGTTTTGCTGAAATACGCAGTATTGTAATAAGTTCATATTTTATATTTTATGGTATGCCCTTGTTTGCGGTTGTTTTTGTCGTGGTTGCGATTTTGTTTAAAATACATTATGAATTTTGTGTAGACATTCTGTTTTTGTAAATTATGTTGTATTTAGCTTTACTTTTCAATATTCAATGCAGTGTTTTTAAGTTTATTTAGGGGAATCTTATCTTATTTAACGCTGTGATAAAACAAATATAGATAGATGGAAATGAAGAAAAGTGAAGTTAATGTAACTTTTTGCTTGTTTTTGTGCATTAGAAGATGCTTTTCAATAAGCTTAATGATAGCATAGCGGTTGACAGAGGGGAGTAGAAGAAAAAAACGTGGTGCGCTGATCCCAAATAACAGGGCAGGGTGTTAATCGTGTAAGTTGTTAGGCCCTATACTATATGTTCTCAGAATTTTAATTCCTATGGGCCGCTGACTCAGTATTGTTAACCGTGTTTTTGTATTATAAGAAATATATAAAAACAAAAAAAAAAAACATTTGTAAAAATGAATAAACGGAATTTGGTATTTATTTTTGGGAATTTTAACATATAATTAATCATTGTAATAAGAGAGATTACTTAACAGATGTGTATGTAATCCACCCGTTTTTGCACTGGCTGAATAACCGCGAGAAATAAAATACTGACCACATTGTATACAGTACTTACGAAAAACAATTTAAAATGACAATTTCCATTTAAACCCAGTAAGAGTAGCAAAAAAATTAGAATGTAGGCATATAATTCTGTGCACATAGTAATTTGATTGGACCCTCGTCATTACAGGTCTATCTCGACCCGATCTCGCAGACTTTGTTAGCCGAATTCAAATGTGATTCAGTTCTAAAGGCCGTATCATACACATATAGAGCGGGACGTTCCTATTTTTAAGGACATTGTATTTGGAGATGTGTAAATTCAAATTTCAAAAAAATATGGTACGTTTTTATGGTCTTAAATATAAACAAAGGTCTCATCATATTCTGCCACTCGGGCGTGAAAATACTTGGCGCATCAATATATTTTTTAAGACAAACTCACCGGCCACGGAAGTTTCGGGTTCCTGCACATAATCGGGCGGGGGGAAACGCCTGGGCACAGTGGCGGACTGGCCAGCTTGGGCGGAGCACCGTTGTGCTCTCGTAGAAGCGATTGGCGGCGGCGATCTCTCGCGTCCGGCCCTGGTTCAGTCCATGGTCCGGAGTGAGAGGGAATGGGAAGCGGTCACCTCCTTCTGCGAAGCAGTAATGCTAGCGAAGGAGGTGGCCGGGTGTTTGAGGGTGAGAACCTCAAACCAACCCTGCCGCCGCGGGAGACGCCCCGGGTGCCGGGCGTCGCGAGACGACTCATGGCCAGCGGGCCTGTGGACGGTGAGCAGCGGGAGAGAGTGTCACACTTTACTGACTAAACCCATCTATGCTCCTTATTTGGCCTTTTGTGTTCTTGGGTCACAGTATCACTTTCGAACAACCATTAACTCCGACAGGCAGTGATCCTGACAGGCCCCTCTGCTTTGCTGACATCTCTTTGAACACGAATGCGCCGTCGACACGACCTGTCGTCACAAGCCGGACGGACGGACAGCTACAGAATGCTCACCATCCCCAGCCTAGCGTCTACGGTGGCCGGGATGATTCCACATTGGCATTGGGGTATCCTCGATTCATCTCAAATTTGGCCTTATATACAGAGAGAAAAATGGGAATGAATTGGGAATTTAAAAACGTCATAAATTGTGTGTGTGGTCGAGTCTTTCGTCGGCAAATGTTTGGTCAAACTTAGAAGCCTTTTTGCGACAACTATGAATAAAGATATTTGAAAAAATCGCTGTTACAATAAGATTTCATCGATGATAGTGCTTTTCATTGAGTTTATTAGGTTGACCGCTTTTACCCAAGGATTTTTTTAACAAAGAAAGTACGTTTTCTCAAAAGAATCTTGATTTTTTTCTGGTGTCAAATAATGTATTTCATAAATTTATCTGCACTAGAAATTATGATTACACGTAAATTTATTTTTATGAAATACTAGCTTTTACCCGCGGCTTCGCTCGCGTTAAATTCAGGGTAACACAGTTCCCATTTCCTGATTTACAGGTACCTACTACCTGTAGTTTTTGCTCCTGTGTCTAATTTATTGTAATAGCAATAAATAAGGCACAGGAGAGAAAGAGGGAAGAAAAGGGAAAACTTAGCAGTTTTCCCTTTTCTTCCCTCTTTCTCCCTCAAATCACATTTTTTTTAAATAATCTATATCCGTCTCTAGGGTCCCAACTATCTCTGTACTAATATTCAGCAAAATCGGCTTAGCTATTCAGGCGCGAAGACGTAACAAACAAACAAACTCACTTTCGCTTTTATAATATTTATCGTTTAATAATAATATTTTCGCCGAAATATTTTCGACCTTATTTCTATTCTTCTGATGAACTGTCGTATACTTGTGTCAGTCCTCGCCCAGTCTGCAGCTAGCCTCACCTCTGCGAATACCTAAAAATTTGCTTCTTAGCGCGCCTTAAAAATATCTCTCTCTTCTTCGAAAAGCGGACCCCGACTACTATTTTCTCCACCAACACAGTATATAAATCAAAACTTTAATCTACCAACAGTTTCCAGTGAGACTTTAAACAGAGGATTACATTCGAAGCTTCAATATTAGAAAATAAACTACAGTTTCACTAATGCGGTACATGTAATTTGTAACTTGACTCCGAGCAATTTATTTTAGTGATTACTTTTCCTCCAATTTTCGCTGTTAGAATGGCAACTTGTGAAAAATTTTAAAGGACAAATCACAGGCCGGTTTATTATCTGACTGTTATTGTCTCATGTTTTTTTTTTTATGTGAAATATGTACCTATAGCCGCACGTAAAACTGATTTCTGGTACGAACGCAAGGTTTTGAAAAGGATGGGGTTATCACAGGGGGCCAGGTTAAGCAACCCTAGCCAAGGTTTGGAAATGGATGGGTTACCACACGGGCCAGGTTAAGCAACCCTCACCAAAGTTTGGAAATGGATGGGTTATCATAGGGGGCCAGGTTAAGCAACCCTTGCCAAGGTTTGGAAATGGATGGGTTACCACAGGGAGCCAGGTTAAGTAACCTTTGCCAAGGTTTGGACATAGATGGGTTACCACAGGGACCAGGTTAAGCAACCCTTGACAAGGTTTGGAAATGGATGGGTTACCATGGGGCCAGTAATATAGTTTTATTCAAAGTGCCTTCGATCCTCGAATTCACAAACGATGATGAACACGAAAACGAAAACGATGTCTTTTTGGTAAGTTCACAACGAAACAGAGTAATGATGTTTTCAATTACATATTTTTAGCTCCTAGCACAATCAGGTTTTTTTCTGCATATTACTTTTACAAAATTATAATGTCGATGTTTCACATCTGCCAGGCGTCCCGTGACGGCTCACATTTTTTAATAAAACTGGCCAACACTAAGAACTTCTCCTGTATCGTGGGTCAGCAGTCAGACCAGAAACAACGAATAAAAAAAGACCTGCAGTCTTGCAGTATGTGCTCCGTGTGGGAATCGAAATCGCGACACGCACTCACATACACAAACAGTCAGACCAGAAACAATTAATTGCAGGTCTTGCAGTATTTACTCTGTGCGGAAATCGAAACAATCAGCAATCGATCGCTCAGCCACTGCACCAACCGTGCCGTCAAATAATATAAAAAATGACACCTAGGAATATCTCCTGTATCGTTACTGCGTTGACAAACATTCGGACTCACATACTCTAACTGTCATACTCAGAACAACTATCCGTGAGCCACTCAAATATTTGTTCCGTGTCTTTGTTTTTTAAGCATGGGATCATCAAATAACTTTCCTCGCTCTGGGTGGTGCGGGTGGGGGAGTATCTGACTTTTTTACTGACTAAAACCCATCAATATTTCTCATTTTGTCCCTCACGCTCCGGGGCCACGGTATCTCTTGAACAACCTGTAACCTAAGAATAATTCGGCCAACAACTTGCAAGCACTAGCTAAATTTAATTGAGAGTGAAAATAATTATAAATCAAACAGGGTGTGGTTTATTTAGCTAGATTAATAATGATTTATGCTTGCCAGACCTCTGCCCAATAATTGAATAATATGCGGTCGGTGCACCAAGTAATTGAATTATTGTTTGATTTGTAACATCGCATCCAACTAAATCAAACGTAATTATGGAATGTAAACTAATTAAGTTATTCTCTCACAGAATGCAAATAGCGTTTATTCTATATTTACATTTGAAGGCAGGTGTGAAAACATTGCTGATATTTTAGTTAATGTTTGTTAATAAATCATTACTTAACATTATACCCACTCTTTGGTAGAGACCTACCCCCGTTCTTCCCACTATTTACGATGTTTTGCCTCTTCCAATTGCTAATTAACGAAAAAGCCATGCAAGTCGCATTTCCATCTCCTCCTTGAAAAAAAAAACGATGAACCCACAATCATGCTCAAGAAAACAAACAATCATGCTCACACAAAGTTTGTCCTGGGTGGGAATCGAACCCACGACCTCCGGCTCAGCAGTCAGGGCTACTAACCACTGGACCAACAGGCCCGTCAATTACCAACTTACCAACGTTCTTTCCACTATTTGCGATGTTTTGTCTCTTCCAATTGCTAATTAACGAAAAAGCCATCCAAGTCGCCTTTCCATCCCCTCCCCGGAAAAAAAAAGGATGAACCCATGTTAATATAATCCAGGAAGCTTCTTTCTCGTTCTTCTCCATAAGATCCTTGTTGTAGGTATCTTCATTTTCTGACCCACTTCTTGGCTGTTTTAATGAGCCTGACACTATTTAATTTGGAATAAAAACGTCGAGTTTGAGGTAGAATATCAACTAGAAAATCATAATAAAGACATTAGAATAAAACATCGGATGGGATCCGATGTTTTTTTCTAATGTTAATTAGATAGTATATTAATAGTAATTTTACTTTCAGAAATGAACATAACTCTCTTTTTGTGCTTTGCCGAAATCGGGTAAAAATGCCTCTCAAAGTTGCAGTCATTTTATAATCGCGTGACTTCGCCACATTCCTCTGGAGTCCTCTAAGCTCCGCCAATCCTCCATTTCCTTCGGGATCTCGTGTTCGTGTACAATATTTAGTAGATGAGCAAACTGAGAGCTTTGACCTGTGTGTAGTGTGCTGCAAGATTTTAACGGGATGTCGTCACACCGTTGTCTTTTAATCATTAGCTGGTTATGTCATCATGTGCTTAGTCTTTCCCCAACAATTTTAGGGTAGGTCGTCAGTTTCTGTGGCCTGCTGGCAATTGAACCGAGGAGTCTGTTGTCTTAGCTAATAGGCCCGCGCGCCTTTTATAAAACTAGCTTTTGCCCGCGGCTTCGCTCGCGATAAATTCGGGGTAATACAGTTCTCTTGTACCTGTAGTTTTTGCCCTTGCGCCTTATTAATTGTAATAGCAAAGCTGAGTTTTCCCCTTTCATTCCTCTTTCTCCCTCATTTCCCACATTTTTTTTTAAATAGCCTATGTCCGTCTCCAGTCTCCAACAATCTTTGTACCAGAATTCATCAAAATTGGTTTAGCCATTTAGGCGTGAAGACGTAACAAACAAACTCACTTTAACTTTTATAATATTAGTAAGGATGACACAAGGAGCAGCTTACTCCTCGTTTTTACCTGTCACGGAGTTTTCCGCAAGCAAACCGTCACTGCTGAGGCGATTGTGTAGAATGTAATTGTGTCCCAGCATCCCGGCCAGAAGTGATGAGAAGGAACCGAATGGTTGTAGTCAGTAGAAAACTGACAGACCCAACCGTCGCCCTATGGTGGAGGAAATCCATCGAGGATTACCACACGCAACAAAAATGCCGTCCGTCTCACCAGAAACAGCTGAATACCAGTATGTTACATGACTAAACCTCTCCTCGAGTCATTGACTACCAGTACAAGCTGTCAATGATCTACAAATGACAGCCGGGACCAACAATTAACGTGCTTTCTGAGGCACGGAGGAAACACGGTATGTAATAAGTCACCTATCCACGAACCAACATAAGAAAGTTTTTTTTTTATGAAAAATCATTAAATAACTTCTCTTGCTCTGGGCTTATCTAACTATGTATTATACCGTCAATAAGGTTCAAAATACAACTACGTTCTGAACAAAATATATGTGTAGGTTTTACGTCAATCTAAGCAGTTTTGTTAGTCAGATTTTATATAGAACACAAATCATTACAATTTTATGGCAACACCCATCAAAATGTTACGAACCACTTTTAGGCCTACACGCAACCCCTTATAATGTTGAGTATAACGTTATCCTAATGATGCCCAAAAAGGGATGTTGGGGAATTATGTAGGATTAGGGGATTTATTTCCGGTTTTCCTCCAAATGTCATGTTCATGACGTTTTGATGTCCCTTGCTATTAAGTGCAGGCATCATGAGTTGATTTGATTATAATAGTCTAAAAAAACCCGCCAAGAGCGAGTCAGACTCGCGCACTGAGAGTTCCGTACAATCTTGCAAGACAAACAGTCATATCTTTTAACTGCATAGACTTAGAAGTTTGATTTTTTCACAGCAAAAAGGGACCATAGACTTGGGTGTTTGGTTTTCATTTCAACTTGGTTACTTCAGGCGGTTCCAAAATAAAGGGTCTTGACAGGACAACACTTTTGAGGTACGGAACTTCTAAAAACGGCATTTCGTAAATCTGTCTATCTACCTGTAGGTCATACAATTTTTTGTTCCGTGCAAGAATTGAAGCCACGTCACGCAACGCAGCAGTCTATTGTTCAGTTACAGAGTTGTAACTGGTGTTGATAAATATTGGTGTACTATAAGGTCATTATGAGTATAGGAATCACACAAAATAACAGTATTGAAGCCGATAAAGTGCAATCTGCCTACTTATCACATCACTAATCAGTCATCATCATCTTCTTGCCCCTATCCCATTGTATTTGTGGTCGGCACTACACGGTTTGTTCATCCATTCTCATTTGACGGCACAGATGGCGCAGTGGCTGAGCGATCGACTTCTGCGGTGCGTGTCGCGGGTTTAATCCTCGCACAGAACAAATATTTGTATGATGATGGTAGTTGTTACGGGTCTGGCTGTTTGTGTATGTGACTTGAAATGTTTGTAAATGCACACACGATACAGGAGAAATTCCTAAACAGGGCAATATTTCAAAAAAAAACTCTCCTGTCAGACTTCAAGGCATCATTTACTCTTTTCTTTTTCATATCATTAACAACTCAACCATCTTTTCTCATCACTCTTTTAGTCACATCACTCATCTAGCAATCGAAGAAAAGAAATAAAAATAAACGTCACAAAAACTTCGGTGTAACAAAAGGTCTCGTACAGAATGAAGGTAATACACAGCCAACTAGCGGAACGAATGTGTTCATTTGACTGAAGCTCACGGTTGGCAAAAGAGTGAACTATTTAGCTTGCCTAATAGTCAGCAGTGTTGGAGTTCTCTTTTAATGAGGGTAAAGAGGTGTTTCTCATTACTGTTGAGTAAACAAGTAGTAATAAAGCTGGCTGTGAAGGATGATTGGTGTTTTTGTTTCTACGTCCCAAGTGAAAAGGCGGTATAGGGCTGCCTACCTCAAAAGGAAAGAAACGGAACCCTTATTGGATTACTATGTTGTTCGTTTGTTTGTCTGTCAAAGCTCTTTATCTCGGGAATGAGTGGGGGTATCAAGTTGAAATTAAAACCATATACTTAAATCTGTAGTCCATTTGTGCTGTGAAAAAATCAAACCTACGCAGTCAAAAGAGAGAAGAAATAGAGTTAGGGGGAAGACTGTATGATTTTTATATAGTGGCATCTTCCACGTCTTCCTAGGAGGTTGTCGTCTGCTCAACCGGACTATCACGTGGACTCCTTTTTTTTAGGGATGGGTCAGACTTTTACTGACTAAAACCCACCCATGTTCCTTCTATTGCCCTTTACGTTGCGGGGCCGCAGTATCTCTTACGAACAACACGCGACCCCGGCAGGATCATGTGGACTCCTTGAGTTTAAAATTGTCCTATTGCAAATCTATAACGTTCTATAAAATCCAATATTCTCTTGTTTGTACCTAAGTATTATTTAAACGACAAATGCTAAACAAAGCAACCACGCATTAGCTTAATAGCATTCTTAGAATTTAATGAAACATTTGTAGAAACACGAGTTCTATTTGTCTTTCTAATAATCTTGTGGAAAGGGGTTTAGTTTACATTGTAGATAATTGTTAGATTGTTGGTTTAGTGTCCATAAATACTTTTGGGACGTATATTTCTATTAAAAACTTTAATATAGAGTACTTTAGTATGAAAACAGGTTGTAAATTGCTCTAAAAAGGTCGGTGTTAATGTTTTTTATTTTGATCATCTTAAGAGTAATACAGAATACGGATACTGTTTTCTTTCTTTGCCAATTTATCATCATCTGCCTAGCCTTTTCCCAACTATGTTGGGGTCGGCTTCCAGTCTAGCCGGATGCAGCTGAATATCACTATTTTACATGCGACTGGCAATCTGACCCTCGCAACCCAGTTAATACTGGGTAATACTATACCCCTTGGTAAGACTGGTTGTCAGACTTTCGGAACACTGACTACCTGTAACGACTGTCAAAGATCTAAAAATGACAGCCGGGGCCAACAGCTTAACGTGCTTTCCCAGGCACGAAGGAAACTCGGTATGTAACGGGTGGTCACCCATCCACAGACCAACCTAGGCAAGCGCGGCTTAACTTAAAGATTGACCCGAGCGGCTACTATTATTTAGCCACGAGCTCTGCCAATTATATTATTAAAAAGTATTGGCAACGTTTTCAGGGATCCGTACCCCAAAACGAAATAACTGAAACCTTTTTGAATCACTTTGTTGTCCGTTTGTCTGCCTGTTTGTCAAGATAATTTATCTTGGAAACATGTAAAGGATGCCTTTACGAGTTGAAATTCAAACCATATACCACTCAAGCCTGAGAACCCTTGGAGCTGTGAAAATTAACTTTCTAAATCTGCACAGTCAAAAGACAGACGACACGGTTGGCGCAGTGGCTGAGATCGACGATCCACTGCTGCGCTGCGTGTCGCGGGTTCGATTCCCGCACGGAACAAATATTTGTATGGCCTACAGGTAGTTGTTTCGGGTCTGGCTGTTTGTGTGTGTGAGTTTCTATGTTTGTAAACGCACCCACGATACAGAAATTCCTAGTGTGGGGCAACGTTTTTAAAAAAAAATAGAAAAGATATGGCTGTTTATGATAAAAGATTGCCTGGTACTTGGCTGCCTATATTGAGTTAAAATGTCTCAAAACTTTACGTTTTGGTACAATTTTCACTCAGAAATAACGTCACAAGCTTTCACTCTTACGACCATTGACGCGTTTTTGATTTTTGTTAGACAAAAAAAAAACATGTGTCCTAATTTTTTGATATTCTAACTGATGAGCTGATGGAAATAGAGTTTATTTTCCTTTACCTAGTCATCATCGCTAACATAGCATCACGCTTATAAAGCACAAAGGGTGAGGCAGAGATGAAGACACGTTTGGCGCAGTGGTTAAGCGATCGACTACTGCACTGCGTGTCGCGGGTTTTTGGCTGTTTATGTCGCAAGTTTGTACGGAACCCTCAGTTCGCACTTGTTTTCCTTTTGAGGTGCGGAACCCTAAAAGGAACCTTGCAAAATCATACCTGTATACACAAAAAAAAAACAGGATTGCGAAAGACCCTTACTAATATTATAAAAGCGAAAGTGAGTTTGTTTGTTTGTTATGTCTTTACGCCTAAATAACCAAAACCGATTTTGATGAATTTTGCTACAGAGGCAGTTGGGACCCTGGAGACGGACAAAAGTTAACTTAAAAAAAAAGTGAGAAAAGGGGGAGAAGAAAAGGTGAGATAAAATATATTCTTTTGGTCATCGTTTCATTTCGATAAAGTTAGCGTTAGCCCAAAGTTACTACGCCACTCGGATGAATTCACGGGCGGAGCTAGTCTACATATAAAAGAGACGTCAGAAATTTGAAAATCGTCACCCGTCCCTTGCAAGAGCCAGCCCGCGCTGCTGAGCCAGTAAGTTAAAATATTCCATAAATAATATCACTCAGATCCAACCTGTCCCTTGCTGTCCCTCAGCGACGCCCTAAGCCGAGGCTCGTACCCCACAGGGGGTGCCCTTAGCGTGTAGTCGCTTAGTTTGTAAGTTCATACCCTGGCTGGAGGTCCTAATTTTTAAGGCACCCACAGGATTCGCCCGGTTAAGCAGACGACATCCTCCTTGGTTGAACTGCGAGATGCCATTCATAAAAAAAAAATGAAAATCGCTACCTCTCATCGCTGTCGCTTATCACTAACCGCACACCCGAATACACTCAAGAGGGCAAACGTTTCATGATTAAAATATGAATATTGATTCTGTAAGTAATGTCGCGTTTTCAAACGCTATTTACGTCAATTCCACGAAACTGGCACGGACTCGAACCTTGTACACTCAACTGCACGCCTACATAACAGTTTGACCGAAATACCGCCTTCATGTCACAGAAATATTCCGCTTTTTCGTGTATCTGTGTTACTTCCGAATGAGTTTGACTGTACTTTTATTTGGTTCTTTTAAAAATGTTATTCGTCTAAATCTGTTCTTGAATAAAAATGGGAGATAAGTACGTGGTTAGCATCTAATTTAATTTCTGAAATTAGAGTTTTTTGGTAAGCTGATATTGAAGATAAGAGAATATGCGGTATTTCAGTTAAAATAAGGTTTTAGCTTTTCTTATCAGTTGAAAGTATTTAAACTCTTATACACAAACAGCAAGACCCGGATCAACTACCAGCAGATCATAAAAAAAAATGTTCTGTACAGGAACCGAACCTGCGTCACGTACTCATCTGCTGCGCTGCGTGTCGCGGGTTCTATTCCAACACACACGGAATCAAATATTTCCACAGCAGGTAGTCGTATTAGGTCTAGTTTTTTGTGCATGTACATTTTAATGTTTCTGAGCGCACCCACGATACAGGAGAAATTCCTAGTGTGGGACAACGTTAAAAACCGGCCAATATCGAGTCAAATTCGCGCACCAAGAGTTTTGTACAAAGTTGCGACAAAAAAGGCTATATCTTTTGTAGATTTAGGGGGTTGGTTGTTTCAGATAAGGGACTTCAGTATATGGTTTTAATTTCAACTTGATACCTCTAGGCGTTCCCGAGAAAAAGGGTCTTGGCAGATAGACAGATAGACGGACAACAAATAAGGCTCACCGTCCGTCCGTCTATTGACGACAGGCCGTGTCGACGGCATGTTCGCGTTCCAGGCGCGCCTCAAAGAGATGTCAGCAAAGCAGAGGGGCTTGAAAGAGATACCGCGGCCCCAGAAGGAGGAATTCGAAGTAACATGGGTGGGTTTTAGCCAGTACAAGTATGATACTCAGATCCCATCGGCAAAAAAGGGTTTTGTTTGTCCTTTTCACGTAGGGAACCCTAAAACAAATATATATACGCCTCTGTCTACTACATTTGAGAACAAAAGCTTTAATGTAAATCATAACAAGCTCTTACTAAATAAAGATTCGACATGTTTTATTTAATACTGAATTAATTATAATCTACCAAAGACTGGAGTGCCCCAAGTTCCCAGGCCCCCAGGGAACTCGTCCAATTATCTTCTAAAACAATTCCTCAGAAGAATCGTTCCCTTTGATTTTATATCGCTTATACTAATATTAGTATTGCGAACTGTTCACTTAGTGGGAGGAAAACGTTGTTTTTGAATATATTTCTATTCATCGTTACGTGATGAATGTGTGTCTATTACAGACGAATTTTGAGTTTGATTTTAGAGAGCACAGCTGTTCAATGATCTACCAAATAACATGAAAGATTGTAACAATATAAACACACTAGCCGTTCCACGCGGTTTCACCCACGCTGCTCAGCACCTGTTGGTCGTAGCGTGATGTTATATAGCCTATAGCCTTCCTCAAGAAAAAGAATTTTTCAATTCCAACCAGTAGTTCCTGAGATTAGCGCGTTCAAACAAACAAACAAACAAACTCTTCAGCTTTATAATATTAGTATAGATTCAAAGTAAAACTAAGAAATCTTGTATCTGAAATGTAGTCATACCGCTAATCACAAACACGCATCGGAGGTAAAACGTATTTATTAAGATTATTTTGGATCTCACTGTAAGTGAACCTATGTAATTTTCTTATGAGAACAAAATTCTTCAAAACAAAACCTAAATTTCCAGTGGTAAGTAATGTTTACCGGTTTTTTTCTATGTTTATTTCATTTTCACCGCGGCCCCGGAACATAAAAAGCAAGAAAGAAACATGAATGGGTTTTTTAGTCAAAACAAGTCTGACACCCTTTTTTTTCGGTTGGGAAATCATACAATGACTTCCCCCGCCCTGGGCGGAGCGGGGGGGCATATCAGACTTGTACTGACTAAAACCCACCCATGTTCCTTCTGTTGCCCTTTACGTTCCGGGGCCGCGGTATCTCTTTCGAACAACCCGCAACCCCGGCAGGCGGAGGCTCTGGCAAGGCCCTCTGCAAGTCTGACACCCTTCCGCATCGCCAAGAGCAGGAAAACTCTTTTGATGATTTGAAAAAAAAAACAAAAACATACCCATCCAAATGCTGCAACCATCTTAGTCCGTTCACTGTTATGTCTAAGGCCCCTCGCCCACGGGCGACTTTTTGTAGCGATGCAGTCGCGATGCTTTTACGCGTAGCATCGATACAGACGCGAAGCGGTGTGCCGGCCCACGGGAGCAGATTCAGTCGCGATTCGGTCGCGCAGTTACGACACAAAAATACCTTGGATTAGTATAGTTGCAAGATGGATTCCATTGAGGCAACATTAGTCACGTTGTCTTTAGTAGCGCGTTAGTAGCGCGTTGCAAATGCGACTAACACGCGTTAGAAGAGATACTGTCGCGCATTTGCTAAACGCGCGACTGTATCGCTACAAAAAGTCGCCGTGGGCGAGGTGCCTTATGGTTGATTTAAAATAAACAATGGAGAAGTGCAAAGAACATTTGGTGCACAAAAACCCCTAAGGTTTTCGTCATTACAAGTGGAACTAATCAAAAATGAGGTCTCGTTTAGACGTCTAGACTTGAGCTAGACGGTCACCTGTGGTCACGTATTACCTTAATTGCAAACAATAGAAACTTCAGCTGTCCCTTGCTTAATTTAAAAACATTAAAACTACGAAATTACTTCGTGTCGTTTTCTTTCAAAGAAAACAGACAAATTCTGTGTTTTAAATAAAATAAAAAAGGGTTCTGGTTTAGTAACGGAAACAATAAAAAACGGCCAAGTGCGAGTAGAGGGTTCCGTACAAGCTTGCGACATAAACGGCCATATATTTTGAGTGCGTTGACGTATTTTTTAAAGGCTTGATTTTTTCTCAGCTTCAAGGGACCACACATTTGAGTATATAGAAAGAAAAAAGAAAATTGCGTTTATATATCGTATATATCGTTCCCGAAATTAGGGTTCCTGACAGACAAATGCATAAAAAACGAGTTTTTCCTTCGAATATAAATCCACCATCATTCTTAACATTCAAGATTGATGCGCAGATATTTTTTGTCAAAATATTTTATGATGAGTGAATTTGTTTTACCATTTCTGTAAAAAAAAAAAATCTTGGGACAACTCACACACGGCTATCTGATTCCAAGCTAAGCAGAGCTTGTGTTATGGTAACCAGACAACTGATATACATACCGTATATAATTTATAAATACATACATATTATAGATAAATCACACCCAGACACAGAACAAACCATCATGCTCATCACACAAAGTTTGTCCTGGGTGGGAATCAAACCCACGACCTCCGGCTCAGCAGTCAGGGCCACTAACCACTAGACCAACAGGCCCGTCAACTATATTTTTATTATAATATTTCTTTTGATAGCTTTCAATATTAGTAGATTTTGTTCGTAGTGTTGACTTGCATAGAAAATTAGTATATTTTCTTGTATGTGGATTCACAATATATTATGATGAGGATATACTATTAAATCCTACTGTTATGTATTATAAATGCGAATCTTTTTTAGGATGGATGAATGCATGTATGGATGTTTTTACTATTTCACGTCAAAATGGCTGAACGGATCTTGATGAAATTTGGCACAGAGTTAGATTATATCTTTACCACATTATCATCAAACGGGTGAAGCCGCGGGTGACAGCTAGTACCACGTAAAGCGATTTCTTTGTCTCGCTTATGGGGTCCCAAAAAACCCCGCGCTCCTAAGAAAAATGCTGAAAAAACCTTCGAACTTCGAAGAGATCTATTCATAACATAATGTCAGGATGGATCCATTACGCAGACATTTCGATCTATTTCAATAATAGCTGTCACATCGTTAATTTGTTTTATATGAAGCGTATGACATATGCCATTTAACGAGATACGGTTAGCAAAAATGACAGATGGATTCAAGCTTATAAATATAATGTGTAGTCTGCGCCTTTCTAGAAAAAAGTAAAAAAAAATGGTATAAATAAATAGGTGTTAAAATGTGAAATATCAAATTTAAATTTATTTTCACGAAGATTTCTAAACGAACCTAGAATAACGCCGTATCCTAAGTTCGTTTAGAAATGGATAAGAAAGTCTTTAATTCGTTGGTTGCAATGCGTATAAAATACTAGCTGTGCCCAGCGGTTTCACCCGCAGCTCATTTAGGGGTATGAAAAATAGATATTGGCCGATTCTCAGACCTACTCAAAATGCTCACAAAATTTCATGAGAATCGGTCAAACCGTTTCGGAGGAGTATGGGAACGAAATTTGTGACATGAGAATTTTATATATAAGAAGAGTATTTATTAATATTTACTTATATATGTAGGTTAAGGCACACACACATATTTTCACTCACACACTATCGTCTACATTTCGTTCTCATATCTCCTTTCGCAGGTCTGCTGGCAGAAATTTCTTAAGAAATAAGCAGTACCTTTGTACTCAAATCTTAAATGACTTTTTATCTTGTCTGGTTTGCTGTGTGTACATAAATAGTTAAATAAATAAGATTAAAACCGAATGTGGATAAGAGACTTGAATTTCAATTTTATTTCAATTAGCAGAACAATCACAACAATAAACAAAGCAGTTTTTTTTTTAATAATATTTGTTTAATTATACTTTTATAATTAACTAGCTTTTGCCCGCGGCTTTGCTCGCGTCAAAATCGGGGTAACACATTTACCCTTGCGCCATATTGATTTGTAATAGCAACGCTAAGTTTTCCCTTTACACTTTAAACCAAATAGCCTATGTCCGTCTCCTGGTTCCCAACTATCTCTCTACCAAAATTCATCCAAATCGGTTCAGCCATTAAAGCGTGAAGAGGTAACAAGCAAACAAACTCACTTTCGATTTTATAATATTATAGTAAGGATATAAGTCTAAAATCGCCAACTCGTCTTGAGCAAGCATGGTGATCAATACTCGTGCCTAAGACAGCACGAGTATTGATCACCACGCTTGCAACAATAATGACAACAAAAATGTTTGACAAGAGGTTTTGGCCCAGCAGTGGGACAGTTATAGGCAATATATATATACCTATATGAAATCTCGGACTAAAATGCTATAATATTTAGACTTAATCACATTGTTAAAGCATGACACTATAACTTATTTATTTATTTAATCATTTATGTATATGGACTAGACAAGACAGGAAAAAATACATACAACATTATTTTTAGTATATGCGAAACCTGAAAATAGTTTGTTCAGAATAAGTAACTGAATCGATTCCAATCATTTTTACACCATGTTATATTTTTTCCCAAAAATATTTAAAAAAGTTTATAATATGGACACCATGCGACACTAAGTACCTATTTGCAAGCGCACAAAACACCCGGCCGGAGCTCGACAAAAAAATTGCGCGCGAGTCACAGTCGCGGCGCAGGGACGCCGCGCGCCGAGCGACAACAAGCTTATAACTTTGTGGTTTTTCATGATACAGTTTTGAAATTTTGTACATAGATTCTCTATATAAAATTACTGGACAGGTGTTTCGGCTTTCGCATAAACTAAAAATAATGTTGTATAAACTTTGAGTACAAAGGTACTGCTTATTTCTTACGTTTCTCCCAGCAGACCTGCGAAAGGAGATATGAGAACAAAATGTAGACGATAGTGTGTAAGAGAGCACGAGAAAAATACGTGTGTGTGCCTTAACATATTATAACTTACATATATAAGTCAATATTAATAAATAAAAATGCTTGAATGTATATCCATAAATAAATACATAAATTACCTTACCTCCTTCGTCCTGTTTCTAGAATTTTTAAATATGTGTCTTCTGATTTCTTTTGCCGCTGACAGTGGGCTATACAATTTGTTTGTGAAATTAAACACCAAGCTTGAAAAACTTTTATTTTTCTATCTGAAGTGTTTTATTGGAAATCAACAATATCTTATTTCAAATCATAACTGAAAAAGTAAGAAATCTTGGAATGTTAAAAGTTTTGTATTGTGTTTCATTGATTTGAACATAATCAATGTATTTTCTGAACACCTATAGCTACAGGGTGTAAACGAAGCCTTCAAACGTGCATTTTTTTAATCGTTTCCCCTCACTAGAAATTTCTCCTGTATCGTGGTTGCGTTTATAAGCATTTAAACTCACATTCACAAACAGCCAGACTCGGAACAACCATATGTAGGTCATAATATTTGTTCCGTGCAGGGGTCAAACCGACACGTAGCGCAGCATTCTAAAGCTCAAACTATTTTTTTAAAACACAAGAGCGAATCTGACTTGCGTCTTAGAGACGACAGACCACATAATCCACAAACTATATGGTTTAAATTTCAACTCGATACGGGTTTCCCAGATAAAGTGTCTTGACAGACAGACCGACAACAAAGTGATCCCAAACGGGTTCCGTTATTTCCTTTCAAGGTATGGAACCTCAAAAAGAGCAGCATTGTTGATGAGCAGAATGAGGGATAGCCCTAACCGCTACGCGAAGGTAACCTGGACATATTAATTGTATCTGGAGGTACTAGATTCACCTGCATGTAGGATAATTATTACAGTTTGCTTTTGTATGTGTATATCCTACTAACCTACTAATATTATAAATGTGAATGTTTGTGAGGACGGATGGATGGATGTTTGTTACCCTTTCACGTCAAAACGGCTGAACGGATCTTGATGAAATTTGGCACTGAGGTAGATTATAGCCTGGAATAACATATAGGATGTTTTTTCTATATCGTGTGGGTGAAGCATCGGGCGCCTACTATATTATTATATAGCTCTTAAGTTTTAGTGTATTATTAACATTTTATAGACCTTGTCTATAGCAATTTAAAAGAAGTAAAGATTTGCTTGTTTGTATCGAACAGGCTTCAAAACTATTAGATAGATATTAATCATTATTTCACTAATTGGTTTCTACATTATCAGGAAGTAAGGCTATACAAGATCACGCCACTACTAACTAGCAACTAAAGACGCGGGCGAAACCGTGCAGAACAGCTAGTCTGAAATAAATTGTTAATAATAAACAACAAATTGGTATAAAAATATCCTTTTATCTCAAACTAAATTATTTACTCGTTAATCTTTCCAAACAAAAACACAGTACGTGTGAAAAATGCGTCTAATTATCGTGAAAAGACGTAGAGTTTAGTATGGAACCTCTTCACGCAACTTAATGGAATATTTTCTCAGACGGAATAAGCACTTAAGATAAGGCCATATTATGTTGTTTCAATCTAATTTTGTAAGCGTTTGGAAAGAAGATAAAACAGCTGCTTGATCTTCATTTGTTTTGTTTTTGTTTTGTCGCAGAAATCTGAAGAATGCGTGAGATGTGATTAAAATCAGAATAGATTTGACAACACGATTGGCGCAGTGGCTGAGCGATCGACTGCTGCGCTGCGTGCCGTGAGTTCGATCTCCGTACGGAACAAGTCTTTGTATGGCCTACAGATATTTTTTTCGGGTCTGGATGTTTGTGTATGTGTGTTTAAAAGTTTGTAAGTGCACCCACAAAACAAGAGAAATTCCTAGTGTGAGGCAAGGTTTTAAATAAAAAAAGATGCATATATAATTATGGCTTGCTTTTTACGTTAAATGTTTAAAAAAACTTTTGACCTATTTTACCTCGATTTTTGTGTTGTTGGCGTCCAGGGCGCGCTTGCTTGTCACATATATGTGACACTGGCATTCAAAAGGCTAAGGAGCATAATTATACTGTCTACGCATCGTCGTCAACAAAACGTCATCAGTCACAACAGTTTCTAATTAGTTAAAAACTCATCCGCGTCGCGTCGCCACTGTCGCACAATCAATGTGTCGGTCAACGGGCTTATTCGTCAACTCGCGCGTCATAAACTCGCGACTGGGCGCGAGTTAGCACCTTCTGATTTTACCTACTTTTGTTTTAGTGAAAATCTGACGTATCTACAAAAGACAAAACACTTTTGTAGATGACTGTAAATACGTCAGATTTTCACTCGGTCGAGAGTTGACTACAACAAAAATAGGTAAAATCAGAAGGTGCTAACTCGCGCCCAGTCGTGAGTTTATGAGGCGCGAGTTGACGAATAAGCCGATCAGCGTATTCGCATACTAATTCCCGCCTAATTTGTGAACCCTTTAAATTTTGGAATATACGCCTCAAGAAGCTATCTGAAGAGTAATTTAATTTAATCACCAAACACATACTAACGACTGTGACAAAGAAAAGATATGTGAACACAACGCTATGTCGACATATTGGGCCACATCTCTATAAAAGAATTTGTCTTAAAGCAGTATAGTTTTAATCTTATTACAGTGTGGGAAAGAAACATAATCCTGTTTAGCTGTCTTTTTTCCTCATTTGAATAAGATTCTAACTTAAAACCCAAGTCCACTATAAAATCCAATGAATTATAACCACACAAAACCGCCTCTAGACCTTACGTGCATCAAATTTACGATCTATACACGAACAAATCCGCGATCGTGCCGTTATAGTGCCTTTACGGAGCTCAGATAGACTCGTAAACATTATAGCATAGTCTGCCAGGGAACTCATAAAAATGGGGCACTTATACACATATTATTGAGGTACTTACTATCTAAGAAAAATCTAAGTGGGACCTACTTTGGAGACAGAATGTCATGTTATTATTTGGGAAAGGTAGGAATGTTGGTTAATCGTGTTTAGCAGCAATTGCAGTTGATGGATAAAGGATTTTTTTTGAGGATGAGAAATCATCAAATAACTTCCCCCGCTGTGGGCGGAGCGGTGGGAGTGTCAGACTTGTATATTGCCCTTTACGTTCCAGGGCCGGCAGGATGGATAAAGGGCAAAAGGAAGAACATATATCTATGGGTTTTAGTCTGTAAAAGACTAACACTAACTTCTGCTCCACCTCGAGTGACCTCGATGCACAAGCGGTTATCACATATTCAGTATTCTCATTTCGAAGCAGGAAGAAGAAGGAAGTCGGTTTTATTTTTACAAAAAGATTTTTATTTCAGCATTTTTAGTTATGGTATTATGATATATCTCTTATTTTTATCGAGTATTCATTTTGCATAGTTACTAAAAGATTAGCAGATCATCCATATAGACATAGAGAAAAAAATATGTATTAAAGACTCATAAACTACCTAAGCAATATAAATAAAATTATATATATTAAAAAAAGAATCATCGAAATAGATTCACTCAGTCAAAAGTTACGAGGTAACAAACATAAATAAATAATGAAAAAAATTAAAAAACACGACTGTCATGTCAAAAAAAAACGAACTAAAAAGAAAAAAACAACGAGATGTTAATTTTACATTTGCAAGGAATGTGCTAGGAACAAAAATGAAAGGGAATCGAAAACGAAACAAAAATTTTCATCGCAGTCGGGGGACCAATCTGTAGAATACTTTCTTGTATAATAACAAGTCTACCGACTACGATGAAAATATTTGTTTCGTTTTCCATTCCCTTTCATTTTTTGGGGGCAGTCGTGTAAAAAAACAACCGCCTACTTTTTTTGAAGTCGGTTAAAAAGAGGTGTGATTCTCTAGAAAACGGCATCAGAAGTCCAAATCCCGTTGTAAAAGTACGAGGACGCCGTGTCGACGGCGCGTTCGTGATTCACGCGCGCCTCAAAGAGATGTCAGCAAAGCAGAGGGGTTTGCCTGCCGGGGTTGCGGGTTGTTCCAAAGACATACCGCGGCCCCGGAACGTAAAAGGCAATAGAAGGAGCATGGGTGGGTTTTAGTCAGTAAAACTCTGACACTCCCCCGCTCCGCCACCCCAAAAAAAAAGAGTACGAAGACTTCGTCTTTTCTGCAGCGTTTTAATTTTCTCCATTCAACATTCCGATCTATCTACAGACAGCTAATGTTAGGTAGAGGATTACTATAAAGTTTTATTTGAGGCCGTATAAAAATGTTTTACGACACACTTTATTGCGTCCGATGCAGTCTGTGTAGAGGGAATTAATATCGATTTGAGATTGCTGAAAATCGTAACGGTCAAGATTTTATAGGAAGACATTTCAGTGAAATTAAGCTATGTTTTTCAAGATTTGTGTTGTTTGTACTAAGTTTGATTGAGCTTTTCAAGTGCGTTTTGCTGAGCACGGGGTTTTAGGTTCGATTTCCGGTTCAGGCAAAAAGAGTTATAGGGTTTTTCCATTAGAAATTTCAAGTTAGCAGCCTGCAGTTTGGAAGTAGGCGGTAAGATACCCCCTCGTGAAAGCACGTTACGCCTATGTCGAGCATGTCACCGTCCGGGAGAATCAATTCGTCACATTATATGTATACGGTTGTTCTTGTTTTGCTAACGGAGAGTACTTGCACAGACACAACCTTGTAGCAAGGATTATCCATCAGCATCTTGCTCTAAAATACAGCCTTTGTGTTACAGCGTAAGTGCCGTATTATAGGTATGTGTCCGACCCAGTTCTTGAACATGGCAATATCACACTGTTCTGCGTCTGGTCTCCCTCTGCTCGCCTGACGTGACTGTCGTTTTGCCGCCCTATCGGACTATGAGAGTTAGGGAACAGAGTGTGTACCTGTGCCTGCGCACACACTTGTGCACTATATTTTCCACGGATGGCTACTCTCCGCTCAAATTAAACGCTGTGGCCAAAAGCGGTTAGGACTATAATGGATGTCCCTTAAATCAGGTCACATCTTTTAAGTATCTGGGCCACTGGGTTACCGAGGACCTAAAAGACAGCTTGGACATCGAACGGGAGCACAGGGCGTTGGCTGTCCACTGCAACATGTTGGCTCGCAGATTTGCGAAATGCTCGACTGAAGTGAAGGCTACGCTTTTCACTGCGTACTGACAATAGTTTTATTCATGCAGTCTGTGGGTCAACTACACGCAGAGGGCATACAGCACTCTGCGCGTCCAATACAATAATGCATTCCGGGTGTTGATGGGGTTGCCGCGTTACTGCAGTGCTTCTGGCATGTTCGCAGAAGCGGGGATAGATGGTTTTCACGCTATCATGCGCAAGCGGTGCGCCTCCATCATGCGCTGGGTACGCGGCAGCCCCAACAGCATCCTACGAACTATAGCGGACAGGTGGCACAGCCCCATACTGGGACATTGGATACGCCTACATTCAAGTGTGGCGTAAAATGTATGATTGTTTTTTCCTTTGTTTTTCTGGTAGATTTAAGTACATACTAACATTAGTTTTTTAAGTTGTGTATTGTATTAACCAAATGGACTTCGTCTGCAATAAATGAATTATATTTATTTATAATATAATAATGACATGGTATATTATGACTAGCCAATGCGTAGCATGGAGAACAAATCGTATCCCCAGAAGTAGGAAAATTTTAACAGATCGCTGATGAATATTTAACCGATTAACACGTGTCGCGGGTTCGATTCCCGCACGGAACAAATTTTTGTATGACCTGCAGATAGTTGTTTCGGGTCTGGCTGTTTATGTATGTAAGTTTAAATGTTTGTAAACGCACCCACGATACAGGAGAAATTCCTAGTGCGGGGCAAAGTTTAAAAATAAAACCCAATTATCTACATAACAAGCAATTTTCACCTTGTTATTTATTGAAACCGCAGTCAACTTGTAACGAAAAGAAAATCGTTGAAAAACATAAATTACTTTCCTATCTAAAAGTTAAATAATTCAGTTATCATAGATTTGAATCGTGCGATTGAAACTGACGAGATTGATAAAATATCCGATTTTCACGTGAACTTTTTAAGGCATGGGTATACTTTATTTTTTGTTTTAAACTAGTATTTTTTTTTTATATTATTCGTGATTATTCACCTAATGTGATTTTACTCTAGATATTGTTAATGTTTCTGGATAAGGTGACATTTAGATAAAAGCTGAGTGATATAAAATGTAATTTTAAGCTATTTTATAGGACTCAACTCTCAATTAAAAATGTTTATTTGTCACAATACCAGTAAGAGACTTCGCGCACAATATGGCCTCAAGATTTGACCGGACTGGCTGCTGTCTTGAACAAATCAAATCAAATCACAATATTTTAATTTCACACTAGCTGTGCCCCGGCATGCGTTGCATTGCAAAGCAATTTTTTGACCCTACCTACCCTATCGATTTTTTCCCGCCGTAAACACCATCCTTGGACTTCAAAAGAATTGGTAAAATTGGTCCAGGCCTTGGTGAGTTATGCGCTTACCAACACATTTTGCGTTTCATTATTATAATATAGATAGGCCTAAATGGGCACTTATAAAACGTCGAGAAAAGGTGCACGGTTCGGGTTGGTCGTTTCCTATAAAGAAGAATCGGCAAGAAGCTCCATGGTTACTCTTTTAAAACCATTTGGCTTTATAATTTTCTTGTTACAGCGTTATTACTTTAAGTGTGAAAGAACAGCGTAGACCCTACAATAAGTTATTGTTTACTATACAATACGTAAACAGAGGGTAGCTGTTTGACCATGACGTCTTAAAGCCGAACTTATTCCACTGAGGAAAAGAGGCAGAGCTATACAGGGTGTCCAGCACCATCTCTTTCCCTGGGTCCCTTTCCCTGTAGGTCTGCTGGTCGGACGCCCGATCGAACGAACAAACTTCTTCGTGGTAGGAGTGGCTTTTTTATTGGGATAATCCCACCACCTCTGAAAATCGGAACCACTAGTGGCGATTACCAGAACAGAGACAGAGACAGTGAAGCTCAATGAGGTCCCAGAGTAACAACACAAATAACTGGTCTTCAAATTCTCTAGTCTAGTCTTAAACCAATAATCACGGAGTAGTAGAAAAGATAATTTCCACTTATGCAACTATTGTACACTAGCTGGCTGTGTTATTTTAGACTATAATAACCAACTCTGTGCGAAATTTCATAAAGATCCGTTAAGCCGTTTTGACGCGAAAGAGTAACAAACATCCATATATCCATTCATTCTCACAAACATTCGCAATTATAATATTAGTAGGATGATTTCCCATCATTTATAATATTATAAGTAGGATTTAATAAAAACTGGATCTTTACCAATAAAATTCTCATGAGACTTACAAATTAAATCCACACGATGGTGTGTGCTTCTCCTAAGGTCTACAGATAAAGCGAAAGATACAAAATTGAAAAAGTTTTAATTGTTTCTACGATTGCCGATGTGCCCCGTCTGACTTGACACCCACTTCTGATAACTTACTTTATATTTTGATGTAATTCATTGGTTTCGATGAAAACTTGCTCTCTTCACCTTTATCTTTATTAATGTTACTACACAAAATCAAATCAAATCATTTATTTCAATTAGACCATATGCACTTTTGAATGTCAAAAAATAAAATGAATCCACAGTCCCAGTCACAAGGCATAATAACTTGTGAAAGTACTGTAGTTGCCCATTTCAAAGCGTTGATCTCTATGGAGAAGAATGGGCAAGAAACTACATGGACACTCTTTTAAACTATAATATTATTACAAAATCGTATTTACATCATTCATGTTGAGATTATACAAATATGTGAGAACGATGTTGAAAGACGTGCACAGTAAGAGCGTCCAGAGTAAATAAAAAGCAAGCAAGGAATTTTAAAACACGAAAAATATAATATAGCAAGAGTAAGTAATTTTTTGAATTGTTATTCTACGTAAAAATAAACTTTACAGTGCTTTTCATAACATTTATTATTTGTTGGCACATCCCTATTTATATGCTTATCGTGGTATGAACTGTCTGTTGCAGAAGTTCATACAGTTGACTGTCTCGGCTTGTCACAGATTCCCTTATCCATCGTTGGGATTGGCTTTCAGTATTTTACATGCCTAATACTGAGCTCTATAGCCCAGCACATACGATACCCTTTGGTAAGGCTGGTTGTCTGACTTCTGACTACCGTAACGAAAGATACAGTTAACGTCAATCTGACAGCATTGTAGGCGCAGTGTCTGTGCGATCCACTCCTGCGTTATTATTTGTAAATGCTTTGTTTTTTTTTAATTAAAAATGCTCCTACAAAACAGTCTTGGGTCATTTTTCTAAGTGCTTGTCGTTTTTAGGTCAATGCAAAACGCGATATAAAATGGAAAACTTAGTTGCAACTATTTGAAGAGTTCCCTCATTTATTTGAGTTTCAGTTTCTACTGTGCACCTTTTTTCGACGTTTCATAAGTGCCCATGGAGGAGTATCAGAAATTAAAATGATTTGATTTTGATTTTTTCACCTATCTTTCGACCACAGATCCTAACTTGATGACTATTGGGACAACTTGGGAAGCTTACACATTCAAACGAAAAAAAAAAATAATACAAATCGATCCAGACATCTTCGAATGATCGGGTAACATTATTAATCCTTACTTAATATTATAAAAGCGAAAGTGAGTTTGTTTGTTTGTTACATCTCACGCTTTAACGGCTAAACCGATTTTGAAATATTTTTTGGAAAAAAGTGGGATGTGAGGGAGAAAGAGGGAAGAAAAGGGAAAACTTAGCGTTGCTATTACAAAATCAATAAGGCGCAAGGGGAAATGTGTTACCCCAAATTTAACGCGGGGGAAGCCGCGGGCGAAAGCTAGTAATTAATAATTCCTTCTTTTCTAAACCCACCGATCTACTACAAGATACAGGTATTGTCAACGACACATTGTAAGCATGACACATGTGGTTGATTGCACTGCTCTTTCACCAAACAGCTAGTAATTAATTAGCGAAATAGCACTAATTACTACTAACATTGTTGAAGTTTGTAGTAGTAAAGTAGTACGGGGTAGCACTGGAAGCTGGTACTGTGCAAATATGTTCTGTGTAAAAAAGGTGTAAACAGACCCTCTACGGAGACTACAACCATGCTTTACGTACATTAAACTAAGAAATGTATCAGCCTGTAACCATCCCACTGTTGGGCCAAGGCCTCTTCTCATATAGAAGGCACGAGCATTGATCATCACGCTTTTTCAAAACGGGTTGGCGATTTCAGACTTCCTATCCTACAATAGTATTATAAATGGGAATGTTTGTGAGGATGGATGTACCTACCTATGGATGATTGATACTCTTTCACGTCAAAACGGCTGAACGAACGGAACTTGATGTAAGTAATTTGGCACAGAGGTAGATTAAAGTCTGGAATAAGACGTAGAATACATTTTTTCGATACCACGCGGGTGAAGCCGCGGGCGCCAGCTAGTTTTTGATATTTTTATCGTGCTTGTTAATGATCCTTAAATATTCTACTTCTTTGTCCGTTTTTTTCTTGTGAGAACCTGTAATTGGGTTTTTGTTACTTGTACAATTGTTTATCTATCTGTTATACCTGGTTCTCCTATTTAAATATAAATTAATTTTGTAGCAAAGTAATCACTCACTTAAATTGTCAATAACCTGTACTGTTATTTTTGAAACCTTTGCCTAAATTACGAAGTCCGTGATCCGCATCTATATTTTTGACATAAATCATGCCAAAACATAATAAAATAACAAAACACACACTTAAACTTCTCTTATATCAGCATCGTAAACCCCTTCGATCAGATGGGTTCAGCTCGATTTGACGCCCATGTGCGAAATATAATTTTTATGTGCTTGCCCTACTGATCGAGGCCCGTTTATAAAACATTCAAAGGTACTTCCACGGTGGATTAGTTTTAGGTTTTATAGTTACTGCGTGGGTACTGTGACATAACTTTACGCCTGTGAAGCTCGAAGGGCTGTGCAGTGGTTTAGCTAATAGTACACCCACATTTTGCAATTTTTGTTTTAAATCTCGTGTGCCGGCACCGCCCCACTGTGAAATACCTAATGACAAACGCCATTTTTTTTTGTTGATGGGAAAACTTCTCCTACTCTCGGGAGACAGGTAGATTATAGTCTGGAATAACATATAGGATGTTTTTTTTTTTGGCGAAGCTGCGGGCGCCAACTTGTTTAACTAATAAAGTAACTAAACAACGGAGCTGCGTAATCAAAATATTCTTTGACACAGATTCCGATTACAGCTAATCAAAAACTACAAAACAAGAAAAACAAAGTTTCTATTTCCATCTTCAGCTTCTCAAATGACAACCTATTTATATTCCCAGACAGATTACAAGAGATAAACAGATATCAAATGCTTTTCTTAGGGCAGTATTTAGAAACAAATCTCACTCGTGGTCTTGAGGAAAACTCGGTCTCAATGTAAGGCCATGCTCTTAAGATGTTTCTTAATTAATAAATACAGTATCAAGATCATCTCAGCTCTATACCCAGTCGCAATAACATTTGATACATTTTAACAGACAGTTTGAAATGTGATCTCTATTTTAACACAGATAGAATTTGTTATATTTATGCTCAAAACGCTGAAGTTGACAGAACCTAGAACGTCAAAAAAGTCTGATCTATCAAAAAACTATATACATACTATTCCGAATAAATTTTCTGTTAAAAAATTCTTCTTCCTTACTTAGTTTTACCATTTCTTGAGACCATCTATTAATCAGTACCTAGTGAGATCACTTGAAAATCGAGTCGCAAACTGGGTATAATTTACTAACAAATATTAAGCAATATTTGTTAGTAAATAATAATACTAATATCGTTATTTGAAATGCGGTTTGACGACCAGGCTTTAGAAGTAAGATTTGTTTATAAATATTGCCCTAACATTATCTTTCAGGGTTTTTTCATTTCCTTTTGTAGTGATCGTTGATCGAAGTTCAAGTTAAAATGTTTGTTGATTGAAAAGTTGATGTCTGGGGATTAAAATGACGTGATTGAGTGATTGTCTGGGAGAATTGAGTTTTGTTTGTGTTTTATTGAATAAGTCAAGGTCAATTTAGTGACTATTTTCGGCTTCATCTTGTTGGGCATGTGGCAAGCTGCCGATGTATTTCTTACCTAATATTTTTTGGGACCTC
Organism: Ochropleura leucogaster; assembly: GCA_958449745.1. Taxonomy (NCBI): domain Eukaryota; kingdom Metazoa; phylum Arthropoda; class Insecta; order Lepidoptera; family Noctuidae; genus Ochropleura; species Ochropleura leucogaster. The sequence continues at coordinate 14,457,037 of OY288214.1, read as the reverse complement.
AGCTTTAGGCCTATTATAAGATCTCCACACATTATGGAATGCAAATAAAGATTTGGATATGTCTGTTTATAGCAATGTCTCGTAATACAAATTACTGCATGCTTGATATGTAGAGAAAGGTTTGTGTATAGTGAATTGAGTGTAGTGTGTGTGGGTGTGTGTGTGTGTTTAGTTTCTTATGTTTACTTTATTTTTATGAACATAAAAAATTTTTGAAAGGAAGGAAGTCCAAAATTTGGACTTCAAATAACATTTAGGTATATCAATTGTAAGACATAGAAAGCGACATACTTGAATAAAACTGTCAGAAACAAAATGATTAAACTATGAATTTATCTAGTTAATCTGTTAACTAAAGTTAGGTAGATGCTAGGCAAGAATAGAATAAGACACAGATGTTTCAGACAAGCAACATATTCAATTTTGACACAAATTGCTTTCTAAATGAAATTCTACTCAAAACTTATTGGTTTACTGTTCGTATGTAACTTGTAGTTTTCTATTTAGTAACGAAATGATCTGAAGTTTTGGGGAAAAATCTCTAGTACCATCAAACTATAGGTAATTAAAATAACCGATCATGGGGTCCATTGCGACCACGGGTAAATTGTGAAATACGGTTGCATATTTTAAAATAAGTAGCCATTATAAATTGTTAGGACCGTTCCCTTTAGTCCAAACCGCGGGCGCATTCGTGATCCACGCGCGCTTCAAAGAGATGACAGCAAAGCAGAGGGGTCTGACAGGGAAACCGCCTGCCGGGGTGAAAGGTTGTTCGAAAGAGATACCACGGCCCCGGAACACGGAGAGCAAAAGAAGGAACATGAATAATTAAGCAGTAAAAATCCGACTCCTTTGCCCTTTTTCCCTTTGGCAAGGAATATGTAAAAGTAAAAATGATTTAAATACTTGGAAACATTTTTGGTGAGCTGCCTCGTTATAATATTGATGGTTACGTCAATGGTAGGTATTTTTTTTTGTTTATGGCATCTTTCGGTGAGATCATTCAAACTATGAGGTTGTTGTCTGCCTAACCGGACGATTCCTGTGGATGCCTCAAGAGTAAGGCCACCAGCCAGGGCAAAAAAACTAAGCAACTACACGCTAAGGGCACCGCCTGTAGGGTACCGGCCTCTATTTAGGACGTCTCTGGGGGAGAACAGCAAAGGGACAGGCTGGATCTGAATGATATTTTTGGGGACTAGTTTAACAGTTTGTTCTAGTTTGGCTCAGTATCGCAAGTTGTGTCTAATAAGGGACGGCTGAGGCAAGTACTGAGAGGCTGCAGCTTCGTCGGCGTGACCGGGAAAGTCTAGCTATAAAACAGGTATCTCTAAGTAGTGCAAAGTGGAAGAAGCTCCAGTTTAGCAATGGACGCATTTATTTTTCAGCAACAATAAATCAAATTCAATTCACTTAGTAACACCATTTAGAACTTTTCCCAATAACGCGAAAGCGGAAAAGAAAAAGCTATTCAAGATACATATTTGTACACAAAACTTTTCGTCACGATAAACAGAAGTTTGTACTTCGTCATGTCAAACTTTTGCCTCGAACTCTCGTACTAGAAAAGTTTATGGATGTATGTCTCTTGAGGTGTTATTAAACATCTAAGTTTTTGCTCAATAATAGCATTGCTCGTTACGCTTTTGTCGATTTAGTTAAGCCAAGCGACGACCGTTTTCGTCATTTGTTTATCTTGACACGATGCGGCGACAAAACGATCCAAAGCTGGAAAATTTAACAATTTAAAAAAGGACCACCCAGTCTTATTGTTGCCCCACACTAGGATTTCCCTGTATCGTGGGTGCGTTTACAAACATTTAAACTCACATACACAAACAGCCGGACCCGAAACAACTATCTACAGGTCATATAAATATTTGTTCGTATATAATCAAACCTGCGACACGCAGGGTAGTAGTCGATCGCTCAGCCACTGCGCCAACCGTGTCATGTCGTAATTGTCGAATATTTTTCCCCACTCTGCAGCGGACTGAGGGGGAGTGTTAGTCTGACACTGGTAGCATACATCGGTTGATTCTCTTTAGTTATAGGTTTATGAAATCAGCGACGTAGAAACTAAATTGTTGTTTTTTACTAGGTATATAGAAAAAAAAAACTAAATTGTTGGGAAAGCATTTCTTCATTTAGAGCATTTTCCAAATAGAATGCGACAAGGGTCACAAAGGTTCTGCCCTTGCAGGACCCTTGTTCTTCTATTTGGGGGCCGCGCAACACGTTTTCTTCTTCCATTTTCCCCTATCAGACGTCACGGCATCATTTACTCTTTTCTCTTTCAAATCATTCCTTACACAATCTCATGATTACAGACATATCGCAAGTTTGAACAGAACCCTCGGTACGCGAGTCTTCTTCACTCTTAGCCGGTTTTATTTGTTGATCCATCCTACAGCTTTCCACTCTTTTGGAAGACCCATCCTGCTATTATTTAGGATTACATTTAATCCCGAGAAAAAAAAAACCTAGTTTCCACTTTAAATTACACAGCTCAGAAAGGCTGTCCAATTTGTTATTCTATCTTAGATGTACAGTTAGCAGAACAATAGAGACATGTAATTGAAAAAGATAAACGAAATGTCTTTCTACTCAGTTTTAAGAAAGTTTTTGAATAATAATACCATTTGTCTAGGTTAACTGTATTTAGTGATAATTTCAATGCTTTCTTTTTAAGTTGTGTTAACTTTTTCAAAAAAGGAGCAGTCACCTAATGGTAATCATTCATTTATTTATCACCAATTTATAGTACTTTAACAGAAATAGTCAATACGATGCTATAAGTCATCATATAACACAACATACAAATAAAAACCCGTTAATTAAATTAAAATACATTAATACCTATCTTTATTAAACACTAACTTTTGCCCGCGGCTTCGCTCGCTTTAAATTCAGTGTAACACAGTTCCCCTTTCCTTATTTGCAGGTACCTACTTACTACCTGTAGTTTTGGCCACATTAAAGTAATTTTAATAATCCATGAATATAACTACTGGTAATGTCCATTGAATTAAGTTTTGTATAAGCGAAGACTTGTAATTGGCTTACAGTCTTTTTTGGAATTTTTCGTAATGTTCTCTTTAGCTGTAAAGTAAGTCTTCCATGTTTAATAAATAAATAAATAACAATTAAAAACACTGTTGTCTTTAAGAATATGTTGTGAATTATATTTCGTATCTACCTTTTGAATGAGCTTGGGATATTAACTTAGCCGTCTTCAATGTTATATTAAAGTGGTTAGTGTGTCGCGGATTCGTTTCTGCGCAAATATTTGTATAACCTGCAGGTAATTGTTCCGGGTCTATTTGTGTATGTGAGTTTAAATATTTGTAAACCCACCCACAATACAGGAGAAGAATCTAGTGAAGTGGAAACGTATTTTTTTAAGTGCGGTTAAGTTAGCCTCGATTGAAGACGATATTTTTATGTAACTTATTTATTTTAACTCCTACGAAATTAAATTGACTTTATTTTCTATTAAATTTGAATCTTCTGACAGTTAATATAGTTATAATCTATTCCATTTTAATGTAATATTAATAATCAAAATGTGTATGTAATGTAATTTATTTTTTTGATGTAATTTTAATGTATTTTTCTAACATAATGCTTTTCAATTGATGAGTAAATGAGTCGTTTTGTTACATGAAATCTATACTAATATTATAAAGCTGAAGAGTTTGTTTGTTTGTTTGTTTGAACGCGCTAATCTCAGGGACTACTAGTTGGAATTGGAAAATTATTTTAGTGTTGGATAGTCCATTTCTTGAGGAAGGCTATAGGCTATATAACATCACGCTACGACCAACAGGTGCTGAGCAGCGTGGGTGAAACCGCGAGGAACAGCTAGTAAATAATAATTGGCAAGCAATCCAAAAAAAACTTTACGATCACATCCAAGGTAAGGTATTTCGAAAGCCATAGGTATTCTAGGTCGTACCCGCTCGTGTTTCAAGTACTTAACCTTGACATTATGCTCCAATAGCTCCGAAATATAACACGCACAAAAGTTGGGAACAAACTTTGTGCCAAGTCATAAATCTTGGACGGTTTGGACGTTTTGAATCCGGATTGTTTATCATTGCAGTAAACGCCTCGTTATCTGGGGCATTGCGACGGGTTTTTGGGGGTAAGTAGGAAGACAGGTCTGTGGTAGGTCCAAGAACACAAATCAAATCAAATCATTTATTTCAATTAGACCACTACAGACACTTTTGAATGTCAAGAAACGAAATGAATCTACAGTCCCGGTTACAAGGCATAACAACTTGTGAAAGTACTGTAGTTGGCCATTCCAAAGCGTTGATCTCTACGGAGAAGAATGGGCAAGAAACTCCATGGATTATAATATTTTTTAGATTATACAAATATGTGAGAACGGTGTAGAAAGACGTGCACAGTAAGAGCGTCTAGAGTAAATGAAAAGCAAAATTTAATTTTATGCCACATTTTCACAGATCACATATTACCTAGGAAGGCTACCTAGGTATCGATCGCTTTTTATCAGGTGGATGTTCTCACAATCAATAACTGAAATATAAGAATGATAAGTAGAAATTCATTTACCTCTGAAAGAATTGAATGTTAAACAAAAATAAATTAAATAACTTAAAGGAGCTAAGTTATAAACAAACTAAAAAATAGCGTCAAAAAATTCGTCCTCAACGCTGTCAGTTGGTGATGTCCCCTAGAGACTGGCCGCATTGCCACGTTGTATGGCAATGGTTACCTTTGGCTACTCTAGGACCGTAGGTCCCGGCTCGAAAATATAGTTCGGTTGCTATATTTACACCACTTGAGATTCTCTGCAGCCGTAGCAGCAGTGCCAGTGCAGCACGTAGAGCTAGTACGATCATTCTCGTATGATTATTCTTCCTGTTCTCACACATATTTCTTCTCGCAGGCCTGCTGATAGAAATTTGTTTTGAAATTAGCTGTGTCTTTGTACCCTATAAATAAATAAATATCTTGGGACAACTCACACACGGCTATCTGATCCCAAGCTAAGCAGAGCTTGTGTTATGGTAACCAGACAACTGATATACATACTTATATAATTTATAAATACATACATTTTATAGATAAATCACACCCAGACACAGAACAAACAATCATGCTCATCACACAAAGTTTGTCCTGGGTGGGAATCGAACCCACGACCTCCGGCTCAGCAGTCAGGGTCACTAACCACTAGACCAACAGGCCCGTCATGATGTTTCCTTGTTTTTTATCCTGTGTGTACATAAATCATTAAATAAATAAGTGGTGTGATGTCGAATCGACTAAAATGATAGATTATGAAAAGTGATGAGTCGAGACGAAAAAGAAGAGATCAGCAAAACTGACAAATCAACGAAACTTCCGAATTAAATAAACTGACTAGTGAGGGACACTTGTCAGTATTACACGTGGATGAAACAAAAGAAGTTTATTTTAGTATCGTATTATATGGCTTTATGTAGTTTCTACACACCCCAGAGGAGGAAAAGACGCGTGTTTAAATATAAAATAAACAATTCTCATCTCGACATTGTTATAGAAAAAAATCCCCCATCAGAGGAAAAAGCCGTGAGTTTATATTTGTCTATCAATCCCACAAATAAACAGTTCTTATCTACACATACTTTTTTTTTTTCTTCTTTGACAGCTGAGCCGATGTCGACTATTCTGCCAGGGTCACGTGGTGACGGCTAGACATACTTATAGGACCATTCCATTTACCGTTCGTTGAATATTGACGCCTTTGAACAAATAGACGATCACCAATCATAGGCACTTTGTAGTTGATTTCTCGTTTCCAGTGGCCTCGCACCCGCGGCGAATAAATAATATTCTTTTAAATAAATAAAATCTCTCGCTATAAGTCTATTTTGTTATTTGTATGGCGAAGTGGAAGTGAAGGTTGAACAATGTTTGCAGTGCAGTGTATCTTTATTAGGATGAAGTTTTAAATAAATAATGATTTTAATCTTAGTATTTATTCTACCTTTTATGTTGAAGTGTGAATTCACTTTTTTTTTTATAAAACGTTGCCCCACATTAGGAATTACTCCTGTATCGTGGGTGCGTTAACAAACATTTTAACTCACATACACAAACAGCCCAACCCGGAACAACTATCTGTAGGCCATACAAATATTTGTTCCGTGCGGGAATCGAACCAGCAGCACGCAGCGAAGCAGTTAGATATTAATGATTTGTTTAATAAAACGTTAGAACTAAAGTTTTGCTGAGTTACACGTTGGTTCAGCTAAACTTGCATGAAACACTCCAACAGCTGTTCTTCCTCTTCCTTACCACACTCCTCACGGTTAGGACAGTCTGATTTTTGAAAGAAAAAAATCCAGCCAAGAGGGAGTCAGATTCATGCTTCGGAGGTTCCGTAGAAACTTGCGACTTATACGGCTATATCTTTTGACTGATTTTGATGTTTCACAGCATAAAAAGAACTACAGAGGTGAGTATAAGGTTTTAATTTCAACTTGATACCTTCACGCGTTCCTGAGTTAAAGGGTCTTGACAGACAGACAGACGGAAAACAAAGTGATCCAATAAAGTTTCCGTTTTTCTCTTGTTAAGCACGGAATCCTAAAACGAAATCATCTTAAAATTTTAATATCACTTTCAAATCAACTTTAGTCGTAAAGCAAGATATTTTTGATGTTTAACTTAACCCAATTTTTCTTTTGAAATGTAAAAAAATATAATAAACCATAATAAAAACAACAGTTCTACTGAAAGTTTTTAATATCTGAAAATCTTCACACATAATGACCTTACTTCAGCTAAACACTTAAACTGTCTCGTACTAGACAAGTTTAATTAATCAAAAGTTTGACGGTCGCTGGCACCATAACAGCTTTATGACTGGCGGTTTAAGTTTTATCGCTATTTTTATTATTAATCTGGGATTACTACTATGCTTAGATTGGGGAACTCATCTTTTCCCTACGGTAACCCGTAGGGAAAAGATGAGTTGAAAAAAGTGAGTGAGGGTTGAAAAAAGTTTGGGTTACGATACAATCGGATTGTAGTGAGTCTGGATTATAAGTTCCAATGTTGTCATTCCAGCTGAATTTGCTATTTTTGTTAAGGTCTAGGTAGGTTTTTTTTTTAAACTAAACTTTGTACAAAAAATAGGAGTACATAAAACTGAGGAAGTTGTGATTTGAATTCAGAAATTGAATCATAAACTATAAACGAAATTGCTTTTCTTTCTATTTACATTTTTTAATTCACTAAACACTACCTCTCTTGTAATAATGACCTTTTACCGTTCAATAAACAAACACAAAGAAACGCAGTGACCCCATTCCTCAAACACGTCAAAACAGTAAACACTTTATAAAATATTAGCGTAGTCATTAATCCAAGTTATAGTGTGGTGCAACCGACTGTTCTAGGTTGCATCATTAATGAACTTATCGACCAAACTATGACAGACCGTTTATGAAATTATATCAATTATTTTTTTTCAGACGTATCTATTCTGACAACTTTTTATGAATGTCATAGTAACGAATTACTTTTCAAGTGTGTACTCTTACTCAAACTTACTTCATTAAAAAAAAATAGGCTGTGTCCGTCTCCAGGATCCCAACTATCTCTATACCAAAATTCATCAAAATCGGTTTGGCCATTTAGGCGTGAAGACGTAACAATCAAACAAACTTACTTTCGCTTTTATAATATTAGTAAGGATAGGTTTACGTGTGGCCTGATGAGAAGCCAAGATGCGGCCTAGTGCACGCTTCCATAGAAGAAACCGTAAAAAATGTGTATCTGACGAGCTTGGTTATTATTGACTGTATACGCTAAGTAAATAATAACGACCCGCTCACCTAATAACATTGATGACTTTAAACTTTATTGACACTGGCAATGACATTTATGAATGTCAGGTGACCATTAAGGGTAATGTCCCCAAAATAAATAAATTATGAGAATCCGACACGTAATTTTGTCCATACATGTTATTGCAGGTGATAAAACAGCCATCTTGATTTTTTTTCCTGCAATAATAATGCCTGTAATCCATCAAGAAAATAAATTATACCTTACTGAATTAATGCCATAGAAAACTTGCAAATTATTTGCTAGATTTCAAGCATTTATTCTGCACAGAAACAGCATGTGCAGACAGATGACATTTTTTTTATGCTAAATCACCAAATAACTTCCCCTCTCTGGGCAGAGTGGGGGAGTATCAGACTTGTACTGACCAAAACTTACCCATGTTCCTTATTTTGTCCTTTATGTTCCCCGGAACATAAAGGGCAAAATAGGGAACATAGATGGGTTATAATGGGCCTTCTATCAAACAACCCGCAACCCCGGCAGGCGGTGGTCCTGGCGCCTGCCAGGACCACCGCCCTTTACTTTGCTGACATGTCTTAAAAGCGTGCGTGGAACACTAACGCGCCATCGACACGGCCTGTCTTCACTAAGCGGACGAACGGTGAAGTACCCATTGCTCACCGTCCACATCTACGCCACCCGCATCTACGGTGGCCGGGAGTCGTCATAAACTGTTCTTACCCTAGTCATTACTGCAGAGTAAGACGCTGCTCATCCTCCCAAATATATCTGGGTTAAGGCAACATCCAAAGAAAATAAAGTAGGTAAAGTAGGTCATATTCCATTATCTGTGTCAGAAACTACAAAGCTTTGTGTAACCTTATCAAACTCTCGAACAGACCGAACAGAGTCCATTAGTAATTTGAATCAGCGACATACGATACTCCTAGTTAGGGCGAACCTTGTAATATTTCTCCGTAGGCTTACAACTGGCTTTATCGGGACGGGTAACATCACAAGCGAACATATGTTCATGTGACTGTTAAAATTGATAATCGGTTAAAACAATTTTTGACAGGTGTCTGTCCTTTGATTTATAGGTTAAAATGTTTTACTGCTGTTCTAAAAAGAAAAATGTGTTTATTCAGAACGCTTCATTGATAATTAGGTAACTATAATATAATAATAATTATAGATAAAAAAATGCGTGTACTTAGATATTATACTTTCTTTTTAATATTTTTTGTTTTTGGTGTGATGTGATGAAAAATATACACGAATTAATGCTTGCATATATTTGAACCCACTTACTATTACTAAGTTAAGGTATTACCACTGAATTACCATAGACACCAGATCGGACAAGACATATTTCGGAATAAATATAGGAATCGATTGGTTACAAAATATCCGTAACATTAATAGTGATGATAAAAGTCCGGTCAATTTAGACATTCGAAGCTACATTCATTTACAACAAGTTCAAAATATAATTATAAATAAAATTTGAAAGTTCCTCATGTTTCCCTTGAATAGAAAAAAGTTATTCAAGGTCAAAGGTGAAAAAAAAAAGATTTTTTCGCGATTTTCCACAAAACGCAAGTTTTATAATAAAACATTTAGATGCGTCAAGGGACACCCGGATGGAACGAAGTTTCTATAGAAATGAAAATAATATCTGGTTTGCTTTCTATAAGAGAGAGAGAGACAGACAGAGAAACATGCGACGCCGCACAGCTTACAATAGCTTATTATAGCAAAAAGTGTCGTGACAACTTTTCGTAAGAATTTTTTCCTTCTAGCCCCCTTTCACAACGCGCGATAAGGAACTTCGTTCCAATAAAATTTGAAAGTTCTCCATGTTTCCCCTGAATAGAAAAAAAGTTATTCAAGGTCAAAGGTGAAAAAAGAGCTTTTCGCGATTTTCCGCAAAACGCAAGTTTTATAATAAAAATACGTTAGAAAAAATCGTAGACTATAAAATGATCTATAGAAACCAGTTAAATATTTTTTCTTACATATTATCGTTTCTGAGATATAACGATTTAAAAATTTGTAAAAGTTGGATTAATTTGACCGGACTATAAACACAGTTGATAAAAGAGATGCATAATATAAACATTTTTGCTTATGACTGTACATTGGTATCCGGCTTTCGATTCTAATATCCACCCTGCCGTCATCCCTTAGGCTTGTAATTCAATTCCCTACCTTTGATCAAGGATAAGGAGAAATTATGTGCCAAAGATTTAAGAGGAAGCGACTTTTCAAAGCAACGTTTTCACTTTTTTTTAGTCACGAATGAACAGAAAAAAAATGTAAATATAAAAAGAACTGGCAAAGTTCGAGTCAGACTCGCGTAGGGAGGGTTCCGTACAAAATTGGGACAAAAACGGCCTAATATTAAAACCATTTGACGGGCCTGTTGGTCTAGTGCTTAGTGGCCCTGACTGCTGAGCCGGAGGTCGTGGGTTCGATTCCCACCCAGGACAAACTTTGTGTGATGAGCATGATTGTTTGTTCTGTGTCTGGGTGTGATTTATCTATAATATGTATGTATTTATAAATTATATAAAAATGTATATCAGTTGTCTGGTTACCATAACACAAGCTCTGCTTAGCTTGGGATCAGATAGCCGTGTGTGAGTTGTCCCAAGATATTTATTTAGATATTTATTTATTTATTTAGTCAAGTCAGGGTTTTTAATATACCATAGACTTGATTAAATGCTTTAAATTTGACAACCCGGTTGGCGCAGTGGCTGAACGATCGTCTGTTGCACTGCGTGTTCAAAAAAACATGATGACAATACATTTCACCAATAATGTTAAAGCTCCGTGTAATTAGGTACGAGCCTTTTACATCAACCGGGTAGAAATCCAGAGTCCTTGGCTGCTGTAGAAAAAAAATGGAGATAAAAAAACCTAATAACACATTACTCGAACTGCTAATCTCACCTAGAACTAAATGCTCGGCAATTATAGTGCTTGTGATTCACTAGATCGAATAGGCAGTATGTTATTTTTTTATAAAGGTTTTCTATCTGTCAGATTATACTAAAAATAATGGTAATGACAGCCGCGATATTCGAAATTTAAATTTAAACTAACCCACGTTTGTGCCATCCGACTAGTCGCGCGACCTAAGGTCCTACGCCAGTGCTACGTCGTAGGCCGGCGTAGCCACACGCTGCGCTCCGTAGCAGCGAGCTACGAGATTAGATACGAAAAATTCTGTGTAATATGAACGTGATTTAAAAATATAAAATAATAAACTTTAGTTTAAAAATAAGTTCGGAATTTTCAGTAAAAGTTAAGTGAAGTTTTTGTTAAATAAGTTGATAATTAAAAACTTTTCAGTTGTAACTCAATGGTTCAAGTAAAATGAGTGTGGAATTGTTAAATTTATTGAAATATGAAGCGAAGGTTGAAACTGACAGTAAATGTAAGTGAATATTATAATATATGTTGTATTAATTTACATTTCGGAAATCGATTTATCATTAGACCGCTTCACGCTTATCTATTTATTGAAAAAAAAATAGGAAAGATAATTTTACAAAAAAAACACATGTGTATAGTCATACTGCATAGCAACAGTTAAATCGAAAAGTAAAATTAACTTGACTTGTATAAAACTCAACAATAACGCTTCGAGATCCTTGTCGAAAACCTACGTAATCAAACACGCACAATTTACGTATACCTAATATATAAAAGCACGCAAAGTTATCATTAATTTATATTCATTATTGGACTGTTAAAATTTTATGGTTCTATTTATTTCTTAATAACCCCCTTGATTTTATAGTAAAATGTTGTACAGCAATAACCAATAAAATGCTAGTAAAAAAAAAACATTTCACGTCTGTAAAGTTTTTCCAGCTAATTTATTGTAAGTATTTCTTAAATAAAACTGAACTGAATAGAGATGTGTAAAAAAAGAAGCTGAATACTTAATTCTAATCGGCTATTGTTTAGTGGTAGTCCGTTAGTACATGTATACTAAGTACAAGTATATAAGTTGTACTAAGACTAAGTATAAGTGTGTAAGTTCTCGAAAACAAATATAAGTTATTTTTTTATAGATTTAGTTTTTGTACCCTATCACAATGTCTTCGTGTTTAGCCTAAAGGTTGACTAGTAGATAATTTATCGTGTAATTATGTCTACCTATGTACCACTAATTGTACATGAAATTTAAATAAATACAACATTCGACTTTAAAAAATCAATATATTTTAATAAATCTACTGTAACCGCTCCGCTTTCTTCTAGTTAAAAACATTATTTTTCTGGCAATTATCACCAATTGATAAGCTGTAGAATAAGAATAGGAATCAAATCAAACCAAATAATTTTATTTCACACAGCCCTAAACGGGCACTTTCAAAAATCGAGAAAAGGTGCACGGTACGATACAGGAAAAATCCCTAATGTAGGACAAAGTTTAAAAGAAGAAAAGTAAACAAACAGAAATTAAAGCCCTGGGAACTTGTTATGAATGGTCACCCATCGGAAAACTAACCTTGACAAACGCTACTTGACCTTGGAGAAGCGTGTGATTGTTAGTATTTAGCCTCGAGTCCTCTCTCTCATTGCAACATATATATATATAGAGGGAAAATGGTGTTATTACCACTAACTCTCAATCAATAGATGTTTTCGAACGATTCGCTTTTTCATTTTTATTCGTTAGTTTATATTCCTCACTCCGCTTCGAATGCGGATTCGTGGGTTTTACTCAGTACACCTGGGACCAACAGCTTAACGTGTTTTCCAAGGCACGGAGGAATAGTGGTATGTTACGGGTGGTCGCCCATTCCCAGACCAACCTAAGTAAGTGCAGCATAACTTCAAGATCGACCCGAGCGAATGCACAACGCTTGCGCAACATCTGAAAAAAGATAATGACGATAAATCCTTACTAATATTATAAAAGCAAAAGTGAGTTTGATTATTTGTTTGTTTGTTACCTCTTCACACTTAAATGGCTAAACCGATTTCGATGAATTTTGGTACAGAAATAGTTGGGAACCAGGAGACGAACATAGGCTAATATTTTTTTGAAAAAAGGATGTGAGGGAGAAAGAGGGAAGAAAAGGGAAAACTTAGCGTTGCTATTACAAATCAATAAGGCGCAAGGGGAACTGTGTTACCCCGAATTTAACGCGAGCGAAGCCGCGGGCAAAACAATATCCCGAAATTATATCTATGTCAGCCACCCGAACAAAAGCTTATGAAATCGGACTGAGGCACAATAGCCTTACCCATATATCTTTTATTCAGAACTGGTCGATAATATTACCTACAAACTCTACAATCGATTTAAACGCAACCTTATCTATTGATATGTTCACAGTCTGCCACAGCCATCAGTCTAAATGGAATTGTGTGTTGGGTCATTAATGTTTAAGTAACATCATTGATTTGTCCGTTTGCTTGTAAAATGAAGAGCGGTGGTGAATCAGTAGTTTTGGTTTTGAATCCAGGCGGGCATTATATATATATATTTATTTATTTTACAAATTAAAAAAAAAGCCTTAAGCGGTGTCAAGGGACGAACGAAATTATTATTTATTTTAGACAAAAAACCTGTATACACTCAACAAAAATAATCGTCGCGACACCACACTGTTCAATGCGAAATAGAAAGACGAAACGAAATTAACTGGCTTGCTTTCTATGAGAGAGAGAGAGAAAGAGAGACAGGCAGAAAAACACGTGCACGCCGTACGACTTACAACTATAGCAAAAAACTGTGTATAAATTTAGACTATGCTGCTGCTACTTTGAAATTGCTTATAAAAATCCTTACTAATATCAAAGCGAAATTGAGCTTCTTTGTTTGTTACGTCTTCACGCCTAAATGGCTAAACCGATTTTGATGAGTTTTGGTACAGATATAGTTGAGACTTTTTTTATTTTTTTTTCCGGGTGGGAAATCATCCAATGACTTCCCCCGCTCTGGGCGGAGCGGGAGGGCATGTCAGACTTGTACTGACTAAAACCCACCCATGTTTCTTCTTTTGCCTTTTACGTTCCGAGGCCGCGGTATCTCTTTCGAACAACCCGCAACATAGTTGAGACCTTGGCGACGGAAGTAGGCTAAAAAAGTGAGAAAAGGGGGAGAAAGAGGGAAGAAAAGGGTAGAGAAAGATATATCTTTTTAGATCATCACGCGGGTTAAAGTTAGCGTTAGCCCAAAGTAACTATGCCACGCGGACGAAGTCGAGGGCGGAAGCTAGTACGCTATAAAAAAGACCACTAAAACTGGGAATCAAACCCAGAACCTCTGAGGTCAGTAGTCGTATTAACAATCAATAGACCAAAGAACCAGCCAAAGTAGGATTTACAAATACGTATATAAATATGTTTCCTAATCCCCAGAGTCCCGTAAAAAGGGAAGCTTAATATTTTCCTTTGAAAAGTTTTCTATATTTCAACTTAACATAAATTGTAAGATCTTTGAGATTCAAAGACGAGATGTTAAAATATTATCAGACTAAAGATTTCGCTCTTAAGTTCCTTTCAAATTAATTATTTATATTTATTTTTTCTTTATTTTTTTTATTTCATCTGTTTTAAATTAGACACGTACATTTTAAACAAGGATTTACCAAATTACATAGCTTAAATACTAAATGTTAACTCAGGGGAATCGGCATGCTCCTCCGCCCATGGCTCCGCCGCTTGCGGTGCCACAAGCGGACCACGAGGACAACGACGACGACGACGTTCCGGAGGTGACTGGGGTGGATCTGAGAGCGGCGGTGGGCAGGCTGAAAGCCAAAAACACCGCCCCGGGACCCGACGGCTTGCATGGCAAAGCCTGGGTCCTGGCCCTGGAGGCTCTCGGGCCCCGACTACTAGGGCTCCTAAGCGCATGCTTGGAGAGAGGCCAGTTCCCACTTCGTTGGAAGACGGGGAAGCTGGTCCTCATTCAGAAGCCGGGGCGCCCTGCGGACTCTCCGTCCGCATTCCGGCCCATTGTGCTGCTCGACGAGGTGGGCAAGCTCTTTGAAAGAGTAATTGCAAACCGCCTCGTCGGGCACCTTGTGGGGACGGGGCCGGATCTTGCGGAGCACCAGTATGGTTTCCGCAAGGGGCGCTCGACGGTGGACGCCATCATGCGCGTGAGAGCCCTCACGACGGGGGCTGCAGTGTCCAGGGGTGGGGTTGTCGTGGCGGTGTCTCTCGACATCGCTAACGCGTTTAACACCATGCCCTGGGGCTGCATCAGGGAGGCACTCCAATACCACCGGATGCCGACCTATCTTCGTCGTGTGGTCGGGGCATATCTGACGGACAGGGCCGTCATATACCCCGGTCGCTCTGGAGAGTGGAACCGGCGAGAGATGTCGTGCGGTGTCCCACAGGGATCGGTCTTGGGGCCGCTCCTGTGGGACATCGGTTACGACTGGGTGCTGCGCGCCGACCTCCCCAGCGGCGTCAGTGTAGTTTGTTACGCTGACGACACGCTCGTCCTGGCTCAGGGGGGGTCGCACCAGGCGGCGGCCGACAATGTGACACGCGGGGTTGCGATAGTCGCGGAGAGGATCCGGCTACTGGGTCTCGAGGTGGCCTTGCACAAATCCGAGGCCATGGTTTTTCATGGCCGCGGAAACACGCCACCGTCGGGATCCCAGTTGACGGTAGGAGGGGTTCGCATCGGCGTCGGGTCGACGATGAAGTACCTGGGAATCGTCCTCGACAGCCGGTGGAACTTCGTCGAACACTTCCGACGTTTGGCTCCCAAGCTCGAGCGGACGGGGGCTGCTTTCAAGCGGCTCCTGCCCAACCTCAAGGGGCCAAACGCCTCCTGCCGTAGGCTCTATGCCGGAGTCGTGCGGTCCATGGCCCTTTACGGGGCCCCAGTATGGGCGCGTTCTTTAGGGCGGCGCGCCGCCCACTATCTGAACGCGCCCCAAAGGGTGGTGGCCATACGACTTGTCCGGGGCTACCGCACGATCTCCGGCGAGGCAGCAAGCCTCCTTGCCGGACTGCCACCGTGGGATCTGGAGGCGATAGTCCTCGCGCGCCTGTTTGAGTGGCGCGCGGAGGCACTACACCGGGGGGAAAACCCACTGCCGCGGCAAGTTGCCGCTCGGCGGGCAGACCTCCGGTGCGATCTCATGGTGGCATGGAGAGAGCGACTGTCGCAACCCCGTGCAGGGCACGCTACAATAGTGGCGGTAAGTCCCCTCTTTGAGGAGTGGCTGGAGAGGCGTCATGGCGTCCTCACCTACCGCCTGACGCAGGTCCTCACCGGACACGGAAGTTTCGGGAGGTTCCTGCACATCATCGGGCGGGAGGAAGCGCCCGGGTGTCACCATTGTGACGATCGCCCGGAGGACACGGTGGAGCACACAGTGGCGATCTGCCCGGCTTGGGCGGAGCACCGCCGTGCCCTCGTAGAGGCGATCGGCGGCGGCGATCTCTCGCGTCCGGCCCTGGTTCAGGCCATGGTCCGGAGCGAGAGGGAATGGGAAGCGGTCACCACCTTCTGCGAAGCAGTAATGTTAGCGAAGGAGGTGGCCGGGCGTTTGAGGGAAAGAACATCTGCCCAACCCAGCCGCCGCGGGAGACGCCCATGGCGCCGGGCGCCGCGAGACGACTTCCGGCCACCGTAGATGCGGGCCTGTGGGCGGTGAGCAATGGGTAGTTCACCGTCCGTCCGTCGATTGACGACAGGCCGTGTCGACGGCGCGTTCGTGTTTCACGCGCGCCTCAAAGAGAGTCAGCAAAGCAGAGGGGCTTGCCAGAGCCTCTGCCTGCCGGGGTTGCGGGTTGTTCGAAAGAGATACCGCGGCCTCGGAACGTAAAGGGCAATAGAAGAAACATGGGTGGGTTTTAGTCAGTACAAGTCTGACATGCCCCCCCGCTCCACCCAGAGCGGGGGAAGTCATTGGATGATTTCCCACCCGAAAAAAAAAAAAAAAAAAAAAAAAAAAGGGGAATCGGCATTGAGGGCTGAAATACAGGCTATGCCTAGTTTGACCCCCAATGCTAATACTTTTGTGTACATTTAATAATTATCTGTAGACTAAGCACATCATTTGTGTAATAATGTACAACTTTTTTTGTGAATAAATCATTATTAAATTCAAGAATCATCAAGAATGCCTCTTACTCATTGAAATTATTAAATTTGTTCATAATTCTACTTCCAAACCATAAAATAAGTGTGTTTGTCTCGTTATGTCCAAATAATTTGTAATAAAGTTACTGATGTAGTTATTTAGGGTAGCGTTTTTTAAGAGGAAAAAACGGAACCCTTACATTTTGTTTAACCTATCTATACTTTGTTACTCGTCTGTCAGTCTGTCTGTCAAGACTAAATAAATAATAAAAGATCTTGATGAAATTTGGCACAGAGGTAGATTATGGTCTGGTATAACAATACTACATAGGATACTTTTTTTCGATTTAACGCGGGAAAAGCCGCGGGCGCCAGCTAATCCTTACTAATATTATATAAGCGAATGTGAGTTTGTTTGTTACGTCTTCACGCCTAAATGACTAAACCGATTTTGATGAATTTTGGTACAGAGATAGTTGGCAGAGATAAAAAAAAGATTTAGATATGAGGGAGAAAAAGGGAAGAAAAGGGAAAACTTAGCATTGCTATTACAATAAATAAGGTGCTAGGGCAAAACTACAAGTAGTAGATACCTGTAAATCAGGAAAGGGGAACTGTGTTACCCCAAATTTAACGCAAGCGAAGCCGCGGTTAAAAGCTAGTAAATAATTTAATTGTAAACATTGACAGTTATATACTACCAAGTCTTGACTGTAGTCTAAATTAAAGGAAAATTTATTAAACTTGAAGAAGAAACACACGCACAAGTTTACGAGTGTTGTGTGCGTGCGCTTTAAGCTTCCATAACCAGGCCAGGGTCAGACCAGCATCCAACAATCCTTCTCTTGACGGTGATAACAGCAATATCCGACCGACTGTGATAATAAGCAAAATAACTGACATAGAAAGACATTCCTTGTGCGTAGGCGAGGGTCCCAGCGTTAATATTAAATTGTTTGAGAGGGAATTGTAGATGAACGGTTTTTTTTGTTATTAGTAAATTGTGTGGTTAAGTTATTTTAAAACTAGCTTCCGCTCGCGATTTCGTACACGTGGCATTGTTATTTTCGGCTAACGCTAACTTTAACCCGCGTAATGATTGAAAAAAATTTCTTTCTCTCCCCTTGGAGAATATGGAAACCTCTGCTACAAAAAACATCTATACACTATACCAATGTTTTCAAATAAATGATTTGATTTGATTTGAGATGATCGAAAAATGTTTCTCTTCCCTTTTCTTCCCTCTTATTTTAGCCTATGTCAGTCTCCAGGGTCCCAACTATCTCTGAAAATCATAAAAATCGGTTTGGCCATTTAGGCATGAAGACGTAACAAACAAACAAACACTCACTTACGCTTTTATAATATTAGTAAGGATAAAGATATTAACTTGGTTTTTATTTTGTAGTCTAGTGGTTGTTAGTGTCTGTTGACAATAAGTTTATTTTTTACGTGGATGGGAAATCATCACATGGCGTAGCGGGGGGGGGGGGAGTGTCAGACTTGTACTGACTAAACCCACCCATGTTCCTTTTATTGCCATTTACGTTCAGGGGCCGCGGTAGCCCATTGGAAAAAACCCGCAACCACGGCAGGCCGTGGCTCTGGCAGGCCCCTCTGTTTTGCTGACATCTCTTTGATGCGCGCGTGAAACACTAACACAACATTGACAATCAGGTCCTGGTTTTGATTCTTAGGTTGGGAAAAGTGTTTCTAGATTTTTCTGTTAGGATTTTTTACCACCCACAACGTTGAAATAAAAGCTGCGAGGTTTTAAACATGGGACTGTTTTTATTTGATTTCATTAAGGCCAAAGAAAAAAAAACAAGACGGAAAAGGACGAAGAAAAGATATAGAAGACGGTTTGTGCCAGGAATGATATGCAGGAGAAAGGAGCAAATGATGCCATGACTTCTGACAGGGGAGAATGGAAGAAGAAAACGTGTTGCCCGACCCCAAATAGAATGGGACAAGGGCAGGAAAATGATGATGACATTACAAGTCACAAGTTACAAGCGCTGCTTAGTTTGTGGCTCACCGTCAATACTGATTCTGTTTTGTTTCTTTACTACTACTACTATTACATTAATTTGATTACAACAAATAATTTAAAAAAAACAAGACAAGACCTCGCGCAACAAGGGTTCCGTACAAACTTGCGACTTATACAGCTATATCTTTTGACTGCGCAGACTTAGAGGTTTGAGCACAGCACCAAAAGTGCCTTTATAATGCAGCAGTAGATGTGGAACTGTGCCAATTTCTATGTAAGACGTTAGTGAAGTTGACAGTTTACTTTCTGATATTTTATTAACTGGGAATAAATATGTAAGATTTAAAAAAATATTATTGTTTTAAGAAACCCACAAAAATAAACCAATAATTTTGGTGCAAGTACTGACTTTGAGGGAATCTTATTAATGAAAGTGAACGAAATTAGCACATTTGAACCACGATGACAGCTGTCAGTGTCATTATGACTGGAATATTGACAGCAATGGCTTTTGAACATGGTTTAGATATATTGATCTTATTCAGCCTAATGCTTAGTCACTGCGCCAACCGTTGACGACACGATTAGCGCAGTGGCTAAACGTTTGCCTCTGCGTTACGTGTCGATCCCCGGACGGAACAATTATTTGAATGGCCTACAGATAATGAGTTTAAATGTTTGTAAGCGCACCCACGATACAGGAGAAATTATTAGTGTGGAGCAACGTTTTTTTTTTTAAAAAAAGATAAAGAAGAAAGAAAGATAAACATTTCTCCGAAACGAAAAGGCAAAATTATGTTATAGTACTACTACATCAATTTGAGTAAACACAACAATTTTTTTTACTTATGTATATACAAAGCACATATTATAAAAAAAATACATACAGACACAAGAAAGAAGTACTGCTTATTTCATAAAAAAATCTCTTCCAGCAGACCTACGATAGAGCAACTGATAGATGAGACACGTAGACACCGTGAAAACACCAATTATGTTCTTCTTCTTCTTCTTCAAGTGGACCCCGCTTCTTGGGGGGGGGGGGGTCCAGTTTCCTCACTTAGTCCTTACGATTGAAACATTGTGCGTAGGTATATTGAACATTCAATAACATCTGGTTTGTGGTTACTTCTACAAGACGACCCAAAACAAAGTTCGCATGGTTGGGAGTTAGAAAAGACAACTAATTTAATAAACTACTAGCTTTTACCCGTGACTTCGCTCCATCTCCAAGGTCTCAACTATCTCTGTACCAAAATTTATCAAAATCGGTAAACAAACAAAAAAAACTCACTTTTACTTTTATAATATTAGTAAGCATATTGATTGTAGGAATATTGTCTATATCTGGGCGGAGCGGGAGGGCATGTCAGACTTGTACTGGCTAAAACCCACCCATGTTCCTTCTATTGCCCTATACGTTCCAGGGCCGCGGTATCTCTTTCGAACAACCCGCAACCCCGGCAGGCGGTGGCTCTGGCAGGCCCCTCTGCTTTGCTGACATCTCTTCGAAGCGCGCGTGGAACACGGGATTAATAAAAGGCTAAATAGAAGGGCTTAGCCTTGTTTTTTCGGTGAAATATGATTTAAAATATAATCTTGAAAGTATTTTGTAGCTTTCATTGTCAAACTTAGCTATTCCACATTACTCATGACCCATAAGATAATTTCTGATAACAGTAAAACAACTTTGTTATTTTTACAAACCTATTCTTTGTTGTTACAAACATAAATAATAATACGAAATGGTTGTAATATCAACAATGAAAAAACTCGTTAAAAGCAATCTCGCTTCAGGAAAGAAAAATAGAACATCCGCCTATGTTTTACTTACTTTTTCGCGAAACTTGTTATTTTGTGGCATATGAAAAAGAAGGTTAAATAGACATATGTCAAAAGAAGGTTTAATAGATGTGTAGTATCGGAAAAAGGGCATAGACCGATACCTAAGCTATTTTAGTTTTAAGTATAATCTGTAAGTTAAGCGGGGCATTCACTTACAGACATGCCCATAGGCACGCCTTCGGGCAGTCTGTCCGGGCATGTCTGGCGCCTCAATACACTACACGGACACATCAGTCTATTTTAGACCGGCTAGGCGATTAGTTGTGCACATTAAAGATGACTACGAAAAAACGAAAAATTGCAATAATTACTGTTGCTGCTATCAAGTACAATATTGAGTTTTATTGAATCACCTACACCCACCTACCTATCCTATATACTTTATTTTTTACTAATTAGAATATAATTGAATATTATGTACTTTTACTTGTATATACCAATGATTCGTCTGACAAAGAATTAGGCGGTGAGCTTATTAACGATGTACCAGCTCGTGCTTGCTCCTGATCGGACGTGAACTTGAGCAGATTATAACACCAACTCATACCACCTCATCTACTGATGAACCAGTTCTTGTTGACTGGCGTATTTTACGCAGCTCACGCCTGTATGAGTTCCTTAGGAATTCTATTTTTTTTTAACAAATGCTAAATCGGTTTCGGAGTGGATTTCTCAATTGAATTTTGATAGGCAGTATTGCGTAATTGGTAAAAAGCAAGGAGTTTATAAACACTGAGTTCATAAACTCCTTGCTTTTTACCTTCCATAAATATGGATACGTTTTGTAAATAGCTATAAACTCTTCCCAGAAAATTTTGTTGTCGTTAAAACTCATTCTAAAAAACCTCCACGTCAAATAATAATAAACGGACGTCTGCATTGGTTGCTGTCGCTCCTGTGTCTGTGAACAGGCGGGCAGGCGGCCTGCGGTAAGCATTCACGTTCGGACATGTCTGTGCCCGCGCAGACAAAATGAGATCGCACGGACTTGCAACGTCGGCCTGCCAGACCGTCTGCGATAGACACACACATACAGACTTAAGGACAAACCTCTTGTAAAGATGCCCGCCCGGACATGCCCGCAGGCGTGTCTACGGGTATGTCTGTTAGTGAATGCCCCGCTTTAGGATGACGAAAATGACGTATTGAAAGTATGGTGCAAGAAAGATAGAGAGCAAGAGAGAGAGCGAGTGAGAGAGATAGTTTGTATATTGTAAACTGTACAGAAGAGTGGGAAAAGGTTGCGAGGGCTGAGTGTTACTTTTCTGACTCGAGTGAGTGCGATAGTATAGTTTAGGCGTACGACTAGATAAGACGAGCTTTATATTTTCTTTGTATTTGTGTCATTTTTAATAAACGTAAATAATCTTATCCCCTGTTTTTTACACTAAAATCTAATCAGACAGTTTAACGAACATTACATCTTACAGATATATTTGTGTGAGGTGTATTTACAGCCTATAAAGATGCCACTGCTACGGAAAGGCCTCTTCTCATACAGAGAAGGCACGACCATTGACCACCACGCTTGCCATTACAGACTCACATAATTATAGACTGGAGATGGCGGTGCATTCTACTAGCTTCAACGATAAATTCTATGGGATAGGCTATATAAAGTTATATAAAGATACTCTGCTCGTGTCTGTAAGGAGCGTTCAAACGTTGACTACTTTTAGAATTATGGTCAAAAAGCACTACCTCTCTCCTTAAACAACAATCCTACTTCATACTTATGATATTATAAATGCGGAATACGGATCCTTCCTCATAAGGATGTGTGACAGCAACAAGAGAATTTTATTTAAATATAGGTTGTGAAATAAAATTAATACAAAATTCCGCCAATGTTGATTCTGTTTTGTTTCTTTTGATGAATAAACTCATTACTTTCTTTCCTACCACCGTTCGTACATGAATTTTAATATACATACAATTCCAAATTCTCTTATAATAATTAATAAAGAGAAATCGCTAATTTGTAAGGGATATTATAATAGAAACTATAAGAGTTTTTGACTGACATATTTTGAATGGAGATAATTAAATATGTTTTATTAATTTTATGATTCTTTTTGTTTGTTCTATTAATTGTATTATTTTTAATAATAATTTATTTATTTTGTTTATTTTTTTACTATAAATTTGCTTTAACTGTAATGATGTATTTCAATTAATTGAATATTTGACTATTTTAATTCTTATTTATGATTTACAATTAATTGTGAAATATTTTGTTCGCTGAAAATGGCCAGACATGTTTAACAATTTTAAACTCGCTCATATCCAATGTGTCATGTTACAAATATTTATACGAATAAATGAATCTCTATCTTTATTTGTATATACATAAATCAATCAGAGTATCCTAAAGAGAATTTGAAACAAAGCTACCAGCATTACTTGTTTTGCAAATCGTACAACTTTTATAAAAGTGTTATTTTCAAGAATGTCTCAAGCACTTTCTACTTTCTAGATCCTCCGAAATCACGTGACCAGAATATTAGTTCCCAAGTCGTATTCCCAAACGTTTCGAAAGTTTTGCAAAGTTAAATAGAAAAAAATCTGTGAAATACGTGTACAGACTTTAAGAACTAAAGTAAATCTAAGTTCTGAACCTAAAAAAGGGTTCTATTTTTCATGTTGCATAGACTTAATGACAGTTTTTGAAGTCATCTCTTGGCATGTATAGAAATTAATCTTAGCCAACTGTAATTGAAATAATAAATTGTTTTTTTTTTAATTTATTATTGTAGGCCAAAAAGTATATTAGCTTGAATCCTTACTAATATTATAAAAGCGAAAATCAGTTTGTTTGTTACCTCTTCACGCTTTAATGCCTAAATCGATTTTGATGAATTTTGGTATAGAGATAGTTGGGAACCAGGAGACGGACATAGGCTGTTTTTTTCTAAAAAGAGTGGGATATGAGGGAGAACGAGGGAAGAAACGGGAAAACTTAGCATTGCTATTACAAATCAATAAGGCGCTACCGAATTTAACGCGAGCGAAGCCGCGGGCAAAAGCTAGTTTAAAATAAATGCAAAAAACAACAATTAAAAATTAAATTAATTAGATGGACAATTCACTGTCAATGTTGGATTTTGGCTCTCTTTGCCTCTTCTCAACTTTGTTGCAGTCACTTCCAGCAGTTGATTCCAGAAAATAAACTAATACAAACCGAAATTAACCAATACTGTCTTAATGCACAGTTCACTTTTTTAATTTAAACGTAGCCCCACACTAGGTTTTTTTTTGTATCGTGGGTGTGTTTACAAACATTGAAACTCACATACACCAACAGCCAGACCCGGAACAACTATCTGTAGGCCATACAAATATTTGTTCCGTGCGGGAGCCGAACCCGCGGCACACAGCGCAGCAGTCGATCGGTTAACCACTGCGCCAACCGTGTCATAGTTAAAAGAAACATATTATATCATATTCCGACCGACGCCCGAAGCCTCTCAGTTTCTTTTTCTGAAACGTCCAGCCACCCTCTTCGCTAGCATAACTGCTTTCTATTCCCTCTCAAAGTTGAGACCATGGAGTTTTAATTTTGGACGGGCGCGAGATCATCTCCAAGACGTGACACAGCAGTGTTCCGCCAGATTACAGACGGGCCTGTTGGTCTAGTGGTTAGTGGCCCTGACTGCTGAGCCGGAGGTCGTGGGTTCGATTCCCACTCAGAACAAACTTTGTGTGATGAGCATGATTGTTTGTTCTGTGTCTGGATGTGATTTATCTATAATACGTATGTATTTAGAAATTATATAAGTATGTATACCAGTTGTCTGGTTACCATAACACAAGCTCTGCTTAGCTTGGGATCAGATAGCCGTGTGTGAGTTGTCCCAAGATATTTATTTATTATTAGCGGGCGAGCGGGACAAAATACATAAAAAAATGCAACCCTCTCACAGAACAAGCTCAAGAAAAAGTCCGAACTAAAGTTAAAAGTATCCCAATATTGCTACGGAACCTCACAAACCTAATACAATGCGTGTAGACCCGTAATACGGCCACATCAGCCTTTATGTCCCCAAAGTAAGGACAAACAACCGCGCCTGTGTTGATCACAGTTTTTGTCACTTTGTTCAACTTCGCTGAGTTAACCAAACTCTTTGGTTTGTAGGTACTTTATTTGGGTTTTATTGAAAAGGGATTGGGTATTGATATTTGTATTATATTATAATTGAAGTCATTCTCAAAATATATTGTATTTCAACCCGTAATTTGCCGATATCGTTCTCTATTCAGAACAGAGGGGTCACTAAAGCGGTATGTTTTATGATTTATCATAAGATAATATTATCAAAAAATGAACTCTACCAACTTAAAAACTCATATCATCGGTAAAATTAAACTTTATTAATTCATTTTACATAATTATTATATTAATAATTACATTTCTTGGACCCTGTTCCCGATACCGGTGGGCTACTATTTTTATATTTTTAAATGTTTTTTTTCTATGATTTTAAGAAATATTTAAAAATGTAATTTTATGTTAAAAAATAAATAAATGTACGAATAACATTTCCAAAAATCATTAAGATACAATTTTAAATATATACATGTACCTATATACTTACATATTTTGCATATATTAGATTTAATTAAAGATTAAAGGTGGACCACCTTTTAACCTCAATCTAACGAGATAACCCAAAAATAGAATTACGCCATAGTATGTGGAAAACATGTTTGAACCATTTTTATATCATCCTACATGCATTTTTCTTTCTATACATAAACACATGTTTGAGCAAATAAATATATCTTATCGTAGTGTTTTTTTGTCTCCATGTAAAAAAAAACCAATGTTATTTGACCCAGTACCTATATAAAGCTACATAACTATGAAGTGTCAACATTCAGTGGAATAATAGACAGCTGAAGCCAAAGAGCACGTTCTCAGTCTTTAAACAAACTTGCTATGACATCATAGTATCTAGATTTCCTAGTATTTGACCTAGCCTAGACCGAAGCCCTCTTTTGTTTGTTTGAATCATTGATTTGATTGTTGAGGTAGGCTTTTATGCAGATGTAGGTATTTCTAAATTGTGGGTCGAATTATGTCAATGAAAATGAAGGTACTTTGGATTGATCGCGTTCACTTTTATTGGTATGACATAACAAAAAATGGCAAAAAAAAGAGGAGCTCCTAGGTAAATAATAGCAGCCGCTCGGGTCGATCTTTAGGTTAAGCTGCGCTTGCCTAGGTTGGTCTGTGGATGGATGACCACCCGTTACATACCGAGTTTCTTCCGTGCCTCGGAAAGCACGTTAAGCCGTTGGTCCCGGCTGTCATTTGTAAATCTTTGACAGTCGTTACAGGTAGTCAGTGTTCCGAAAGTCTGACAACCAGTCTTACCAAGGGGTATCGTATTACCCAGTATTAACTGGGTTGTGGAGGTCAGATAGGCAGTCGCTCCATGTAAAATACTGATATTCAGCTGCATCCGGTTAGACTGGAAACCGACCCCAACATAGTTGGGAAAAGGCTAGGCAGATGATGACATAACAAAAAAATAGTAGCCCGCCGGTATCAGGAACAGGGACCAAGCTACTGGTGGTCAGGGCTCTCGAGAAAGGAACCTCCTAACAATATGAGCCGTATCCAGAAGTACCGCTTTCTGTATCGAGCCCTTCGGGAGCCAGCTGCCTAACGAGAGCCTTTATATAGGACCATTATTATTTCCTTTATTCATTTGTAACACTTATTAGAAAAAAAAATAGGAATATGGGGGGTATCGGAAGCAGGGTCTAAGCTACCGGTGGTTAGGGCTCCTAAGACAGGAACCTCTTCACAATGCGGGCCGTATCGAGGAGTACTGCCTTCTGAATCAGGCCCTAAGACCATTATTATTACATCATATAGGCTTTACCCTGAATATCATAATCGTAAAGGAGTACTCATCCTAGCAAACTATCACATTACAAAACATGATTTTTTATCTAATGTTACCCGCACCATGCTACAGTACAGACGAAATAAAGACAAGTCGAAAAATCGTAATATTTCTGCTACCCTTGTATTCGAAGGCGACGTGATCATACGTTTATCCTTACTAATATTATAAAAGCGAAAGTGAGTTTGTTTGTTTGTTTGTTTGTTTGTTACCTCTTCACGCTTTAATGCCTGAACCGATTTGGATGAATTTTGGTACAGAGATAGTTGGGAACCAGGAGACGGACATAGGCTAATATTTTTTTGAAAAAAGTGGGATGTGAGGGAGAAAGAGGGAAGAGAAGGTAAAACTTAGCGTTGCTATTACAAATCAATAAGGCGCAAGGGGAACTGTGTTACCCCAAATTTAACGCGGGCGAAGCCGCGGGCGAAAGCTAGTACGTTTATATTTTTAATGCAAATGTTTGTGAGAATGAATTTATGGATGTTTGTTACACTTTCACGTCAAAACCACTGGACGGATCTTGATAGTTGGTAATAGTTGTATTTACATTTGAATGAAAAACGTATAAATCTTCATGACTGTCGTATGTTTAATCTGTTACCATCCTTACTTCCTTACTAATATTATAAAAGCGAAAGTGAGTTTGTTTGTTTGTTTGTTACCTCTTCACGCTTTAATGGCTTAACCGATTTTGATGAATTTTGGTACAGAGATAGTTGGGAACCAGGAGACGGACATAGGCTAATATTTTTTTGAAAAAAGTGGGATGTGAGGGAGAAAGAGGGAAGAAAAGGGAACTTAGCTTTGATATTACAATCAATAAGGCGCAAGGGCAAAAACTACAGGTAGCAGGTACCTGTAAATTAGAAAAAGGGAACTGTGTTACCCCGAAATTACCGCGAGCGAAGCCGCGAGCAAAAGCTAGTCCTTACTAATATTATAAAAGCGAAAGTGAGTTTATTTGTTTATTTGTTTGTTCGTTTGTTACCTCTTCACGCTTTAATGGCTAAACCGATTTTGATGAATTTTGGTACAGAGATAGTTGGGAATCGGGAGACGGACATAGGCTAATATTTTTTTGAAAAAAGTGGGATGTGAGGGAGAAAGAGGGAAGAAAAGGGAAAACTTAGTGTTGCTATTACAAATCAATAAGGCGCAAGGGGAAATGTGTTACCCCAAATTTAACGCAAGCGAAGCCGCGGGCGAAAGCTAGTTAATTATAAACTTAATCCAAAAATAAATTAAAACTCCTACATTAAGTAAAAACACCCAGTCTTAATACTTAGGTAAGAAAATTCAGTGATATTTAATCCTAGATCAATCTTTCAATAATCAACCGGAGATAAACGCTTCCATTCTCCAAGTTTTCATCGAATCGCAGGCTTTGCTTTCGTTTAATTTTTCACTCGGTTGTCAGCCATTTTTATTTGTATTTGGTCACATCAAGTGAATAGATTTATCATGATTTTGTGACAGTTCCATTTCAGTAATAGGTTTTGGTTTGTATGATATTTTCCGTAAAATCTGGTCATATGTTATTGTCTTTTTAATTGATTAATGATCTGTTTTGCGTTCGATTTCAGAAATATTATACTAGCCTCCGCCGACTTCGTCCGCGTGGCATGGTTACTTTGGGCTAACGCTATCTTTAACCCGCCAAAAACATATGACTTTTTTTCCCCGTTCTTCCCTCTTTCTAGCCTATTTCCGTCTCCAAGGTCCCAACTATCTCTGTACCAAAATTGTTCAAAATCGGAAAGGCCATTTAGGCGTGAAGACGTAACAAACACACTCACTTTTGTGTTTATAACATTAGTAAGAATAGTAATTATTGGGACTTTGGTTGGTACTGATAAAGATTGTTGAATAGGGTTTAATATTCATTTGTAATGTCCATTTGAATCGAATAAGAAATGTGCGTTTTTGCTGCAAATTAATGGTGCAAGTTGTTCAAGACGGCATTCAATTCAGAATTCATCTGTTGAACAATAAATTCGACCCGAAGCTGTCCGAATAATTGGGTCATTCCACTGGTGCCTGTCAACTAACTTGGTTCGGCGTCAACAGCAGCTGAATTCGGCAAAAACTGAAACCCTGGATCATCCTAATTCAAACAAACCGAATGGTTTTTTGTCCTCTCATTCGTAAAATCATGTAAAGACAGGACGCATTCGTCTAAAACCTTAAAAAAAAATCAATGATTTAAAAATAAATGCTGCGTTTTAAAAAAAGAACATGTGCGAATCACCATTAGATACGAGTAATAAACAAACGTTTAACATTTGAATGTAGAACACGAAATTGAAACAACGGTCACGGTGCAATAATCCCATAATAGCTTGTACCCACATAACCATGAATACAAAGTTCTGATAACTGACTGGACCGTACTTAAAGTACTGAAATGTGTCATAACTGAATACGGAATAATAAAACGGTTTCTACAAGGGCTGGTTGTAGAACTAAGAAATTAAGGATGGTACCTATATTTATATAATAGTAGCTTTTGCCCGCGGCTTCGCTCGCGTTAAATTCGGTATAACACAGTACCTGCTACCTGCAGTTTTTGCTCTTGCGCCTTATTGATTTGTATTAGCAACACTAAGTTTTCCCTTTTCTTCCCTCATTCCTCCTGATATCCCACTTTTTTTTTTAATAAAAAATAGCTTATGTCCGTCTCCTGGTTCCCAACTATCTCTGTACCAGAATTCATCAAGATCAGTTTAGCCATTAAAGCGTGAAGAGGTAACAAACAAACAAACTCACTTTCGCATTTATAATATTAATAAAGTAGGATACTTAAATAGGACTAGCTGGCACCCGCGTAATGAACGAAAAAATAAGATAAGTATACTATGTGTTATTCCAGACTCTAATCTACCTTTGTGTCAAATTCCATTAAAATCCGTTCAGCCGTTTTGACGGGAAAGAGTAACAAATATCCATACATCCATCCATCCTCACAAACATTCGCCTTTATAATATTTGTAAGATAAATCCTTAAACTGGTGGAAAATAAACGATGAAAGGATCCTTACGATGAAAGGAACATATCCAGCAGATACATCAATCCATTCTACTTCAAACATTTTCGGGTCGGCTACTTTTATATCCAAAACCCCCGAGTATCAACATTATGCCTAAAATAAGGCCTTGTACCCGTACGGTTCGGAAACAATGCTTGCTATTGACTATCTATTCTTAGCAAGCATAGACAATATAGAATGAACATGGCCGCTGATGTTTCGGACAATGAACGGTCCGTTGGGGAATAGGCAGGGTGATTGGTGATTGGAGTGAAGTAGTTTGGTAGTAGAAGATAGTGTTGCCATTTTATTGGTTTGAGAATTGTTAGGACAGAAAACTAGTATCAGAAACCTACGTTGGTTTAGTAGATATCAGGTAACAAAGGTGTGCTAAATTGCTGCTTTATTACGTCATAGCGGCAGCATTTTATAAAAAAAAAACACCTTTATATTATTTTTTGCGAATAGAAAATCAACAAATAACTTCCCCCGCGTTGGGCGGAGCGGGAAGGA
The DNA here is from genome assembly GCA_958449745.1 of Ochropleura leucogaster. Lineage (NCBI taxonomy): Eukaryota > Metazoa > Arthropoda > Insecta > Lepidoptera > Noctuidae > Ochropleura > Ochropleura leucogaster. The sequence goes on along the minus strand of OY288214.1, from coordinate 14,426,842 downwards.
GTATCTGACTTTTAGTGACTAAAATAAATGATCCCATCGATCCCCACCCCATGTTTTTTCTTGTCCTTTATTCCGAGGCCCCGGTATCTTTTTTCGAACAACACGCAATCCCAGGCTGTGGCCCTGGCAGCCCCCTCTGCTTTGCTGACATCTCTTTGAAGCGCGCGTGGATAAAGAGTCTCTTAATTTCAACAGTTTGGTGTAAACAGTATCGAAGTGAAGTAGCTGTGACAAACGGATAGACAGCTGGATGAACAAAACGAATCTATAAGGGTTAGGTTTTAGCTATTTGGCTACAGAACCATGAAAATAGAATACTACTAACTTCCGCCCGCGACTTCGTCCGCATGGCATAGCTATCTTGGGCTAACGCATCATCAAAACTAAATATTTTTGCCGTCCCCGTTTCTTCCCTCTTTCTACTCCTTTTTTCACTTAAAAAAATAGCCTGTGTACGTTTCTAGGGCCCCAACTGTCTCGATACCAAAATTCATCAAATCGGTTTGGTCATTTAGGCGTAAAGACGTAACAAACAAACTCAGTTTTGCATTTATAACTATACTAGTAAGGATGTAGATACGCTGCAAATACGTGTCAAAATTTTCTGCTGGAAAAGTTGTTTTAAAAATACCTCTACTAAGAATTCGTGTCATGCTTTCGTTTGCAGAATGCTCACGTAAGCTGAGCTTAGATATTCGTATAATGTGATAGAAGGTAGTCGGATGTCACATTTGGGTGAGTCTATTAGTAATGGTTACAAAATATCAACAACATCATCTGCCTAGCCTTTTCCCAACTATATTGGGGTCGGCTTCCAGTCTAACCGGATGCAGCTGAATATCAGTATTTTACGTGGAGCGACTGCCTATCTGACCTCCACAGCCAGTTAATACTGGGTAATACGATACCCCTTGGTAAGACTGGTCATCATTTGTTGTTGATATTTTTTTTTGATACAAAATATCAACAACAAATGATGTTTATCTAGCAAGTCAGTCCGTCCGTCACCAGGCTGTTTCTCATGAACTGTGATAGTTCGACAGTTGAAATTATCACAGATGATGTATTTGCATTGCCACTATAGCAACAAGTATAAAGAAACAGACTAAAATAAATATTAAAGGGGCTCAATTACAACAAACAACTCTGGCAAATTTACATGGCATTGACGGGCCTCTCGGTCTAGTGGTTAGTGGCCCTGACTGCTGAGCCGGAGGTCGTGGGTTCGATTCCCACCCAGGACAAACTCTGTATGATGAGCATGATTGTTTGTTCTGTGTCTGGGTGTGATTTATCTATAATATGTATGTATTTATAAATTATATAAGTATGTGTATCAGTAGTCTGGTTACCATAACACAAGCTCTGCTTAGCTTGGGATCAGGTAGCCGTGTGTGAGTTGTCCCAAGATATTTATTTATTTTTATTGCGTATAAAAATGTATAAGTAATCGCAATAACTGAACTATGCAATAACAATGCTGTATAACATTGAACTATCAATATGATTTTGATTTTGGAATTGATATTGACTGATAATATCACTTTTAATTGGTATTTGCCTACGCAAATAGCCTAGACTTGCGTAGCCTTTGAGGACTTTTAGGTCAGAATAGTAATTAAGTTTACGTTTTTGTGTGGTTTTGATTGCTAATTTTTATTTCAGTTAAAAACTATTGACCTTTTCAATTAAACTTTTCCCTTAAGATATAGCGAATGATTTCCAAGGATTATTTCTTTTTATTTTTTTTAACAGACTACAATTAGGTCCAAACAACTCAGTAAAAAGTTAGGCGTGGTCATACATAAAACAAATTATTTATGTCGAACTAGCTTTCGTCCGCGGCTTCGCCCGCGTTAAATTTGGGGTAATACAGTTCACCTTACGCCTTATTGATTTGTAATAGCAACGCTAAGTTTTCCCCTTTTTCTTCCCTATTTCTCGCTCACATCCAACTTTTTTAAAAAAAATATTAGCCTATGTCCGTCTCCTGGTTCCCAACTATCTATGTACCAAAATTCATCACAATCGGTTTAGCCATTAAAGCGTAGATTAAGAGGTAACAAACAAACAAACAAACTCAATATTAGTAAGGATTGAGAACCTCCTCCTCTTTTGTTTTCGTCGGTTAAAAATAAAAAACAAAGCAACCCAGTAATTTATCCAGATGACTACGCTAAAAGCTCGCATTTTTAACATTCAACTTGATTAAGGTAATGGCTGGTGCAGTTTTAAAAATCCTTTTTACAAAGAATTTCAACAAAATCATAAAATGTCATGCATACGAGAAAATTAATTTGAGCATGGCATGTTTAGGGCAAAAACACACTAGAAAATAATTGTAAGAATACGCACCATTGTTGGTGTTCAGCTTTATATTTTTTTCAATTATGTGTAAAGCTTTGATATTATTTGTTTATGACATTGATATTATAATGTATTATGTGTAAAGCTATTTCGTAGCATTTCTTATCAAATTATGCAAGAATTAAAAAAAAATCTATATATAATATTTTAAAAGTACTTTAAATGAAAAGAAGTCGCAAGAAGAAAAACAACACTTCGGGATTGATCCAGCGTGCAGCGTACTGTCGATTGACCATCCAATTCTCTACCAAACACGCTGATAGAAAATTGGAATAACTGACCAAATTCATAATGGAAGTGTTAGGTTTTTCTCGTTACGGAATTTCTTTATTCGGTCGTCGCGCTCAAAGCCCGCGATAAAAGCTATGCAATAGCTTAATAACAAAATAAAATAATAATCTTTATTGACATAAATTATACAAACACATTAATGAATTCCCTAGTTCCTGCGCTAGTGTACACTGTATTACAGGAGCTGGTGTCTTCCCCTTATACCTATGTTATATGTTATTTATATGGCATAAATCCTTACTAATATTATAAAAGCAAAAGTGAGTTTGTTTGTTACGTCTTCACGCCTAAACGGCACAGTGATAGTAAGTAGACAGCACAGGGACCCTGGAGACGGGCATAGGCATTTTTTTAAAGTGACATATGAATGAGATATAGGGAAAACTTAGCTTTGCTATTACAATATAAGATACTTGCAAATCAGGAAAGGTGAACTGTGTTACCCCTAATTTAACACGAGCGAAGCCGCAGGCAAAATACTAAGTAAATTTGAAACTATATGATTTTGTTCTGACACGAATTGATTTAGACATTAGTTGCTCGATAGTTTGCGCCTCGTTGGTGCAGCCGTGAGACACCCAGGGTTGCGGGTTGTTCCATAGAGATACCGCAGCCCCGGAACGTACAGGGCAATAGAAGGAATATGGGTGGGTTTTAGTCAGTACAAGTTTGACACTGCCCCCTTGTTTGTTGTGTAAGTTATTTGATGATTTTCCATCAGCTAGGAAAAAAAGCCGTGTGACACGTCATATTAGCTTTGTTTTATATTTTTTAATTTGCTTTACATTTAAAAAAATAAGTTTGTTTGTAGTGTTAAAAGAATAAGATTTTTCCAAAAATAAAATAACATTTTTTCTGTACCTACATTGTTAGCAAATAAATCATTCTGAATCTCAATCTAAAAGTCACTTTGAGATCTAATTCTTAAAGCTGTTAACGGTTTTCTCAAAGAGGATTACCTTCGATCTTGAAGCCACAAAGCTAGATTAACTCTATTGTGTGAGAATGCCCTATCGATAGTCCCTCTTGATTGTTTCACAGATAATTACAAGGCTAACCGAGCATTCTTGTGTTGAAGTTTACAGAGTGACTTCATATTGTTTGGGCTGTTCAAATAAGAGCAGTACACGTGTCTTTATCAAGTTTTAATTTTTCGCTAACTTTATTTTTGTTCTTTATAAACGAATTTTAGAAAACTATTAAAAAACTATTAACAAACACGGTCGACAAAAACGTTTAAAAATAAAAATATGAATCCACCCAAAAGATTAATTCTTTTATTTTTAACCGGCTTAAATAAATAAATACCTTGGGACAACTCACACACGGCTATCTGATCCCAAGCTAAGCAGAGCTTGTGTTATGGCAACCAGACAACTGATATACATACTTATATAAGCGAAAGTGAGTTTGTTTGTTTGTTACCTCTTTACGCTTTAATGGCTAAACCGATTTTGATGAATTTTGGTACAGAGATAGTTGGGAACCAGGAGACGGACATAGGCTAATTAATTTTTTTGAAAAAAGTGGGATGTGAGGGAGAAAGAGGGAAGAACAGGGAAAACTTAGCGTTGCTATTACAAATCACTAAGGCGCAAGAGAAACTGTGTTACCCCGAATTTAACGCGAGCGAAGCCGCGGGCAAAAGCTAGTTATAGATAACTAGCTTTTGCCCGTTTGTTCTGTGTCTGGTTTACACCCAGACACAGAACAAACAATCATGCTCATCACACAAAGTTTGTCTTGGGTGGGAATCGAACCCACCACGACCTCCGGCTCAGCAGTCAGGGTCACTAACCACTAGACCAGGGGTGGTGAACCTTGATGAACCAATGTGCCATTTTTCCTAAATAAATGTTGAATGACGCCACAGACGTGCCATCAAATAATTTTGACTAAGTGATTGTATTAGGAAAATAATTACTATCAATTCGAAACTTTTTTTACTGACTAGTAGAGTCATCGCCAAACGGTTTCTAAGCGTTAATTCGCTTAGAAACCGTTTGGCGATGACTTTTTTTTTTCATTCAATTTTTTTCATCTCTGAAAATAATGAATTTCTCCGGCGAGTTAAAAAAATGATAGTAAGATAAAAATATGATTAAAATTGTTTGCGTGCCCAAATCTTTGTGTCGCGTGCCGTCATTGGCACGCGTGCCATTGGTTCGCCATCTCTGCACTAGACCAACAGGCCTGTCAAAAGGAAGAACGGAGTGATAAAAAAAGGAGGAGGTTCTCAATTCGTCGGAATCTCTTTTTTTCTGTTTTTTATTTATGTTCACCGATTACTTGAACACTTCTGGACCGATTCACAAATCAAATCACAAAATACTTCTCAGGTGGGAACATTTTATGATTTCTTACCCTTAAACAAAAAGAGAAACCGAAGGCCATACATAAAATAATCTTATAAGTATATTATTATAAACTAATACAGAATAAAAATATTTGTTCAGTTTAGTTCAGCTATTTTTTGCTCGCACTTAATTATATCAGCCCCTTGGGTCAATCCCTGAGTTAAGCCGCATTTGCCTAGGTTGGTCTGTGGATGGATGACCACCCGATACATAGAGTTTCCTCCGTGCTTTGGAAAGCACGTATAAAGCTGTTAGTCTCGGCTGTCATTTATAGATATTTGACAGTCGTTACAGATACTCAGTGTCCCGAAAGTCTAGCAAACCGTCCTATCCAGTACTAACTGGGTTATGGAGGTGAGATAGGCGTTCGCTCGTATGTTTGTTACGTCTTCACGCCTAAATGGCCCAACCGATTTTGATGAATTTTAGTACAGAGATACTTAGGACCCTGGAAATTGACATATGATAAAAAATAATAGGGAAAGGGGGAGAAAGGGAGAAGAAAAGGGGAAAGAAAGATATTTTTTCTCGATCATTACGCGTCTTAAAGTTAGCGTTAGTCCAAAGTAACTATGCCACGCAGGCGGAGGCTAGTAGTTGATAAAAAGCTAGGTAAATGATGAATACAGCCATCTTTAGCTCTGGTTCAAAACTGATTTATTAATACTCAATAAATTCCAGCAAGAAAACAGCAGGGTTAAGCTATCATTCACGAAAGCCAAAATTGACGTTGGAAACTCCAAATTAACTTCTGTTTAAAATCGAATTAGCGAACTAATCATTCAAAATGTCGGATTCGACATTTCGGTTCTATCTGAATTCACGATTGGTGAAATTCGAACACTGATGTATCTGTAAGCGTTCATTTAATTCAAAATCCAATTATTAAGTAACTAGCTTTTGCCCGCGGCTTCGCTCGCGTTAAATTCCGGGTACCTGCTACCTGTAGTTTTTGTTATTGCGCCTTATTTATTGTAATAGCAAAGCTGAGATTTCCCTTTTCTTCCCTCTTTCTCCCTCATTTCTCATTTTTTTTAATTTTATTTCTCAGATACACGCCAAACGTAACGTTCTTTATAATATCTAACATCAACATACAAATATTGAAGTAGGTCTGAAAGGCTAATTAATAGTTCCTCTCTTAATTATTATGAATATTAGTCCTAACCCAGATCAAAACTGTCGTAAATTATTACAATAGTTCCTCATTTTAAAAATCAATCAATTTAGTAAACTCAACGACCTCAAACAAGCTGGGGGCTGCGGCTTTGCCCGCGTCATGATCGAGAAAAAAACCTATTCTATGTGTTCCAGACTATAATCTAACTTTGTGTCAATTTTCATCAAGATCCGTTCAGCCGTTTTGACGTGAAAGAGTAACAAAACTCCAGACATCCATCCATCCTTACAAACATACGATTTATAACATCATAGTAGGATTATGACATTTTTAAATCAACAAAATCCTTATCCTTACTTAATATTATAAAAGCGAAAGTGAGTTTGTTTGTTTGTTACGTCTTCACGCCTAAATGGCCGAGCCGATTTTGATGAGTGTTAGTACAGAGATAGTTGGGACCCTGGAGACGGACATAAGCTAAACAAAAAGGAGAAGAAAGAGGAACGAAAAGGGGGGAGAAAGATTTGTTGTTTCTGATCATCACGTGGGTTAAAATCAGCGTTAGCCTAAAGCAACTATGTAATGCGGACGAAGTCGCGGGCGGAAGCTAGTCTTGTATAAATACCAAAATGGCGGTAAGTGGTAATTCTACACTATTGTCCCTTGTTTCTTCATAGGCTTTCTTGCTAATGAAAAGACCGTTTAGTCTAAGGTAAAGTTGACATAGGCCAGTCCCAAATATATAAGGTTTCTCATATCAAATTAATACTGTGTTAATATTAGCGCTCGTCTTGTCCTTAATTAATGGGTAGCTTCTTATGATCCTTATTATATAGATATAATGGGAAATGTGCGAAAGTGAATTTCTTTGTTTGTTTGTTACGTCTTCACGCCTGATTTTGATGATTTTTGTTACAGATATAGTTGGGACCCTGGAGACGGGCATAGGCTAATTAAATAAAAGTGAGAAGAGGGGGAGAAATGGGAAGAGAAAGATAATATTTTTTCGATCATCACGCGTTTTATAGCGTTAGCCCAAGGTAACTATGCCACGCGGACAAAGTCGCGGGCGGAAGCTGGTTGTAAATAATTTTTATGGTTTATTAAAATTTGCCTAAACTGGGGGAAGTGTTCGCATATTCTCCTTCTCATTCTTCCTCTTGCAAATAACCCGCAACCCCGGAACGTTCTGCCCTTGCTGGACTTGTGCAACCCCGCTATTCTTCTGTACATCCCTGTTTTACCCTCATTTCAAGAAGATTTTTGTGTGCAAAACATTAAATTTTTTCATCACACTACAGTTTAGAAACCTCGATGTCTTGTCAAGCTGGGGTACGCCGTATGTATTAAAATAAAACTATCTGACATATAAATGACCTTTCCGTAAAATAATGGTCTACTTATTAAGACCTAGGCTATTTTCTCATCAATTATTTCTGTTAGCTCCACTTAAATCGAGGCGGAAGTAATTATTTTCGTCAAACTTCTTTAGGCATCTCATTAACCATATATTGATCCTACCTATTATCGTACTATTGAGGACTATATTATAAGTATACATATATAGTCCTCGTCGATATTTAACCAAAATACAAGATTTAACCGTAGCTTCACCCATTTATTTTTTTAATGAAAATCTTTGTCCCGCACTAGGAGTTTCTCTTATATCATGGGTACAAACATTTCAACTTACATACACAAACAGCCAGTCCCGAAACAGCTAGCTGTAGGTCATACAAATATTTTTTCCGTGCGGGAATCGAACCCGCGACACACAGCGCACATCGCTCAACCACTGCGCCAACAGGACCGTCGAAGATTGTACTCATGCCTAGCCTTTTCTCAACTAAATTGCGGTCAACTTCTAGTCTACCCATATGCAATACCAGTATTTAACATGGAATGCTGGACTGCCTGTCTGACTTCCACAACCTGGTTACTACCGGATAAGATCTGTCAGGTAAAATACAAATAACGGCCGGGACTAATAAAGTGCATTAAGAAAACTCGGTATGTAATATTGATCACCCATCCACAGACCTACTTTGGCAAACGAGGCATAACCTGGAAGATATTTATATTTCATGTATTTTTTCTTTATCTTTCTTTTGTTTTCAATTGCATACACTGCTTAATGTGAAGTAGAAGTGCGGAGTCATCTAACTTGCTTAAAAGGTGATCTCCAAAACATGTATGTTAAAGTAATATGTAATTGAAATAACCCTTTTTATTTATTATATTTTTTATGCGGCTGTTATTGTTTATCCATGCGCTTTTCGAGATTTCACGGGAGCTTACTAAAGGAAATAAAAAAGTATCCTATACTGTACCTATGTGCCAATTTAGCAGCCCGCTGCTGGAAATGGTTCTCAACGAAGTTACTCCATTAAACCCTTTTTTTGCGGATGAGAAATCATCAAATACCTTCCCCCGCTCTGAGCGGAGCGATTTGATACAGTTTGAGATACAAGGCCTTTTTTTTTTTTTTTTCGTGTGGGAAGTCGTCCAATGACTTCCCCCGCTCTGGGTGGAGCGGGGGGGCATGTCAGACTTGTACTGACTAAAACCCACCCATGTTCTGTCTATTGCCATTTATATTCCGTGGCGGCGGTATCTTTTTCGAACAACCCGCAACCCCGGCTGGCGGAGGCTCTGGCCCCTCTGCCTTGCTGACATCTCTTTGAGGCGCGCGTGAAACACGAACGCGCAGTCGACACGGCCTGTCGTCAATCGACGGACGGACGGTGAGCTACCCATTGCTCACCGTCCACAGGCCCGCATCTACGGTGGCCGGGAGTCGTCTCGCGGCGTCCGGCGCCCGGGGCGTCTCCCGCGGCGGCTAGGTAGGTTTGAGGTTCTCTCCCTCAAACGCCCGGCCTCCTCCTTCACTAGCATTACTGCTTCGCAGAAGGAGGTGACCGCTTCCCATACCCTCTCGCTCCGGACCATGGCCTGAACCAGGGCCGGACACGAGAGATCGCCGCCGCGCGATCGCCTCCACGAGGGCACGGCGGTGCTCCGCCCAAGCTGGGCAGACCACCACTGTGTGCTCCACCGTGTCCTCCGGGCGATCGTCACAGTGGTGACACCCGGGAGCTTCCTCCTGCACGAGGCGGCGGTATCTCTTTCGAACATTCCGCAATCCCAGCTGGCGGTGGCCCTGGCAAGGTCTTCTGCGCTATTTGGATCTTGGAGCAAAGTATGATGCTATTTCAGTATTTTACAGATATAGAAACTGTATTGGTCTATAATATATACTGTAAGAATAGATAATTAAAGTTTCAGACAACACAAATGTAAACCGATAATTTGCTTAGTAACGATTCTATTGTCTATTACCCTATTTCCAGTATTTGGATATTACTGAAGCTCAGCGAATGCGTCGGGAGAACCTAATGCGTCGCATTGTTTCCGAATTAATCTGCCTGGGTATTGGATTGGGTTCAAGGTTGCCGCCGATTTGTTCAGTAAAGTGAATTTAGTTTTGGGAAATATATATATATATATCTATGGGACAACGCACACACGGCTATCTGATCCCAAGCTAAGCAGAGCTTGTGTTATGGTAACCAGACAACTGATATACATACTTATATAATTTATAAATACATACATATTATAGATAAATCACACCCAGACACAGAACAAACAATCATGCTCATCACACAAAGTTTGTCCTGGGTGGGAATCGAACCCACGACCTCCGGCTCAGCAGTCAGGGCCACTAACCACTGGACCAACAGGCCCGTCGAAAAATAAGTAGGTTAAATAAATTGTATGTCGGATTTTATGCAGAGTGAGATGAATAAATAAAGTACAAGATTTCTAGTTGAAACTATATGAGGCCGTGGTGCCGAGGTGTTTCGTACCCGACTATCTTAAGTAGAAACAGTCGAAACAAACTCAGAGGTCATAGTCTCTTCTGCCATTCTCCCCTATCAGACGTCACGACATCGTTTACTCCTTTCTCCTTCATATCATTCCTTACATAATCCATCCATCTTTTCTTTGGCCTTCTTCTCGCTCTCCGTCCTTCAACATTCAGATCCATCACTCTTTTAGTCCCAAAATATTTACAAATCTTCGTTCTTAACCTAATGTTAGTACAAAAAAGCACTCTAAAGTCTATACAAAATAAGATGAAAATGAAACTATTGACCAAACGACCCGTTTCAAAACTCTCTCACTCAACCCTAACTAAAAAGTGAAATACGAACTTTCAAAGTCCCCAACAGTTTCGCTAGCCCAACATGGCCGGTGGTTAGTGCAAATGCATTGAATGCCCCATTAATTACCTCCCTAATTGCAGCGGTAGCCACTAATGTATTGTCACCAGTTATCAGCTTTTAGAATGCAAATTGTGCAAAGTGGATTGAGAAGATAGTGGTTTCTCAATGGATGTAGATATTACATGAAATTTTGGTTGCTGGGTCTAATGCGGCTTGATTTAGCAAATTAGTGAATAATAAATAAATATCTTGGGACAACTCACACACGGCTATCTGATCCCAAGCTAAGCAGAGCTTGTGTTATGGTAACCAGACAACTGATATACATACTTATATAATTTATAAATACATACATATTATAGATAAATCACACTCAGACACAGAACAAATAATCATGCTCATCACACAAAGTTTGTCCTGGGTGGGAATCGAACCCACGACCTCCGGCTCAGCAGTCAGGGCCACTAACCACTAGACCAACAGGCCCGTCAAAGTGAATAGATCAGATGTATTTTGAACAAAAGAATAAAACGGAATCCTTATAGGATCATTTTGTCTATCTGTCTGTCTATCAACACCCTTTATCCCAGTAGGAGAATCTGTAGTCCTGACCCTTAAATGCATAAAGTTGTAAAACTGCAACATACCATTCCAACGACCATAAAATTATTAGTATGAGTTCATTGCATGCTATTGCAGGATTATCACTATCATGGTTATATGTATATTTAATCGAGTGGCAACACACTTTTTTTCTTCAAGACTGTCTAATTTTTTTCTTTTTTCCCTGAATCAGCATAATTATTCATGGCTCCAAAATATATTTTTTCTCGGCCTAAAAATAAAATCATGCATTTAAGTTAGTTAAAAAAATCCCTCTAAGTCTACGCAGTTAGAAGATACGGTCGTTTATGTCGCTATTATATACGGAACCCTCGGTGCGCGAGTCTTTTTTTTTTGAGTGGGAAATCATCAAATAACTTCCCCCGCTCTGGGCGGAGCCGGGGGGGAGTTTCAGACTTTTTACTAACTAAGACCCACCCATGTTCCTTCTATTGCCCTTTACGTTCCGGGGCCGCGGTATCTCTTTCGAACAACCCGCAACGTCTGACTTGGTCTTGACCGAGATCCCAAAATATGACATCACTTATAATTCATACTACTTATATTTGCGCCATTTTATTTAGGTCATTGTCATTTACATTTAATACCACAAATATATATTTTACGATCCACAAATATTTGGTTCGAAAATTAGGCACACACTCCGGACATTCAACAAAGTCTGCCTTTGGTCTGGGGAATTTCATTAGGGACATACCACGTGGAATTGCGTCCTAAATGGATATATATGCTGGTATCCAGCTAATAAACAGGGCCGTACTTAGAAGAATAAATGAGCCTTATTAGAGAAATGTGGTCTCCTCTGTGTAGATTCAGATCAGAATTTTTTCACAGCGCAAAGGGGCCACTTGTTAAGTAAATATATTTCAACTTGATACCTCCACGCTTTCCAGAGGTCTTGATAGACAGACTAGCAGACAGACATACAGAATACACAGATAGACAGACATACGGAGAACAAAGTATCCAGTAAGGGTTTAGTTTTTTCCTTTTGAGGTATGAAACCCTAAAAATACTGCCTCTATAGTCCTGTAATCTTCAGATATCTGCGCTGGCGGCAAAATAAAAAAAATCTGATTTCAATTATACACGCTCAGTATAAGTGTAACCCACATGTCGTCAGTAATATTAAAGGTCCGTGTTAAAGGGGGCAAAGCTGTTGACATCTAACGGCAACATATCCTAACTTCATGGTTGCTCTTGAAAAATTATGGAAAATTATTATGGAAAAACCCAATAATTCCTTGCCCCGCATTCTTTTTTTTTTGCGGGTGGGAAATCATCAAATAGCTTCCCCTGCTTTGGGTCGAGCGGGGAGGAGTGTCAAACTTTTACTGACCCATGTTCCTTCTTATGCCCTTTATGTTTCGGGGCCACGGTATATCGAACAACTATTCGAACAACGCGCAACCACGGACGACACGCAATCCGACGCTTAGCAGTAGTACTTTTAGCCCTTAGACCAGAGAATTCTTTATCAGATCAAAAGAAGTTAAGTTCAAGTTGCACATTCAACCTCTTTTTCAATTACTCCCAAAGATTCTGTAATAAACAATCTGACAACGTTTCAAAGCAAACAGAAAGCGGTCCTATGTTGACTTAGTGCCGAATGTCCCAGATGTACCCAACTGCAGAACATTCGAGACTATTTGTGTGTTTATTTTAGAATAATCTACTGTGATGTTCGTGTGTTTTATTTGAATTTATGTTGTGTTGTCTTGAGATAGTGTTTATGTGTTTGTTTTTCTGATTACTAACAACAATGCATGTTCAGATTTCAGTACCTCGTGAAAGCAGAGATAGATAAGCACAGAAAGAAAAACTGCTTTTTAAACACGTACGTAAAACACGTAGGCCTACAATGACATCTTTTAAAGCAGAGCTTATTCCACTGAGTGAAAAAGATGGTGCTAGACACCCTGTATAGCTCTGTCCCTTTCCCTCAGCGGAATAAGTTCTGTTTTAACACGTCATAGTAGGGTAGCAGATCATATTAAAACTAAATTATTTAATTTAAAAAAAACGAACAATAAAAACTTTAGAGGTGTCAGGGGACACCCGGATGGAACTAAGTTATTATTAACTATATACAAAAATCTGTAAACACTCAACAAAAATAATCGTCGCGACACCACACTGTTTAATGTGAAATAGAAAGACGAAACGAAAATTACTGGTTTGCTTTCTATGAGAGAGAGAGAGAGAGAGAGAGAGAGAGAGAGAGAGACAGAAAAACACGCGCACGGCTTACAACTATAGCAACAAGTGTCGTTACAACTTTTGGTCTTAATTTTTTCCGTCTAGCCCCCTTCCGCAACGCGCGATAAGAAACTTCGTTCCAAAAATATGGAAACTCCGGCAAGTTATACTTAATTGCTGTTACCCGTATTTGCAACTCAATCACTGGAGTGCATCGAGTAGCGTCCATTATCCAAATGAGATCATAACGCGCCAGCTCTATTGCACTCGCGTTTGTTTGATCACTTCATATTGGCTGAGTCGATTGTAAGCGAATATTCATCGAGCTAGTTTGAGGAGTAAATTACTATTGATAGAGATAGTTTTGCGATTTCGTGGCTAAGGTGAAAGCGGGAAGGTGGCGCGAGAAATTATATTTAGGTTTCCTTACTTTAAAAGGAAAAACGGAACCCTTATAGGATCACTTTGTTGTCCGTCTGTCTGTCTGTCATGACCCTTTATCTCAGAAATACGTGGAGGTAACAAATCGAAATTAAAAGTATATAGTTTTAATTTCAATTCTGTTTGTGTCAAGCCTAGGCCCTTGGAGCTGTGAAAAAAAATAACAGTCAAAAGATATGACCGTTTAAGTCGCAAGTTTGTACGGAACGCTCGGTGCGCGAGTTCGACTCGCACTTGACCGGTTTTTCTTTTAGTTAAGCAAGTTATTTGCGTTTATTATTATTTCATTATCATCATTAAAATTCCAGGATGATTTTCGGAGAAATGCAAGTGTGGCCCTCTTGCGTTTCTCCCTTAAAGAAAAAAATGAGAGAGTTTTAATTTAATTGTACTTGATCTGCAAGGCAGAAAAGATACAGCCCAAAATTCAGTAAACCACATACATTCACTGGCAATTGAAGTAATTGATACTGGTGGTATAATTATTTCAGAGTAATAAATACAATGTTAGGGTTGCGGGTTATTCGAAAGAGAAATTGCGGCCCTGGAATATAAAGCGGAAAAGAAGGAACATGGGTGGGTTTTAGTTAATACAAATCTGACGTTCCAGTTTGCTCCGCTCAGAGCAGGAGAAGTCAACCCCTTTGTGGTTCAGGGCCCCCGTATCTATCGAACAATCCGCAACCCCGGCAGGGTATTTATCACTCTGAAGTAATCATAACGCCCTCATTGCCGGTTGCTGGTTGTTCGGAACCTAAAGGGCAATGGAAGGAGCACGGGTGGGTTTTAGTCAGTACAAGTCTGATACTCTCCCCCGCTCCGCTCAGGGCAGGGGAAGTTATTTGTTGATTGCCCACCCCTCATAAAAAGCCAGCATCAACTACTTCAATTGCCTACATTCCTACTGTATTATTAGACACAATTTCAGTGCTTCAAAACATACTAGCATCCATCTAGTTAGTTAGGTGACTAGATAATTGCTTTATTGAGTGTACTTCGTTATCGAGATCTTGTATCGTTTTACCTATAATAGAATTCTAGGTAGCTATTTTAATTGGGGTATTGGTATCAAAGTCATATATATATATACCCCTCGGTATTTTAATTATTTAAGGACTACAAATGTGGAAATTGATTGAAAAGCGTTACGTAAATTTCAACTTATTTATTTACAATATATGTATAATAGTAGTACATAGGCGGACTTAATGATATAAAGCATTCTCTTCGAGTCAAACTTTATAAAGTACGACGAATAATTAGCTTTTGCCCGCGGGTTCGCTCGCATTAAATTCGGGATAACACAGTTCCCCTTTCCTGATTTGCAGGTACCTGCTACCTGTAGTTTTTGCCCTTGCGCCTTACTTATTGTTATAGCAAAGCTAAGTTTCCCTTTTCTTCCCTCTTTCTCCCTCATTTCTTACTTTAAAAAAAACTTTGCCTATGTCCGTCTCCAAGCTCCCAACTATCTCTGTATCAAATTTCATCAAAATCGTTTCAGCCGTTGAGGCGTGAAGACATAACAAACAATCAAACTCACTTTCGCTTTTATAATATTAGTAAGGATAGCAAGAATACAGGGAGGCATTTAAAAGTAAAAGTTAAAGTTTATGACATTGAAAACTAGGATAGTCTTCTTATTATTTTTCCCCATATTAGAAGTTTCTCCTGTTTTCTGTGCGCATTTTCAATCATTTAAACTCACAGCCAGACCCAGTATTAAGACAAAAGTACTCGCTGAATGCAAAGCCTGCGTGTTTTGAATTTTAAAATTATTCTACAAAACAAGTGAAATCACAAATGCAAAGTCGTTTGAAATCTTTACTGAGCTTTATTGCTTACAATATGAACGTTTCTTTATCACCAAGTCTACGAAATAAACTGTTATGTTCGCCGATAAAGTATAATACAAAACATTTTTGCTTGTTTATGGCATCCCCAAAACAGCTGCTACACAAAATGTTTTTAAAGATTTTTTGTACAGTTTTATTTGTAACTTGAATTTTAATAAGTACTTGGCAGTATATTTAAGCTTTTGTTGTTTGTAAAGAAAATGCAGTTCGTCGTTTTACTTTCGATTCTTTTAATTTAAAAAGAAAATTTAAAAGATTTATTCTGTCTGTACTGACTCTAAATTTAACCTTTTTATACCACAATACGACAGTCATGTACAACAGAAATTGAAATACAACAAACACCGCGACAGTAGATTTTTTTATATATTAGACTAGCTGCGGTTAGCTGTGCCCCGTGGTTTCACTCGCGTGGTGATAGAATATATATATACTAGCTTTTGCCCACGGCATCGCCCGCCTTAAATTCGGTAGCGCCTTATTGATTTGTAATAGCAACGCTAAGTTTTCCCGTTTCTTTCCTCTTTCTCCCTCATATCCACTCTTTTTTTAAAAGCTTATGTCCGTCTCCTGGTTCCCAACTATCTCTGTACCAAAATTCATTAAAATCGGTTTAGCCATTAAAGTGTGAAGAGGTAACAAACAAACAAACTCACTTTCGCTTTTACAATATTAGTAAGGATACCTTCATGAATTGTAGCCTATGTGTTATTCTATATTATTGTAGAGTTTCATTAAAATCCATTCAGTGCTTTTTGCGTGAGAGAGTCACAAACATCCATACATCCATACAAGCTTTCGCGTTTATAATATTTTATATATATAGTAAATATATATAAGTAGGATAGTAGGAAGGATTCAGCCACTGTTATAATCACATTTATTCTCAAAATATCCTTCACTACATTTTTTCCATTCCTTCGAATCACATGCCCACCATATTCTATTGAGCACAAGAATAGAACGGAATCGGTAAGTTATCCATAAGTTATAAGTCAGTTTAACTTAAAGTTACTTCAAGTTTGGAAGGAAGTTTGAACTGTCTGTAGAAGGTTATTAGCCTTACCTACTGCTTGAATAAGTTATATCCGTAGTTTGTAGCTCACCGACCAGAATATACTTAGTTTGAACTTTGAAACACGAACCTACCTCGTAGGTATTTTAATGAGTTTTTTTTAAATGAGTAACCATGGAGTTTCTTGCCGGCTGTTCTCTATAGGAAACAAGCAACCCGAACCGTGTACATTTTCTCGACGTTTTATCAACGCCTATGTAGGACTATGTGATAAAGTAATAAAAATATATTGATTTTGATTTTGAAACGGAGAAACGAAATATTAAAGATCTCGATTAAAAAAAAAATGTCCTTTCTGATACACGCTGTATCAGAAAATAGATTTTTTTTAAAGACGAAGAAACTTGTGGCTAAAGGATACTTTTTTTTTAAAATCGAGATATTAATAATATTTAAGGGTTTATCTGCAGGTAAAACCGCGCTTGCCTAGATGAATGACTACCCATAGCATACCGAGTTTCCTCCGCGCCTCAGAAAGCACGTTAAGCCGTTGGTTCCGGCTGTCATTTGTAGATCTTTTTGGCCCCTACAAGAAGTCAATGGGTCAAAAAACTGACAACTATTTTTACCAAAGAGGTATCGTATTACTCCACAGTAGTTACCTATTAATACAATAATTGTATTATTTTATTTAAATCAAGCTAAGTGATATCATTTGAACCACAAATACTATCAACTGGCTTTTCGTAGAAGATTTATAGTTTAGGCTTACTTATTGGCTGTAGGATATAACGGAACTAGAACTTGCCATTAACATATATTATACAATACATACATTATACAAAAATCCTGAAACTCGATATAGTAGTACTATAGTAGTAGAACTTCAGCTAGATTTAAAACACGTTACAGTAAAACGCTATGCACGAAATGTTTTGTATTTTACGGACATCAAAGAGAATTTTGTGAGCCTGCAAAAGAAAGCTGGTTTTAGGCGCTGGACTAGTAAAAGCCGAATAGTTTTAGCTACTGACATGGTTTTAAGTAAATATTGTTAACTAACAAGTAATACTATTTGAACTATATGAGTGCAAACTCGAAATTAATCTAATATATAAAATTCTCGTGTCACAGTTTTCGTTCCCATACTCCTCCGAAACGGCTGGACCGATTTAAACGAAATTTTGTGTACATACCGGGTAGGTCCGAGAATCGGCCAACATCTATTTTTCAAACCCCTAAGTGAGCAGCGGGTGAAACCGCTGGGCACAGCTAGTAATTTAATAAAAGTTAGGTTATACATCATTTTAGCATTGAAGTAGTTGTAACAGTCGAATTATAATTCACTGTTGTCATCATATTGCTAAAACCTTTTTCTTGGTCTCCTTTCTAAAAATCTAAAATTTTGTTTTATTTAAAGCCAACTTTTTAATTGATTTTTGAACAATGATTTAGAAACACATTGACCTGAGAGTGTAATTTTTTGTTTTTTCTAAACTTGGAAGACAACTTTACTTTTTCATAAAAAGCAAACACTCTTTTGTTTATTAATTAAAAAGTTTAGAGTATGCAATTCAAACTTTTTAGCTAATACTTTGCGAATTTTTAAAGTGTTTTTGCCGGTAAAAATGAAAGTTCCAAATATCTTTTAAAAAGTAGTATAAAGTGTTTAATTATTAAAGTGAACATGTTCAGCTAAAGGTCTGACTTTACTTATTTCTTGTTTAAAATAACAAGTTATGGTGTCGTATATATTAATATCTGCAATTATTATATAAATAGTAATAACACAAAATTGCCTCCACAGTAACCAATATCGTACATGCTCTTTCAATTCATACTAATGTTATAATGTTTGTGCGTATATTTGTTTGTTTGGCTAGTGGCTCCTTGAAGCTGTGAAAAAGTCAACCGTCTGAGTCTACGCGGTCAAAAGATATTGCAGTATGTCCATGTTCAAAAACTGTTTGACAGCTGTCAACTGTCATGAAATACATTAGAACAAAACAGCTATATGGCAAGGCAAAGCGATAGAAGTCGCAAGTTACAGCTATAGTACGGCCAACGAGAAGCGATACGAAAGGTCATTAACCTAAAGAACAACTATGGCGTTGACAATCTAATATTTAGCTCTTTCCATCTTGTGTCTTTGTCGTAATGTCTCGTTCTCCCGGCAAAAACATGACAACGTTAAGACGGGTTCGCCAACATTCGGTCGGCCATTTTAGATGGGGTTTTAGCATGGGTTTTGTTTACATTTGGTATCGCTTCTCGTTGGCTGTGCTATAGTTTATAATAAGTCTCACTAAAATAGACCACTTTACGACCATACCACCCAATGTCTCTGAACTTACGCAAATCAGTAGGTATAATAAACCTTGTCACGCATTTTAACAATACTTCATTACCGTCATCAATCATAAATAGGTTAAGTATATTTTTAAGAACTCATAAACTTTATGACCCCTAAACGCGTGCCAACATAAAATACAGTTCAAAAGCCTCTGCCATTGCAATCTGTACCTTGTTGCTTCTCAATAAGTTGTACAATCAGGGAAGCCTCGATTGCCAATGGTATTAATTTGATTGGAATATTAATATTAGATGATAGCAGGTTCGTTTCCAATAATGTTTTGTAGATTAGTGATTCTTATCGGTTTTGCGTTAGTGTCGCAATTGCCTGCTTGAGTTCGAACCTAGAGGCCCCATCACGAGTAAGGGTGCGTTCACACTGAAGTTCGTTTAGCAGTATCGTTTTAATACTTTCGCTCCGTCGCTACTGGATACAGTGCACGACGTCTATTGACGAACACCCGATAAAAAAGAAATGGCCGTGTCGACGGCACGTTAGTGTTTCACGCGCCTCAAAAAGATGTCAGCAAAGCAGAGTGGCCTGCCGGGGTTGTGTATCGTTCGAAAGAGATACCGCGGCCCCGAAAAGTTAAAGGCAATAGAAGGAACATGGGTGGTTTTAGTCACTACAAGTCTGAAACTCCCCTCCGCTCCGCCTAGAGTGGAGGAAGTTATTTGATGATTTCCCACCCCAAAACAAAAGGAAGTGTTTGTGAGCCCCGCGCATCTTTGGTCCGACAAAGCGGATCAGTGTTGTCATGTGTGTTAACTCAGACATATAGCTTCATCTGCCATCACTGAATAAAATCACTTTCTCGTAGATGCGATTGGCGGCGACAATCTCTCGCACCCGGCCCTGGTTCAGTCACTTTCCTGGAGCAAGAGGAAATGGAAAACGGTCACCTCCTTCTGCGAAGCAATCATGCTAGCGATCCGTCCGAAGGCAGATGATGTTTTTATTCGATAAAAACGTTCAACTTTTAACACCAAAACATCTACCCCCAACAGAGAAACACTTACAACCACAATTTACTACCCCACACGGCTGTGGCCATAAACCGCGCAATTCTACTGTAAGCCATCTTCAAATCATCATTAGCGGCCTTTGATACTATCATGTAGGCTGGTCACGCCAACAAACAGTAACGCCTACATAAGTTTTTTGTTACTACGGAATTGGTCTTTTAATTAGAAAATATTGGTACTTTAACTGTGGAAAGTTTATCGACTGGGTTGTCCGCAATCCAGTCTGATCTACCCTTTTTGCGTATGGGAAATTACCAAATAACTTCCCTCGCTCTGGGCGGAGCGGAGAAGAGTGTCAGATTTGTACTGAATAAATCCCACCCATGTTCCTTCTATTGCCCTTTATGTTTCGGTGCCGCAGTCTTTTTTAAAACGACATAGTTGGCGCAGTGGCTGAGCGATCGACTGCTGCAATGCGTGTCGCATGCTCGATCCCCGCACGGAACAAATATTTGTATGGCCTACAGATAGTTGTTCCGGGTCTGGTTGTTTGTGTATGTGATTTTAAATGTTTGTAAACGCACCTACGACACAGGAGACATTTAAAAAAAACCATGGCTGAGTGCAGGATTAAAAAATATTGTATTGTATAAGTACCTAGAACCGTCGATCTAGGTATCTTAGGATTACATCGACGGTTCTAGGTACTTACCTAGAACCGTCAAAAAAAAAAAAATAGATTCATCAAATTGTCCGAACACAAGCAATTTCATAACCATTTTTATGTTGAAAACATTTCCCAAACTATTTTTTTTTTAATTATAGGATTCAACGTTATTTTTTAATTAAATTTGTGAAACCTATGGACAAGGTGTCCGCAGAAAGCCATCAATGCTCTTCGAGTTCAATACAACAATGCATTCAGGATGCTGCTGGGGCTGCCACGCTTTTGCAGTGCGGCGGGAATGTTTGCGGATACGCACACTGATGGTTTTGCAGCGATCAGACGTAAGCGTGCCGCGTCGTTGCTGCAGAAAATAAAAAAATAATAAATATCTTGGGACAACTCACACACGGCTATCTGATCCCAAGCTAAGCAGAGCTTGTGTTATGGTAACCAGACAACTGATATACATACTTATATAATTTATAAATACATACATATTATAGATAAATCACACCCAGACACAGAACAAACAATCATGCTCATCACACAAAGTTTGTCCTGGGTGGGAATCGAACCCACGACCTCCGGCTCAGCAGTCAGGGCCACTAACCACTAGACCAGCAGGCCCGTCAAAAGAAGCAGAGGGTCCGCGGCAGCTCGAACAGTCTTCTGAATGTCATTGCAGGGAAATTTGATTGCCCGTTTATGCATGTTTAGTCCAATCTACATGTCTTACAAGAATAGTTTTGTAAGTTACTGTTTACCAATAACATGGATGGATGTTTAATTACTGAAATAAAATGTTTATTATAATTAATTCACGCCCCATTCCCAAATAACAACCAAAAAAATTCAACGTACAATAAACTAGGTGAGCATGAAACCGCTAGTTAGTCACAAACATGTCACAGTCTAACCGCGAAACCAGTGAGACAATACCGCAGACCGGATGACTTTGAACACGTACCGCCGCGATTAATTGGCTTAATTCAATCTGTGTGTTTAATTAATTACATACATAAATAAACTCGCACTTTTTATTTGACAAACAAGCAAAAACTATAGAACCTTATATAGCTAAGTAATTCGTTTCTTCCCTATTACTTTTGTGTTGAAAATAAACTTCTTCAGTCTTTCTATTTGAAGTTTGTGACACTCTTCCGTCTTAAACTTAAGCAGTTGACATTTTGAAGAAAGTTTTGCATAAGTTTGAGTTGGAAATTTTATGAGGTCAGCCTCTATTCCAGGAAGATTCTGGCTTTACAGCCATTCAGCTTTTTGTTGTTATGCTGCAATTTTTAGTCTGTGGTTTTTGTTTAAAATGTCTAATTTGGATTGATGATATTCTAGTAATGAACGGTGAAATAATGTAAATTTTTCCTATATTATTTTACTTCGTCTATCCGATAGTTTTTCTCTTATCATATTTTCTTCTACATAAATGGACAGATTTTGATGAAATTTGCAAGTAGATATTCAATGATTTAGAAATATCAATTTTTTAAAGGCAGATGACGTTTTCGTCGTCAAATTCGTAAAAGGAAAACAAAGTCTATAACAATACCTACATATTTTTACATAAATTTCACAAGAAATTACAGTGTAGCAACTTGTGATTATTCGATTAAAAACTTTTTTTACAGTAAAACAGTATCAAAATATTTATATTAATTTTGGATACTTAATTTAAATTAAAATACGAAAATGTGATTCTATCAGATTCTGCATCCCGGTGGTAATAAGATGCAAAGTATGTGCTAAAAACTGAGATAACTTAACTTTCGCATGAGTTACCGACGGTTACTTCTTAAGTTTTCAACTAACACTGAACAAGATGTTCTTAGTTCAGCCTGTCTGCGGTTTAAATCTTAGATTATATTAACATTTCAAAGTTTTCGTACAAAACTAACTTAGGAAGTTCAAAGTTAAGCTTGTAACTGCCAGTTTAACCTCTAAAATAGGAATAACTTACCAAGGTATTAAATAAAAACTTTGATTAAACGTTATTTACATAATGACAGTTAAAGTGGAGTTATCTATGCTAATACAGAATGAATTTTAAACAGGGTTTATGCCAACCTAGAATATTTTGTAGACTGAGAGAAAAGAGGTTTTAATCCAGTCTATTTTTAACATTATTTTAAAATTAAGTTAAAATATACACATTACATTATGTAAAACTTCAAAGCTGGTAGTCATTTTTAATAACAAAAAAGGTTCATATTTTTCAGTGTGCGTAATTAATAAAAAAAAAGCATTTCATAAATTATTTACAGACAAAAACGTAATACCAAGGGTCGTTCTTCAAGGTTATAGCCTAATTGGATGTTATTAATAAATATTTTTTTTTAATAAATTTAATATCCTTACTATAATATTATAAAAGCGAAAGTGAGTTTGCTTGTTTGTTTATTACCTCTTCACGCTCTAATGGCTAAACCGATTTTGATGAATTTTGGTACAGAGATAGTTGGGAACCAGGAGACGGACATAGGCAAAGACAGGACATAAAAAAGTGGGATGTGAGGGAGAAAGAGGGAAGAAAAGGGAAATCTTAGCGTTGCTATTACAAATCAATAAGGCGCAAGGGGAACTGTGTTACCCTGAATATAACGAGAGCGAAGCCGCGGGCAAAAGCTAATAAATAAATAAATAATAATACCAGCCGTCCCACTGCTAAACAAAGGCCTCTTCTCATACACGAAAGGCACGAGCATTGATCACCACGCTTGTAACCGGGTTGACAATTTCATACTTATAATAATAATAAATATCTTGGGACAACTCACACACGGCTATCTGATCCCAAGCAGAGCTTGTGTTATGGTAACCAGACAACTGATATACATACTTATATAATTTATAAATACATACATATTATAGATAAATCACACCCAGACACAGAACAAACAATCATGCTCATCACACAAAGTTTGTCCTGGGTGGGAATCGAACCCACGACCTCCGGAAGTTCAGGTTTTCGTACGATGTTTTTCTTTACAAATATCTGTGATATCTTATATAAATTTTTGAAAGTAGGTACACATAAATTAAAAAAGTCCCATTGATACTAGCCCAAATTTGAACACACAGTACTATATATATGACTAGGTGGCGCCCGCGGCTTCGCCCGCGTGATATCAAAAAAAGTTTCTTATATGTTATTCCAGACCAAAGTTTACCTCTGTGCCAAATTTCATCAAGATCCGTTCAGCCGTTTTGACGTGAAAGAGTAACATAATATTAGTAAGATAGCTAGCGCCCGCGGCTTGGCCCGAGTGATATCGAAAAAAAAGCATCTTATGTGTTATTCCAGACCATAATCCACCTCTGTGCCAAATTTCATCTAGATCTGTTCAGTCGTTTTGACATGAATGTCATACATCCATCCATCCTCACAAACATTCGCATAGTCGCGAGACTAATAACTAAAATATTTTGTTGACAGCTGCTGGAAGCCATTGGGTGAGAAGAAAAGAAGCTCTTAGTGCTAAAAGAGGGCGACATGCTCCACACAAAGTTAGAGCTAGAAGACAGATTGGTAAGTTCAGCGTACCTGATAATTTGTCGAAATATAAAGAATATTTTATGTTGCAAACATGGGGCAATGATGACATTTTTACCACGCAACCAAAAGATTTAAATCATTCAACTTATAACTAGAAAACACATTTTTAAAATATTAAAAAAAAAAAACATTAAAAACTATTAATATTAAAAGGATTTCCTCGGTGAGATGTTCCGGGGCCGTGTTATTTCTTGCGAACTAATAAGTACCTCCAGCAGCCAATGGCCTTGATGGACTCCTCTGATTTGCTGACATTTCTATGAGGCACGCGTGGAACACGAACACGCCGTCGACATGGACTGTCGTCATAGGACGGATGGACGGTGAGCTACCCATTGATTATCGTCTACAGAACTATAAATATCTATAAATAAATATCTTGAGACAACTCACACACGGTCATCTGATCCTAAGTTAAGCAGAGCTTGTGTTATGGTAACCAGACAACTGATATACACACTTATATAATTTATAAATACATACATATTATAGATAAATCACACCCAGACACAGAACAAACAATCATGATCATCACACAAAGTTTGTCCTGGGTGGGAATCGAACCCACGACCTCCGGCTTAGCAGTCAGAGTCACTAACCACTAGACCAACAGGCCCGTCAAAAACTGCACCTGGCCTGTAGATAAGGACATTAAAACCATATCATATTTTCAGTAAAATAAAATCAAGTAGGCGAACATTTTATGTTGATAAATTTATGTAGGTCAGAATGTTGAGAATTTCATAAGATTTCTCGACACATCGCTTCGAAGGGATGCTTTGATGTGCTCTGAAGTGTAAAGTATCGCCGATGCGATGGTTTGCAACTTTAAAAGTATTTCCATTTGAAAATGATTGTGAATAGACAGGTGTCAATTGAACTTATACTTGTATCAGGAATGAATTGTTTTTGAAAAACATAACTCGAGAAATATAGGACATATAATGAACACCTCTGTTTATACCTTTGTGGAGAACCACCAGCAGTGCCTAGCGGTTCCTCCCGCAGCTCACTTAGAGGTATGAAAAATAGATGTTGACCGATTTTCCGTTTCGGAGGAGTATGGGAACGAAAACTGTGACACGAGAATTTTATATATTAGATTTATACTTATGTTCACAAAATAAATGAATTAAAATTTGAACATACCGCGGCCCTGGAATATACAAAGCAATTATAAGTAACATGAATAGATTTTAGTCAGTACAAGTCTGACACTACCTTTGCTCCACCCAGAGCGTTGCAAGTTATTTGATGATTTCTTATCAGCAAAAAAGAGACCTACCAAAGTGTAATAGTTATAAAACATCAAAAATCGGTCAATCCGTTAAAGAATTTTATATAGAAGAAAATAAATATAAAATTATGCAGCAAGAGAGCTAGCTTTATAGTACATGTACACGTGGCTGTTATAAAGTAGTAAAAATATAAAACTGTCAGTACAAACAGTTTTATTTTAACAGACCCTATAGGAGCAACTTTGTATAGTTTATGAGGTACTAAGCAGTTAGCATTAGTGCTGTGTAGTTCTGGGCACCTAGTTTCAAAGTATATGTATGTATATGAGACTAGTCTCATATACATACATATACTTTGAAACCTTTTCCTAGGAAAGTTTTATTGTTTTGATTATAGATGCTGTTCTATTGTGTGGTCGAAGTTTTTGCTCTTAATATCAGTGCTGTGATACGGCAGCCATGTTGCAGCCTTTTGGCCTCGTACAGGACTAATTTAAATGTCTTTTTTATCCTGCACTAGCTTCCGCAAACGACTTCGTCCGCGTGGCATAGTTACTTTGGGCTAACTCTAACTTTAACCTGCGTGATGATCGAAAAAAAATGTATTTTTCTCTCCCTTATCTCACTTTTTATATCCTATGCCCGTCTCCAGGGTCCCAACTATCTTTGTACTAGAATTCATCAAAATCGGTTTAGCCATTAAGGCGCAAACAAACTCTCTTTCGCTTTTAATTTTAGCAAGGATTATTATCGAAATCGCGTACTTTTAGCTCGTGGTCTGCGTTCCGAACTTACAAACAAGTACTAGAAAATACGACTCTCGACCTCAGTGTTGCCATTACCCTACCTAATTTCTGTAATTTTACTTTGTTTGTAAAAAAATATGAAAACCCAGAAACACGTGTATTTTATTTTTTGTAATCATCTCCAATCCAAAAACCAGTCAAAAGCGAGTCAGACTTGCGTAGTGAGGGTTCCGTACAAACTTACTACTTACTAAACATCCATATCTTTTAACTACGTAAACTTTTTTCACAGCACAAAGGGTCCACAGACTTCAATATGGTTTAAATTTAAACATGATACCTTCACGCGTTCTCGAGAAAAAGGGTTTTGACTGACAGACAGACAAAAAAGTGATCCAATAAGGTTTTCGTATTTTTCCTTTCAAGGTACGGAAAACTTAAAATCAAATAAATCCCAGTTTATGAATGACTAGCTTCCGCACGCGACTTCGTCCGCGTGACATAGTTACTTTGGGCTAACGCTAATTTTAACCCGCGTGATGATCGACAAACAATATATTTCTCTCCCCTTTTCTCCCACTTATCTCACTTTTTTTTTTAATTAGCCTATTACCGTCTCCAGGGTCCCAACTATCTCAGTACCGGCGTGAAGACGTAACAAATAAACAAAGTCACCTTCGCTTTTATAATATTAGTAAGGATAGAGGACTAAATAATTGAATCGCACAAACACAATTCAAAGCTCCCTTATTTAGGTTTATCGAAAAGGTACCTAATATAAATTGCCTTACCGTTCAATAATGCTTGAAAGGCTATAAATTACTGGCACACGTCGGCACATCTGTGCTAACTCACGTCAATTACGACCGTTGTGAGAATAATGAGCTCCTTAAAAATGATGATATTTCTCGTTCCATAGATTGTCGAAAGCGGACAAATTTTCTTCTCCTTTCTTTAATATGTTTATTCATGTAAAGTAAGAAATGACTGAGCGTTTTGACACAGATAATGATCTCGTTTGTTTGTTGATCATCAATTTTAAGCATCGAACAAAACCAGCCAGCTATAGTTATGTGTTCATGAATAAGTTTTTTATTTTAGTAAAAACTGTTACTTATGTTAGTAACATTTTCATTTAACGTTTTGTAAGTATTACTAACAACAATACGAATCATTTGTTTTTGACATAAATAAATGATAATAATAATTATGAAAAAGAGTGGAGAGTCCCCCGCGCCGCTAAGATTGTTGGCTTAAAATATTCTACATATCGCACAATTAGTTCTAAGCTGGAACAGTTCAAAAAAAGGTATTTTTTCAGGAGACGGAAAAATGTATTACCGTTTGTAAGAGAAGTTATGAACAAAATATTTAATTTAGATCATAAATAGGTTGTAATTTTTTTTCTGTATGTTAATTCTGTTGTTATATAGTTGCACATGATCATGGAGAATTCGAGTAAAAGAGTACTTAACTAAAAATTCTCGACGAGCCTGTTGGTCTAGTGGTTAGTGACCCTGACTGCTGAGCCGGAGGTCGTGGGTTCGATTCCCACCCAGGACAAACTTTGTGTGATGAGCATGATTGTTTGTTCTGTGTCTGGGTGTGATTTATCTATAATATGTATGTATTTATAAATTATATAAGTATGTATATCAGTTGTATGGTTACCATAACACAAGCTCTGCTTAGCTTGGGATCAGATAGCCGTGTGTGAGTTGTCCCAAGATATTTGTTATTATTATTTGTGTTATCTACGTTTACATTATAAATAAATATCTATATGTCGGCGTGTCATGGCATGTCAATGCAAGAACGTCAAGAGTGGCAGGTTGTCACTCTAGCGGAGCGTCGTGTTGATGGTAGCCAGGCGGCCATCTTAGGAAAAGGACGGGTGTCTGAGCACCACGTGTACGACGAATCGCTAGAAAGCGTCTTAATCTAAGTTGCTTTAACCAAAATTGGTGTTGTGTTAACGTTTAATAGTTGTGGTTATCGTGTTAGTAGATTTATTTTAAATTAACAAGAACTAATGAGAAATTGAAATAATTTGAGTTAAAAAGAGGACATTTATTTAGCTGTCATTTCCCAACTGCTTATCCACGCCGCATAATGAAAGAACTAAAGCTCTGCAGGCCTTCCTGCGTCGATATCAGAAGTGGGATCGAACGAACAGCAAAAATAAGCGACGCAAACGGAATTAACAACCGCTACGAAACTTTTAAGCAACATTGAAGCATTGCTCACTCGTGAGTAGTATGAACCAAATAACGATTTTAAAATTTGATCCGGATGAGCCAGATTCGGATATTGATGGTTGGTGTAAAGTGACAGAAGTAATAGTGTAAAATAAACGCCTGGAAGGAGTGAATTTCCTCATGGCCTTAACAAGTGTGCTGAAAGGTAGTGTGCCTGCATGTCTTATTCAACTTAACCTACACCAAATCACGTGGAGTTCGGTTAAACAGATTTTAATTGCAAGATTTTCGAAACCTAAACTTATCAAAGACTTTTTCGATGAAATCTTACGGTTTCAAATAGGCGCCAAAGAGACGGCGTCTGAAGCAGCTCTTCGGCTGTATATTCTCATCGAACGAATACCTAATTGTACGAGGTCTGAAGAAGTAAGAACTGGATTTGTTACATCAATAATGTGTCGCAATGACAGTTTAATAGGTTGTGAATGAAACACTCAAATTGTTACGAATCGTTTACAATTATTTCGCATTCTTGGCGGAAAATAGCTCAAGCGACGTTTTATTCTGAAGCTCAAGAACCAGAAGCCAAGCGAGCCCGCACAACGCAGAAGTTCCCTGTTGCCACTATTGTGGGGCAGTTGGACATCGAATTGTCGAATTTAGGAAATGATGTAGCGATGTTGGGTCAAAATTGCAAAATACTTTGAGTTTACCACGTACTGCGGAGAGGACAACTGTGACCTGCTAAACCTGCGGTCAACCTGGGCACGAGGCGACTGTTCGTCCAGTTAAGAAGAGTGGTGCTAGAGCTACAGTCAAGGAAGCCCCATCAGTTCGAGCACCGCCCTTCAAGGGGCACTTTGCGGACATATGCCGGTGAGCTCGTTCCTTTATTTTTTGATAGTGGATTATCTTGTTCTCTTCTTAAAGAAGCTTTTATGACAAACTTGCGGGCACTGTGCGTGAAAATGTAGTTTATCTAAGTGGATAGGCTGTGATGATACACAATGCTCATCTCAAATTCAAAGCGATTTTGCGATGTGACAATTGATGAACTCTCAGTTAATTTAAATTTTCATGTGGTTCCCGATAGTGTTATTTCTGATCCTATCATAGTCGGAAGGGATATTTTTGATCAGGGGTGGTGCGTTACTTAATTTATGTGATTTTATGAAAGAAAGTCATTATTGCGATTTAAATCCAAGGAAACCGGACTTGCTAGGACGAGATAAGGAATCGCTATTGTCGCTATTAAACAAATATTCCGATTATTTGACCACAGGAACCACCTCCCACTGAGTTACAGTAGGCTCATGACAGATAAATCTGATAGACAAAAAAAATGTATAGCGGTGTCCATATAGGTTAGCACCAGATAGTTAGAAAAAAGGTTCAGGAATTACTTGATGCTGGGGTAATTCGTGAAAGCTCCTCCCCTTTGTTAGCCCAATATTGTTATTAAAAAAAAACTCGTATTGAATGTACGTTGACTACCGCGAATTAAACTCCAATACCCAGCCTGAATACTACCCTCTGCCGCGAAACGAAAAGTAAGTAGATCAGCTTGCCGGGGCTAAACATTACTCCTGGTTATACCTGGCATCAGGGTTCTTTCAAATATTGACCCCGACTCAGTTTACAAAACTGCATTTGTTACAGCCGAGGGGCAATATCAGTATTGCTACTGCCTTGCTATGCCCTTCGGGTTACGAAACGAAATGCTCCATCAGTTTATCAGAGTTGTATAACTAGAGCGCTAAATCATGTAAAGGACAAACTGCTTATTTACATGGGTGACGTATTATGTTATTCTATTGACGTAACTCAGGGTTTGCAGCGCCTAGGTGATGCTTTGAGGGCCTTAACCGAAGACGGATTTACATTTTATCTCAAAAAAATGTAAATTCATGAAAAATAAAATTAAGTATCTGGGATAGTCGCTTCAACCTGGTGAGATAAGACCAAACTCTCTAAAAATACAAGCGTTAGTAGATTCTCCCCAACCAAAAGCAGCTACGCAGGTTTGGCAATTTTTCGGTCTTGTTTCGTATTTTCGTAAATTAATTCCTGATTTTACTCGTATTGTGGGACCGTTATATCCTTTGACTAGACTAAGAGAACCTATAACGTGGACACAAAAACATGAGCAAATACGTAACGATGTAATACGCGTACTTACCTCTTACCAGTGCTGACTATTTTCGAATCGGAATTACCAGTAGAACTACACAGATACAAGTTCTGACAGATATGGGGCAATTCTAATACAAAAGAAAAAAACAACGTACCGCATGTCTTAGAGTATTTCTTCAGTCGTCGCACGTCTGAAGTTGAGTCGCGTTACCACTCGTACGAATTGGAAACGTTGGCAGTTGTACGAGCGGTAGAACACTGTCGCATTACCTTAAAGATCGGCATTTTGAAGTTTTTTTACTGATTGTGATTTCCTTAAAGCGTCAAAATCAAAGAAATATCTCCTTTCCCGCGTGCATCGGTGGTGAGCCTTTTAACAAGCGTACGATTTTGGCATCGTGTATCGTGAGCGACGAGAAATGGAACACGCGGACTACTTCTCCCGAAATGCTTTCCCTAATACTGATGCTGGTGTCTAGTGTTAGTTCATTTACAAAGAAAGTTTAATACGTCGAACTTTATCAGGATTGGCTTTCTGTGGTACAAAAACAGGAAAGCGAAATACAAGGTCTTGTAGTGAAACATAAAAAAATGGCTTTCCTGGGTCAGTACCTCAAGGACACGAAAGTTTGCTCGAAACTGCAACTAATCTTTTGTATTAAGACGAGGCCGAGTCGGCGCCAGAAAATGTAAACAATGTAACCTTAACTAATAGGGATGACTTGTTACTCACAAATGATTGTGACACCTTAACTGTATGCTTGGACACTATATCTGCCGGGTCTTGTACTATCAGTGCTGGTTCTAGTATCGTGACTGCCATTTCAGACATTCTCACTACACACTCTGACCCTGAAACATGGGATGTTCAAAACAAAATTGAAATTTACGATGAACCTAATCTACAATCATAGGTATGTCATCATAATGTTCTTGTCTTGCTAGTTTTTGTTAAGTTGCCTATCCTGGATAAGATAGTGACGTCGGTTGTCGTATACCGATTGGATTCACTAGTCCGGTCCAGATGTTTGGTTCCTGTTGTCGATCCTGGTCGAAGGGACAGTGTCGTCCGGGCTAGACCCATTCGGGTTAGTTGAAGGGACACACTCGTCCGGTCCAGATGTGTTGTGTGGCTATCCTGGTCGAAGGGACAGTGTCGTCCGGGCTAGACCCATTAGGGTTAGTTGAAGGGACACACTCGTCCGGTCCAGATGTGTTGTGTGGCTATCCTGGTCGAAGGGACAGTGTCGTCCGGGCTAGACCCATGTGGGTTAGTTGAAGGGACACACTCGTCCGGTCCAGATGTGTTGTGTTGGTATTCTGGTTGAAAGGACAGTGTCATCATCGGGGCCAGACCCGTTAGGGTTGGTTGAAGGGATGCACTCGTCCGGTACAAGATCATATGGTTATAGTCCTTACGCGCGAAGTGATGATGATGTAGTGGACGGGAATCAGAATAAAGTCGTGATATTATCAGTATGGACGAGCGGATGTCCAGTGATTTTACCAGAAATACTATAACGCCCGAGGACGGTCGTATGTCAGTCCGGCCGTGTCGGCGTGTCATGGCATGTCAATGCAAGAACGTCAAGAGTGGCAGATTGTCACTCTAGCGGAGCGTCGTGTTGATGGTAGCCAGGCGGCCATCTTAGGAAAAGGACGGGTGTCTGAGCACCACGTGTACGACGAATCGCTAGAAAGCGTCTTAATCTAAGTTGCTTTAACCAAAATTGGTGTTGTGTTAACGTTTAATAGTTGTGGTTATCGTGTTAGTAGATTTATTTTAAATTAACAAGAACTAATGAGAAATTGAAATAATTTGAGTTAAAAAGAGGACATTTATTTAGCTGTCATTTCCCAACTGCTTATCCACGCCGCATAATGAAAGAACTAAAGCTCTGCAGGCCTTCCTGCGTCGATATATAAATAAATATACTCTGCACGGGTGGAGTATACATACTAAACTACTACTAATATTACACATACAAACTTTTCCCTTGAATCACTCTGTCTATTAAAAACTGCAATAAAATCTGTTGAGTAGTTTAAAAGATCTAAGCGAACAGACAACGCGAGCGACTTCATTTTACACTATGTAAAGTAAAAAGGACAATATTTGGTTTTTCTTTAAAGATAATCTAAGAGTGCGCTTATTGTATGTCCAAGTCCCATAATGCCGTGTCAACGGTGCGTTCGTGTTCCACGCGCGCCTTAAATATATCTTAGGAAGGCAGAGGCGCCTGCCGGGCTTGCGGGTTGTTCAAAAAAAACACCACGGCCCCAAAACATAAAGAACAAAATAAATATCTTAAATAAATATCTTGGGACAACTCACACACGGCTATCTGATCCCAAGCTAAGCAGAACTTGTGTTATGGTAACCAGACAACTGATATACATACTTATATAATTTATTAATACATACATATTATAGATAAAACACACCCAGACACAGAACAAACAATCATGCTTATCACACAAAGTTTGTCCTGGGTGGGAATCGAACCCACGACCTCCGGCTCAGCAGTCAGGGCCACTAACCACTAGACCAACAGACCCGTCAAGAAGGAACATGGGTGGTCTGGCCAGTAAAAGTCTGAAACTCCCGCCCGCTCCACCCAGAGCGTGGCTAGTTATTAGATAATTTCCCATCCGTAAAAATGGGACTGTGTATCTAGCTGCAAATTCTCCTCGACCGTTCTTGCCATCCTTACTAATATTATAAAAGCGAAAGTGAGTTTGTTTGTTTGTTACTTCTTCAAGCTTCAATGTGATGAATTTTGGTAAAGAGATAGTTGGGAACCAGGAAACGGACATAGGCTAATTTAAAAAAAAGTGGGATGTGAGGGAGAAAGAGGGAAGTAAAAGGAAAACTTAGCGTTGCTATTACAAATCAATATGGCGCAAGGGGAACTGTTATACCCCGAATTTAACGCGAGCGAAGTCGCGGGCAAAAGCTAGTCAACCAATAAAATGTAAACTAGCCACGACATTGCTAACGGACCCGAACATCAATCACGCCTAACTGATCGGACTAGTGTTTGTGCGTCGCGCGACTCGTCTGATATGAATGGGTCGTACGATTTATGACTTGTGTCGTTTCAATGTATCGTGTGAATGCTCACCTTTATATAAGTAAGGTTTGGCGTTTTACCAGCAAAAACGTCCTGTAATTTTTCTCTCATTATTCATCGTAGTAGAGAATATGGTGATCTTTACGTTCTTTGTAATAAGGTTGCTTTTGTTTGCTAACACCACTACCAAAATTATAGTAGTACTGAGCATTGTTGCCTGTGCTGTTACCAGGTGTCTTCAGAAGATGGCATAATTAGATGTATTTGTAAGTTCCGTTAATCGTCGCTATTTTTAGACGTTTTTTTAGTCCTTTATTATCTATACTAATATTATAAAGCTGAAGAGTTTGTTTGTTTGTTTGAACGCGCTAATCTCAGGAAGTACTGGTTCGAATTGAAAAATTCTTTTAGTGTTGGATAGTCCATTTCTTGAGAAAGGCTATAGGCTATATAACATCACGCTACGACCAACAGGTGCTGAGCAGCGCGGGTGAAACCGTGGGGAACAGCTAGTGTTACTATAAAGGACTAAAAAAAACGTCGGTTAAAGGATTACTAAAAATTTTTGGGTAAACTGCCTGATGTGAAGATCTTCAAAATATTCCTGCCCTTTTTCCATTCTATTTCTAATCGTTTTGTTCTTCCATTCTCCCCTGTCAGGCGCCACGGCATCATTTCCTCCTTTCTCTTTCATAACATTCCTTACAAAGAGTACAAACTAATAAAGA
Organism: Ochropleura leucogaster; assembly: GCA_958449745.1. Lineage (NCBI taxonomy): Eukaryota > Metazoa > Arthropoda > Insecta > Lepidoptera > Noctuidae > Ochropleura > Ochropleura leucogaster. The sequence continues at coordinate 14,392,676 of OY288214.1, read as the reverse complement.
GTGTCCAAGGAGTTTCTTACCCATTCTTCACTATAGAGATCAATGTTTTAGAATGGGCAACTACAGTATTTTCACAAGTCATTATGCCATGTGACCGGGACTGTAGCTTCATTATTTTGTTTTTTGACATTCAAAAGTGCCTGTAATGGTCTAATTCAAATAAATGCTTCGAGTTTGAATTTACACAATCCATCTATATTTTTTTGGCCTCCCTCTCCACACGTAGATGAATTAAATAAATATTAATAACGTTAACACTACTATTGTGTTTTCTTAAGAATCTTGTAAACAATATTAAATTAAAGCAAGCGAGTCTGAATTAAAATTTGACTAAGCATGTCTTGTTGTAGACGAATTTCAGGTACAACTATAGAAAATCTGTCTATACTAAGGCCAACTAGCACCGATACGAAAGGTCATTAACCTAAAGAACAACTGTGGCGTTGACAATCTAATATTTAGCTCTTTCCATCTTGTGCCTTTGTCGTAATGTCTCGTTCTCCCGGCAAAAACATGACAACTTTAAGACGGGTTCGCCATCATTCGGGCGGCCATTTTAGATGGGGTTTTAGCATGGGTTTTGTTTACATTTGGTATCGCTTCTCGTTGGCCGTACTATACACACTTTGGATCGTAACTGTAGAACAAAAACTGAAACAAACATCCACATACAAAGTAGTACGTACCTACAGCTGTAGGTTTTACACTAAAAGCTTTGAAATTCAAATTTTATAGATTTGTTTTTAATGTATACCGGTGCATGTTCTGCCCCAAATTGAACTGCCACTGCCATTCTACGTCATCAAATAGCTTGTAAGTCGCTTTATATGACGTCTCGTATTTATATGTCGTGAGAGCCCTCACGACGGGGGCTGCAGTGTCCAGGGGTGGGGTTGTCGTGGCGGTGTCTCTCGACATCGCTAACGCGTTTAACACCATGCCCTGGGGCTGCATCAGGGAGGCACTCCAATACCACCGGATGCCGACCTATCTTCGTCGTGTGGTCGGGGCATATCTGACGGACAGGGCCGTCATATACCCCGGTCGCTCTGGAGAGTGGAACCGGCGAGAGATGTCGTGCGGTGTCCCACAGGGATCGGTCTTGGGGCCGCTCCTGTGGGACATCGGCTACGACTGGGTGCTGCGCGCCGACCTCCCCAGCGGCGTCAGTGTAGTTTGTTACGCTGACGACACGCTCGTCCTGGCTCAGGGGGGGTCGCACCAGGCGGCGGCCGACAATGTGACACGCGGGGTTGCGATAGTCGCGGAGAGGATCCGGCTACTGGGTCTCGAGGTGGCCTTGCACAAATCCGAGGCCATGGTCTTTCATGGCCGCGGAAACACGCCACCGTCGGGATCCCAGTTGACGGTAGGAGGGGTTCGCATCGGCGTCGGGTCGACGATGAAGTACCTGGGAATCGTCCTCGACAGCCGGTGGAACTTCGTCGAACACTTCCGACGTTTGGCTCCCAAGCTCGAGCGGACGGGGGCTGCTTTCAAGCGGCTCCTGCCCAACCTCAAGGGGCCAAACGCCTCCTGCCGTAGGCTCTATGCCGGAGTCGTGCGGTCCATGGCCCTTTACGGGGCCCCAGTATGGGCGCGTTCTTTAGGGCGGCGCGCCGCCCACTATCTGAACGCGCCCCAAAGGGTGGTGGCCATACGGCTTGTCCGGGGCTACCGCACGATCTCCGGCGAGGCAGCAAGCCTCCTTGCCGGACTGCCACCGTGGGATCTGGAGGCGATAGTCCTCGCGCGCCTGTTTGAGTGGCGCGCGGAGGCACTACACCGGGGGGAAAACCCACTGCCGCGGCAAGTTGCCGCTCGGCGGGCAGACCTCCGGTGCGATCTCATGGTGGCATGGAGAGAGCGACTGTCGCAACCCCGTGCAGGGCACGCCACAATAGTGGCGATAAGTCCCCTCTTTGAGGAGTGGCTGGAGAGGCGTCATGGCGTCCTCACCTACCGCCTGACGCAGGTCCTCACCGGACACGGAAGTTTCGGGAGGTTCCTGCACATCATCGGGCGGGAGGAAGCGCCCGGGTGTCACCATTGTGACGATCGCCCGGAGGACACGGTGGAGCACACAGTGGCGATCTGCCCGGCTTGGGCGGAGCACCGCCGTGCCCTCGTAGAGGCGATCGGCGGCGGCGATCTCTCGCGTCCGGCCCTGGTTCAGGCCATGGTCCGGAGCGAGAGGGAATGGGAAGCGGTCACCACCTTCTGCGAAGCAGTAATGTTAGCGAAGGAGGTGGCCGGGCGTTTGAGGGAGAGAACATCTGCCCAACCCAGCCGCCGCGGGAGACGCCCATGGCGCCGGGCGCCGCGAGACGACTTCCGGCCACCGTAGATGCGGGCCTGTGGGCGGTGAGCAATGGGTAGTTCACCGTCCGTCCGTCGATTGACGACAGGCCGTGTCGACGGCGCGTTCGTGTTTCACGCGCGCCTCAAAGAGAGTCAGCAAAGCAGAGGGGCTTGCCAGAGCCTCTGCCTGCCGGGGTTGCGGGTTGTTCGAAAGAGATACCGCGGGCTCGGAACGTAAAGGGCAATAGAAGAAACATGGGTGGGTTTTAGTCAGTACAAGTCTGACATGCCCCCCCGCTCCACCCAGAGCGGGGGAAGTCATTGGATGATTTCCCACCCGAAAAAAAAAAAAAAAAAAAAAAAAAAAAAAAAAAAAAAAAAAAAAAAAGTCGCTTTATATGGGCATTGAAATCGGAACTTGGTGATCGATTAGTAAATTTTATTGAGATTTTTGTTTACAAATTGAAATAGATGATTTTCTCTCTTGTGAAAGGGATACAAGATAAAGGGATTTAAAATCAAGGTGTAATATATTTTATGTAAACCACAATGACAAGCATTAGTCCAATATTAGCTGCCAAGACGCAATCAAGATTTACTGTCAAAAGGAGATGTTGGTAGTTTTATGTACTATATATACAATGTATCTATATCTGGTAGAAAACAAAAGTATTGTCCCACTTTAAATAATAACTGCGTTGAAAATACTCGTAAATGTCGTAGACTTGCTACGAAATTCGTAGTACTGCTACGATATTTGTAGCACTGCTACGAAGTTATCATTGCCGTAGCACGTGTTTATAAAGCGATGGCTACACTGCCATCCCACAGGACTGGTAACTAGGCCAACTAAACGAGTTAGAACATTAATTAAATATATTTAAAGTTGAATCACAAACAAAAAATGGATGATCAAATCACCCTGTACGACGTAAATCTCCGTCACATTATTAATCTTTAATTCCCAAAACACAACACAATAAACCCAAAACATTTTAAACCCAGCCTTATTTTAACCCAATCCCGTTTATATACGGTTCAATTAACTTTGTTAATAAAGTAGTACACACATGAGCGAACAAATTGGCTGGTAACGCGTTTGTTGGCAACTTCCATCTGATGTGCTCTCCTGAGAATCTACACTAAGCTTTATCGCCTTTTGTGAGAGAGTTTATGGTTTATACAAGGTGAATATTTTATGTGTTTTAGCGGAGATTGTTGCAGTTTTGTAAAAGATGTAAATCGGTACCTAAAGAATTAATTTCTAATATGCATTTGCATTCTTAAATTTTTTTTAGAACATATTAAACATTTGCCAACACAGAATGATAAGTTATCGTGCAAAATAGTAATTATGCGTACTGTGTACTGTTACTTATTGCTTTCGCCCACAGGCCAGCACCTAAGGTAGCCGGAATTCATTCCATGGCTCCCAACGCCAGAAATGTATCCCGCGTCGGCTGTGATGTGAGGTTCTGACGACTCGGTTGAATCTGAAGGCACGGTTGGACAGTGGCTTAGCGACCGACTGGTGCGCTGCGTGTCGCGAGTTCAAATCTCGCACGGAACAAATAATTGTATGACCTGCAGATACTTGTTCCCGGTTTTGCTGTTTGTGTATGTGAGTTTAAATGTTTATAAACGCATTCACGATACAGGAAAAATCCTAGATTAAAGCAACGTTCTGTTTTTTTTTAAAAAGTGCTGCGTCCTTCGCTAGCAGAACTGCTTTGCAAAACGAGGTGACTGCTTCCCATTGCCTCTTGCTGCAGACCATGGATCAAACCAGAGCCGGACGTAAGCAGTCACCGCTACAAGGACACAGCAGTGCTCCACTCAAGCGAGGCAGACTGCCACGGTTAGCTCAACCGTATCCTCCGGACGATCCTCAAAATGGTCACACCTGAGCATTTCCTCCCGCCTGATTATATGCAGGAACTTCCAAAAACTTTCATGTTCATTGTGGAATTGCGTCAGGCGGTATTCAACATTTCTCTTGTGCTTTTTTTACAATATTTGGTAAGTGGACTAAATGTGTGCCTTTGAATTGGATGCCAAAATAAAAAAAAAAGTGTGTGTGTCAGCTCCGACGCACGACTGGAGTTTACTCATAAGTACGAGTATCTAACCATACGCAAAAAGAGTTTATTCAACTGAAAAAATATTAATATCATATGAAAACGATCACAAATTAATGAAAAAAATAGCAATATAAATACATCGACACTGATAGAAACAAACAAGCCAATAACATATTATTATAGTATATAGGTATAGTCGCTGAGAACAGGGTGGACGATTTTTATGCAATAATGAGGAAGCGGGCCGCCTCCTTCATGTCCCGAATAAGATCCACTAAAAATGTAATTGTCAGGGCTGTGTATGACTGCTGCAAATTTGATATGTGTGATTTATAATTGTCTAATTAATGTATTTAAAATTGAATAATAATAATAATGTCTTAATTGTATCTATTTTCTCTTGTTTTTTTTTTGTATTATGTAATTTTTATTTTTTTATGTGTAATGTTTAATTGTCATTATGGGTGTACTACCTGAAATAAATGTTTTTTTATTTTATTTATTTATTTTATAGACGCCTATACAGCATACCATATGTACGTCTTAATACACTCACAGCCAAATTAGAAAGTTGCGCACTAAAGGTGCGCACCAAAAACGTGACACATTTTCGTTTCTTTAGTAGGTTTTACCCCTCGGATTTTTCTCATACCGGGCGCCTTATATATGAAAATCGATTCTTAAGGAGTAAACTCCAAAAAATATTAGTTCTGGTCAGGTTATGTAAATATATCACTCAACTTTTGTTTATTACTCTGTGATAAATCAAACGTCAAATTAAACGAGGTTTTAATAAACTTTTGGGTTGTTTCGGGATTTAGCTTTTCAGACTAAAAGAGAATTTGTTCGTACATATTATATTTAAATCATTTTCGTTTGAGTGATTTTTAGCTGGTAAATACTTACCTTGAAAACCAAACTTTACAGTATTTTAATGTTGTGATTTATTTAACCCTGAAGAGGAAGTTTTATTATTCATGTTAGGAGGAAACAAGGTGGGTTAGAAATTTATTAATAATTAATCAACAATAGCTTTGTAACGTTCTTGAAATAGTTGATTTTCTCCTTGATCCTCGTTGGTAAATTTAAACCAAACAACGTCTACGTATTTTTTGACAAATAAAAAGACCTATAAAAATCTATGTTTTAAGTTTTTAAAATCTTATAAATGTGAATGTTCTTGTTGTTACTCAATGACATCATAACGGCTTAGCGGATCTGGACTAAATTTGGCAAAGAGATAGATTAGTCTGAAATCGCATATAGGTTACGTTTAGTTTTTTTTCCCTCATAATATACTGTCAGAAAAACAGAGAAGTAACCATGCTGACGAGCGGGCGGGCTATTTCTAAACTTCTCTTTTACATGTAATTAAATCCATTTCATCATCTGACAAGCCAATTATGTTGGGGTTGGCTCGGGCATGGTAATGGGCAATACTATACCGGTAAGACTGGTTGTCAAATTTTCGGGACCCTGACTACCTGTACCGACGGTCAAAGATCTACAAATGACAACCGGAACGCAGAAAACTCGGTATGTAACGGGTGACCATACATCCATAGACTAACCTAGGCAAGGGCGGCTTAACCTTAAGATCAACCCGAGTAGCTGCTATTATTTAACCACGAGTTTTTCAAGTAATAATATCCATTTATCAATGAAAATTCATGTCTCCATCCGATTGTCCCGATTCGAAGAAAATCTCGTTAAATACCGATTAGTGGTTTTTGCTTTTTCAATCGTAAATGTACCACTCAATCCGTAATAAAAATGTAAGTAGGTACTACTCAGATTCAGATATATTTATTTTCAACAAAGTAGGTACAGGTATAAGATGATATGTACGTAGTTCAAAGTTTCCGCTACATTCTATTTTACAAATGCAAATTTACAGAATCCTTACTAATATTATAAGGATGGTATTTAAAAGTACTTCAATTTATTCCCATTTCGTTTACCTAATTTTGCCTGTGTTGCACCAAATATACTGAATGTGCACCAAAATATGTTAAATAAAATATGTCATAACGAGCATCAGGAAAAAGACAGCACTACAATAAAAAAGTGTTATATCTTTATCCATTTTCTATTAATGCAAGTCGTTACTGGGGGGTAGGGGGTAGGGGGGCGTAGGGGGTCGCAGTTTTAACCTAACCTAACCTACGCATTTTTTTAGCATTCAGAAAAGAATATTTGGTGCACGATCAGTATTTTTGGTGAACACAACATTTTTTCCCATATTATAAAAGCAAGTGAGTTTGTTTATTTGTTACGTCTTCACGCCTAAATGGCTTTTGATGAATGTTGGTAGAGAAATAGTTGGGACCCTGAAGACTCACTTAAAAAAAATAACCTATGTCCAGGTTATTTTTTTTTAACTGAGAAATGAGGGAAAAAGAGCCTTAGCCCGAAGTTAGGAGAACGTTATTTTTTCATAAATATACCTATGTAATTATTTTTATGTTTCTATTAAGAATATTTAAAAATGTAAACTTATATAATATGTGTATCAATAATACAAAAAACGAAAAAGTAAATAATAATTATTTGACAGCACGATTGGCGCAGTGTCTGAACGATCGACCGCTGCGCTGTGTGTCGCGGGTTCAATCCCCGCTCAGAACAAATATTTGTATAACCTACAGATAGTTGTATCAGGTCTGGCTGTTTGTGTATGTGAGTTTAAATGTTTGTAAACGCGTCCATAATACATGAGAAATACATAGTACACCACACTAGTGTAGGCAATGGTTTATAAGGGGAAAAACCTTATTAGCTTTAACCTTAATAGTAACGTAACTATCCAAGTAGGATTCACCCAGCGTATTAAAGGCTCAGCTAAACTAATTGATAGCCACAGCCCATGGGACGTTTCGGCCTTGTATCCACTCCATGAGGTACACGTACAGTAGCTAACTAATTATATTATTACCATAGTAGGTCACTTCCTATTCCTATTCCTTCAAGGAGCTCGTGGCTAAATAATAGCAGCCGCTCGGGTCGATCTTTAAGTTAAGCCGCGCTAGCCTAGGTTGGTCTGTGGATGGGTGACCACCCGTTACATACCGAGTTTCCTTCGTGCCTCGGAAAGCACGCTAAGCCGTTGGTCCCGGCTGTCATATGTAGATCTTTGACAGTCGTTACAGGTAGTCAGTGTCCCGAAAGTCTGACAACCAGTCTTACCAAGGGGTATCGTATTATTCAGTACTAACTAGGTCGTGGAAGTCAGATAGGCAGTCGCTCCATGTAACAAACAGATATTCAGCTGCATTCGGTTAGACTGGAAGCCGACCCCAACATAGTTGGGAAAAGGCTAGGCAGATGATGATGAGGTCACTTCCTATTTAACCTATAGACTATCAAATTCTCTGCTGAAGGGCAAAGGACCGGTTCCGACCAGAGCAGGGGAAGTTATTTGATGATTTTCCATCCCTAGAAAAAAATACCATCATCAATAACAAATCATAACTAAACAACAAATTAAACGCAACTTTAGAAAGACGACCCACTGACCCTGGGTTGTCTTAGGGGAAGGAGGGGGTAGTCACAAACCGGTATATAAAATAATGTTGTCTTTCGGTTCTCTATACCCCACCCGTCACCATGGATATGGCCACACCATACGGTTTCTATATGAAATATGACTATCTATCGATTCGTGACGTCACGTTCAAAGTGTTATTGATCTAGTTTCAACAGAATATGGTGGCCTGGTACAATCGACCTCAAAAAGAACTAAACAATTAAGAAGGAATTAATTTGATTGCCTACAAATTCTGTTACATAATATTGTAACAATATTTAGGTGTAAAAGAGGAGCTTGTAGTTAATTAATGTCAGCTGCTTGGGTCGATCTTAAGGTTAAGCTGCGCTTGCTAGGGTTGGTCCGTGGATGGGTGACCACCCATTACATACTGAGTTTCTCTTTGCGTCGGAAAGCACGTTAAGCCTTCCGTATAATATTTTCTGAGGCTGAATACTGAGAAAATATTCCAGGCTCACAGATTGGCCAAAAATACATTAATTTTGACATCAGTCACAAGTCGTTTTGTTCTTACTAGTATTGACTGTTACATTTGATGCTGACTGTACTTATCTACCCACTAAATTATTTCGTATGTTTCGGACGTTTGTTTGTTCATCTGTCTATATTTTGACAGCTTCAAGTGTTTGAGGACTAGGAATCTAAACAGGACTTTAAAGGTAGTAAACATAAAGCTGTGTTTAGAATTAATCGTGATTAGTCAGACTATCGTGCTAGGAATACAATACCAAATGGCAAACAAACGTAGAATAAAATAATACTTTTTTTTTAAACGTTGCCCCACACTAGGAATTTCTCCTGTTTCGTGGGTGCGTTTACATACATTTAAACTCACATACACAAACAGCCAGACCCGGAACAACTATTTGTAGAATTGAAATAACTGACCGTATTCGTAGGTAATGAAAGTGTTAGGTTTTTTTGGCTACGGAATTACTCGATTCGGACGCCGCGCTCAAAACCCGCGGTAAAAGCTATGCAATAGCTCAAAAAACTAAATATAATATTTTAAAAGGAACTCTTAATACAAAAGAAGTCGCAAAAAGAAAAAACAAGCCCTTGGGTTTAATCCGGCGTACTGCCAATTCACATACCGATTCCCTACCAAACACGCTGATCGAACATTGGAATCATAAATTGAAATAACTGAGCTCATTCGTAATGAAAGCGTTAGATTTTTTTCGTTACGAAATTTCTTGATTTGGTCACCGCGCTCAAAGCCCGCGTTAAAATCTATGCAAGAGCTTAAACAAAATGACCTACAGGTAGTTGTTCCGGGTCTGACTGGTTGTGTATATGAGTTTATATTTTTTATAAACGCTTGTAGAAACGCATTCTCCACTCCAGCACACGCGTTGTCCATCGACCCTGCTTATGAAACCTATTCAAACAAGTTCAACGGCTAGACCAAATCATACAAAACCACCATAAAAAGCCATTAACTTTCAGGGTTTTAAACTTACACCATAATTATGTGACCACAATTATTATAGTCGGACTAATTACATTTAACTGTAACGATTATTTTAACGATACGGGCGTACACTAAGCGATACATTCACTGTTATTTTGTATTCATAAAATATGTAACATATAGCATTTACAACAGAAAGCATCAAATTAATATATGTTTTGTTATACAATTTGTTTATGTGTTGTGTATTACACTTTTTGATATATCTTCAAATAACTGAGGAGCTCGTGGCTAAATAATAGCAGCCGCTCGGGTCGATCTCTTTGTTAAGCCGCGCTTGCCTAGGTTGTTCTGTTGATGGGTGACCACTCGTTACATACCGAGTTTCCTCCGTGCCTCGGAAAGCACGTTAAGCCACTGGTCCCAGTTGTCATTTGTAGATCGTTGACAGTCGTTACAGGTAGTCAGTGTTCCAAAAGTCTGAAAACCAGATGACAAAAAGTCAATTTTTACAAATTGGCTGAGAAAATACCATAAAATGTTGTGGAAAATAAATAAATAAATCAGTATGTTCATAGCTTAACAGCTAATAGCATTACACAGACCGCCGCGCTCAATTAACTCTCGAGGGATGTAAGATAATTTAGTGACCAGCTTTATATATTTTTTTCATAAAGGCACACACATAGATAGTATAGTCTCCATTTTTTTTGCGGATGGGAAATCTTCAAATAACTTTACCCGCTCTGGGAGGAGCGTTATATTTAGTGTCAGACTTTTACTGACTAAAACCCGTTCATGTTCCGGGGGAGCAGGGTCGATGATAGTGTAGGCTTGATTAAAAAAATCGTTCTTATGACCTTATGACTTGAAACTTATGACTCACTGATCACACGTAACTGGAACAAATTTTCCTACACAATTCTTATTGCGGGTTCATCCCCTCACGGAACAAATATTTGTATAGCCTACAAATAGTTGTTCCGGGTCTGGCTGTTTGTGTATGATACAAGAGAAATTCCTAGAGTGGAAAAATAAAACAAAAACTGATCATTCCATTTCTTTTAAAAGTCCCATTTTATTTAATAACAACTTGCGCATTGTTTACAAACGTACCCAAATAGGAATTTCACAACGCTGCTAAATTTCACTAATAGCTTGGTATAAGTACCTATTGGTTGATTGCCAGAATCAAAATCGTGATACGCAGCGCAGCAATCAATCTCTCAGCCACTGCACCAACCGTGCCGTTAATCACAGAATTTTATACTTAAATCCTTTTTTTAGCCAACGCCACTATGATTACAGAATAAATAATTAGAAGAATGACTGAATTACACACCCTCTCGAGTCACTTGAACAAAGTAGCGCGCTCTCAAAGTCCTTAGCGGTGCACATTGTTACTTAAACTAAAACTTTTAATTAAAAGGTACTTTCCGAATCACAATTAGGCTGTCACAAGCTTAATTAACATATAAACTAGAGTCATGATGTTACTGTGAATTTATTCGGTTTTTGGGTAAACTAAGTAGAATTTAATAATAGTTTGTCGGGAGTAGACCACAAGTTTCACTTTGACGGCGACCAGCGATTCTCAATAATATATTTTTTCGAATGCACGTTTGGCCCTGTGGCTGAGTGATCGACTGTGCTGCGTGTGGGTTTGATCCCGCACGAAACAAATATTTGTATGACCTACAGGTAGTTGTTTCGGGTCTGACTATTTGTGTATGTGAGTTTAAATGTTTATGTATGTATGTGTATGTATCGGTTTACGCAACTAGAACGTGCGTACACGCGCTTATTTTTATTTGGCCGTTTGGAGTGACGCGCGGGGAAACGTCTCTCATGGTTTCGCTCGCGTTAAATTCGGGGTAACACAGTTCCCCTTGCGCCTTATTGATTTGTAATAGCAACACTAAGTTTACCCTTTTATTCCGTCTTTCTCCCTCAAATCCCACTTTTTTTAAAAAAAAAATTAGCCTATGTCCGTCTCATGGTTCCCAACTATCTCTGTACCAAAATTCATCAAAATCGGTTTTGCCATTAAAGCGTGAAGAGGTAACAAACAAACTCACTTTCGCTTTTATATATTAGTAAGGATTCTAATTTAAAAGAGTGGGCATGTAGTTTTTTGCCCATTATTCTCCATAGAGATCAACGCTTTGGAATGGGCAACTACAGTACTTTCACAAGTTATTATGTCTTGTGACCGGGACTGTAGCAACATTTAGTATTTTTTTGACATTCAAAAGTGCCTGTAATGGCCTAATTGAAATAAATGATTTTAATTTGATTAGCATTAATTAGGTATGTCCTAATTTTAACCCCACTGATACCCAATGGAATCAGCTCATCATACTAGTCGCGCGTGTGACAAAAAGCGCGCGTATACGCGTCTACACGCGCCATTAAAACCAGCAAAATATGGTTTCATAGAGCATAGTTTATATTATGCCCCACAAAACCGTGCTTATTAGGTACAAGCCACCGTCGTATACATAGGTAACTTAGTAAACAAACTACCTAATCTAACCGCGGTCCACATACCAGATATCTACCCGAGTTAATTATCTCAGCGAAGATAAAACGACTGTTTATGAAGCGCCCGCTTAGCTTGGAGCTCCAGATTGTGGCTTCAACTGGATTATCTACTAGCAAGATAGCAAAGGGAAATAATATTAATTGGGAACGTATTTACTTTGTACAATTTGCTTTATTGTGTAAATGGTGACGCGTATTGTTTGATTGGAAATGTATTGACGGTATCAAGTTAAAATTAACCTAATTATGATAAGCACAAGTTTCTGTCTTCATCGTTGGTCGCGTCACCGCGTTGCTTTTTCATATTCATCGTTTATTGTAATCATGTAGTTTAGAGGTTGTTACAAGTATAGTTTGTTTCATATATGAAGCATGCTAGGGCACAGAAATGTATACAATTATATAACATTTTTAATCGTATAAGTGCCTATACCTTAAATAAAAACTTCAGTGCTACAGTGTCATATTCCTTACTAATATTATAAAAGCGAAAGTAAGTTTGTTTGTTACGTCTTCACGTCTAAATGGCTAAACAGATTTTCATGAATTTTGGTACAGAGATGGACATGGGATGGGAAAAAATAATAGGAAAAGGGGGAGAAAGTGGGAAGAAAAGGGGACAGAAAAATATTTTTTTCAAACATAACGCTGGTTAAAGTTAGCGTTAGCCCTAAGTTACTTAATCACGCCGACGAAGTCGCGGGCGGAAGCTCGTTATTTATAAAACGTCATGTCAAATCATGTTGGTTGTATGGGAACCCTTAATTTTTTTTTAAATCTCGTTTTTAGTATTTTTTGTTAAAGTGACCAATGAAATACAATATCTGTGAAAATTTCAACTGTCTATCTATCACGTTTCATGAGATAGAGCCTGATGATAGACGGACAGACGGATAGAATGCGGAGTCTTAGTTATAGAGTCCCATTTTAACTATTGGGTTCAGAACCCTTAAAAAGTATGAAATTTGTAAAGAAATAAGTAAAGATGATAATAAGGGTAATATAAATAGGGGACATTGAGTCCAGAAGGCGGAACGTAAGGCAATAGAAGGAACATGGGTGGGTTAAAACCCACCCATGTTCCTTCACCCACTGACTAATGTCAGTAAGTAAAAGACTGACACCCCCCCCCGCTTCGCCCACAGCGGGTGGAAGTTATTTGATGGATAGAAAAGATGGAAAAGAACATTGTGCCTGTATTTACCCAAAATGAACGATTTGTTTCTATAAGCAGTCATAACCATATTCTTCCGTATGGATCATATTTTTCTTCGAGTTACGCTGTAGCCTGTTTGAAATTACATAGCAATTTCTTTACATAAGCTTGTGGAACGCCATTTAATTGAATTCATGGAAAATATTTTTCCAATATTTGTACAAAATAGCTGTTTCTTCGAAACGATTCGATGCCGCACGTTAGATTCCTACATTTTACAGTACCTAGTCAATAAATGCCGGCCTCATGAAATATAGGACTTAATTAAAAATCAATAACAACTTAGTCACGCTTTTTCACGCTAACTTTATGGTCCTATCTGTAAATATTTCAAAATGAACCTTAACTCCTTTGAAATAAAATTGAGACTGAAAAATTGCTTTTAATTTCGATCAAGAACTTTACCAAAATTCTGATGTGGAAAGTCAATATTTAGCTGTACGAACGGTTTCAATCGCGTTCAGTTTTTTGGGATGTTATTTTGAGTAGCGTATGAAGAGTGAAGGCCTTTTTAGTTTTTTTTTGTTGTAAGGTTAGCCATTCATTTCGCAAAAAGGTTAAGATCAGCCAGGATTGGGGGTTGTACGATAGAGATACCGCGACCCCGGAACACAAAGGTCAAAAGAAGGAACACGGATGGGTTTTAGTCTGTAAAACTATGACGGCTCTGGATGGAGCGGGGGAAGTAATTTGATCATGTCCCATACCTGAAAAAAGGAGGTTATGATCAGAACGAACACACGGACGCGGACGAGAAAGAAAAAAGATAAGGCGAATCGGCTTCATTATGTTGGACTCGTACAGTAAAACTCACTTTTGAATTCAACTAAATACTTTATTGTACTGACTTTCTAGTGCGGTTCGGGTTGGTTGTTTCCATAGAGAAGAACCGGCAAGAAACTCCATAAACGTACTGTAAAAAGTAATAAATTTACTTATTTTCTACATTATTCTAACAATTATATGTTTGAAGTTCCAAACAACGCACTTTGCTTTCGATTGCTCATTATAATCTACCCTAGACCGCTTCATCGCTTTATTAGTAATTCGGCCAAATGCAAGCCTTGGAACTTAGAATAAAACAAATGAGTGTAATAGATTTGAAGCAGAGTTCGATACATTATTTATTGACGGGCCTGTTGGTCTAGTGGTTAGTGACCCTGACTGCTGAGCCGAAGGTCGTGGGTTCGATTCCCACCCAGGACATACTTTGTGTGATGAGCATGATTGTTTGTTCTGTGTCTGGGTGTGATTTATCTATAATATGTATGTATTTATAAATTATATAAGTATGTATTGTATATTATTGTCTGGTTACCATAACACAAGCTCTGCTTAGCTTGGGATCAGATAGCCGTGTGTGAGTTGTCCTAAGATATTATTATTATTTATTTTCGTCCATTTATTGATTTCTATACATAAAATTACATTTTTAAATATTTCTTAAATACAAAAATTAAAAAAAAAACATTTAAAAATATAAAAATAGTAGCCCACCGGTATCGGGAACAGGGTCCAAGCTACCGGCGGTCAGGGCTCCAGAGAAAGGAACCTCCTAACAATACGAGCCGTGTCCAGGAGTACCGCTTTCTGTATCAAGCCCTTGATACAGAAAGCGGTATTATAGTGACTTATTATAATACCGCATTATTTATTTATTATTATTATTCAAGAGATTTCATTATTATAATGACTGTGTGTTATTATAATGATAGATAGATAGAATATTCTTTATTATTTACACCATACAAATAACAAGAATAACATTATACAACTTATAAATAGGATTACAAAATTGGCTGTCTTATCGCTAAAAGCGTTTTTTTTTAAGTCAATGTGTGATTGATGCGAAAACTCTTGTTTTTCGACACATTTTCGTCAAAACAGAATAATTAATAAAAAACTACAAATTAATAACGCAACGCATTCACTACCGCATTTAGTAACTAAAACAAAAGTAGATTAATAAAAATGAAACATTTTCCAATTAGTCTAAATTCATCGCAATTGGCTTCCTTCCTGACATTTGCCGCAGCGTATGCATTGTTGTCAAGAGCCAAAATGGCGCCTTTTTGCCAAAGAATCTGGCACAAATTCCTTAGTAAATGTGCCAACGTTCGCACTTTATAATAGCTTTGATCACATGAATCACTTCATTTGCAACATTGTTAGTAAAAACTACGGAGACACTATGCTATACTAAAATTTACGACTTTTGAGCACTGCCAACGTTGTTAGTTAACCGTTGCAGTTCTAGCAAACAAGGGAAATACCACTAATGCTCTGGAGGCATTTGTGTTTTAGAGAAAGGAAATAATCACATAACTTTCCTCGCTCTGGAGCGGAACGGAGTGTCAGACTTTTACTGACTAAAACCCATCAATGTTCCTTCTTTTGCCGTTTGTGTTCCGTGCAAGATCCATGATAGTGTAGACTTGTCTTCCAAAAAATCGTTCACTCGAAATCTGATGACCCATTTTGCAAATACGTAATCATCAAATAATATCACGCTGATAATCCCCAAAAAGTTAGACAGAGGTATATAAAATGGTACAGACGCCTGCACATCCAGCTACTACAATCTGTCAGATTTGTTTGATAGATTTTCGACTTTATTTCTAAAGTATTAAGGTTCAATGTTCATTGGAAAAAATTGACAGTTTCGGGTAGCTTGACCTGCAGGCGTCTGTACACCCATAAGTTGCCAATTATGTGTCAGTCAGTGTGTATTAGGGGATGAGCCTAGTACCATCAGGAGGACACAGATTCGGACTCCGAACTTGCTACTCAGACATTACTGCTTGAAAAACCCATTTATTACACATTAACCCTTTGCCCGACTTGGCAATTGAACATAGGGCCACATGCTCAGTTGCGCTTAGAAAGAAAGAAAGAAGGAAAAACTGTTTATACCATTAAGGTGAGATATATACATAAACTGTGTGTTCTAGACTCTAGAACACAAACAAACTACCCAAGTGCGAGTCGGGCTCGCACACTTAGGGTTCCGTAAAAAGATTCACATACATTTTTTCCAAGTGACCACAAACTTGAACATATCGTTTTAATTTCAACTTAATATCTCCACGCCTTCCCGAGATCTTGACAAAGAAGGGTCTTGACAAATATACAGACAGACGGACAACAAATTGAGATAAATGTCCGTTTTTTTCCCTTAAGTTAGGTACGGAACCCTAAAAATGGTCGCAGTAATGGAAAAAACAAGTGCCTCGTTATTGTTGGCTTTCGTATTGCAAAAGATCAATACATCCACTGTAACGAAGCGGGAATTCGTGACGTAATTGAAAGCCATTACTTAGCTTCAATTACTTAATTTCGTACAGTGAAAACTTTTCCGGGAACATTAATTCCCAACTGATTTGGATGATGGAAAGGCATTGCCAATTAGTTGGTTTTTTTTGCCTTTTATTACGACATTAATTGTATTTTTGAACTTGTCAAATCATTAATTTTATTTCAGGTACAGTTTTTAATATTTGCTAAAAAAAAATGTGGTATTTAAAACACTGGCTATATACGTGTCGGAAATGTAGAAAATGTCATAAAAATATTTTTAGTAAACTAACCAGTTTACTTACACTTTTTAGCATTTATTTCAGTTAGACCTTTAGAGGCACTTTTGAATGTTAAAAAAACAAAAGAATGAAGCTACAGTCCCAGTCATAAGTCATAATAACTTGTGGAAGTTACAACCATCAAAACCAAATTGTTAAGGCGCTGTTTTGTATCTTATTTATATGTAGTATCTCTCGCGTATTCTCTGATCTTAACAATGAATCTATTGTAAAGCCCTGAATGTCCACTTTAAAATGACGTACTGCACATCAATGTACATGAATATTTTGACGTGACAACGTCTTATAATTCGATAGAGCCGAGCCGGCTGCGCGCACGAAAAAACATGACTCATGCGGCGTTACCTCGCTCTGAGGAGTTCCATGTAAGGCTTGAAGTGCAAGCGAGAGCGCGGAACGAGCGACAAAGAAGCACAATCGGCCTTTGCATTCGGCAGCGTTCGACATCCGTCTCTCTCCTACTTGAGTGAGCGATGCGTCTGCGTGGACAGCTGCTATACTATAGTACATTTGTTTTGATCGAGTATCAAGTGCAGTGAAAAGTGAATGTGGTGTCAATTGTTTATAGCAACGATAATTACAGCGATAAAGGTAATGATTATTTCGAAATTAATTATATATTCAGTGATATATTGTCGAATATTCGTGCTTTCATCATTAAAATGAATAGCATCGGTCCGTTAGTGCAGCCATTGTATTCTTTTGAAAAATGCTACCATTCCATCAGTATTTTCTTAAGACGTTGTCACGTTCAACTATCATCAGTAAACCGACTTTACAGACAACCAATTTTTTTGTTAGGGCACAGCTCTATACAAATACCGGCCATGTCATTTTGCGTTTTGGAACAAAAAAGAATCTGATATAAACATAACTTAGCTTAGAAAATGACGCAATAAAACACTTACATGAAAATTCAGGAACCGTTTTAAACACAATTTTCTTTCAGTTACAGTATACGTTAAAATTACTCGTGCTGAAAATTATACATATAACACTAACTTACTTAATAACACCTGGTTCGTGCTTTAAAAATAAATTGGCCATAATTCTTAGGCGGAAGCATGTGTCAAAATACAGTTCTTTATATACGGGGCGGGGATATAAGGGATGATTCACACTGGGGCAGGTTGTGACGTAGGTTCATTGCTTGTAGTAACTCCTTAGGTACTATATTTCTTCTTAATTACTTGCTTATTGCATTGTGTTTGGTCCAAGCTGATAGTAACTGGAATACAGAGCATGATTAGTTTGAAGACGTAGGTATTCATGCATTTTTTTTGGATGAGACATTTCAGACTTTTTCTGACTTAATCCCATCTATGTTCTTTCTTTTGCCATTTGTATTCCGGGGTCGCGGTATTTCTTTCGAACCACACGCAACGGCAGGCCGTCAGGCAGTGGCTGACAGTTCCTCCCGCCACGCCCAAAGCGGGGTAAATTATTTGATTATTATCTATCCACCAAAAAAAGTGTTGTAGGAAAAACATAAGTTCCACTTGTAATTTGGCAGCATTTACGCTTAGTGTAGTTTGTAGGTAACAAAATAGCCCCAACGTGAACCCAACCTTAATTTCGACATGCAAGACATCAAATTATGCAAAACATTTGAACTTTGAAAGTAACGCAATTAGAAGTCTTGCATGCTTTCATGTGGCGAACAATATCAGGGTAATGTGAAGCAATTAGAACAATATGCGGTGTGGAGGCAATTATATAGCTTCGAATTATTTTAACTAATATATTAACGAAGTTAAAAGTAAGGATTTTTGCGTTATCGTAATATATTACTCGTTACTAATCACGATCGTCACATTCTTCCTCTAAATCATGACAAATAACGATTATGTCCATGATAAGCCAATTTAATTTAACTCTGTCAACAAAAACATATCCAACTATGTTTTAGCATTTGACATAAATCATCATTTGCAAATCAAATCTTGACAAATAAAGGGAATTTCACCTTTAAATACTTGCATTTGAAGTTCATTATCATCTGCGTAGCCTTTTCCGAAATATTTTGTAGTCGATTTTTAGTCTAAGCCTATTCAGCTAAATACCAGTTTTTCTATGGAGCGACTGCTTATCTGACTTCCACAACTCAAGTTGGTAAGACTGGTTGTCAGACTTCTGGGCCACTGACTTATCGCAACGATAGTCAAAGATCTATAAATGACAACCGAGTTCCCAGGCTTAACGAGCTTTCTGAGGCATCAAGTAAACTCAGATTACAATACGACACTGATGACACGATTGACACAGTGGCTGAGCGATCGACTACTGTGCTGCGTGTCGCGGGTTCGATCCCCGTACGAAACAAATATTTGTATGGCCTACGGATAGCTGTTCCGGGTCTGGTTGTTTGTGTATGTAAGTTTACGTGGTTGTAAACACACCCATTATACAGGAGAAATTCCTAGTGTGAAGCAAAGTTTACTAAAAAAAAAATAGTTGGTCATCCATCCACGGACCAACCTAGGCAAGCGCAGCTTAACCTTAACATCGAACCAAGTGGCTGTTATTATTAAAGTACAAACTTCAATCAATACATCAGTGTAATAAGACCTCGAAGCAGTAATAACTAGGTGAGTTATGTTAATTAGCGGCAATACATTTAGCGCGACCTTTCTGAACTAATACATTACGTTTTCGTGAGCTACATACATAGAGTTTTTTATTGGGAATAATTATACTCATCGTTACTCAATGGCAAGGAGAATGTGACCTTTTGTCTGTGATTGAAGTGAAGGTACACACGACGAAACTATTTTAACCTGAACTCTCTACTAAGGTGCGATCCGTAGTAGATAGATCAGGTTATAATCGTTTAGGATAGGTTGACCTGCCGTCGTGTGTATATAACTATCATGTGAAAGCATGGTGTATAATAAATAAAATAAATATCTTGGGACAGTTCACACACGGCTATCTGATCCCAAGCTAAGCAGAGCTTGTGTTATGGTAACCAGACAACTGATATACATACTTATATAATTTATAAATACATACATATTATAGATAAATCACACCCAGGCACAGAACAAACAATCATGCTCATCACACAAAGTTTGTCCTGGGTGGGAATCGAACCTACGACCTCCGGCTCAGCAGTCAGGACCACTAACCACTAGACCAACATGCCCGTCATAATACTTCTGAAGGTTTATACAGATGTGTCTTTAACTGATAATAAATTAGAACTTGAAGTGTACGAACATTACGCAGAGAGCCACTGCTGGGATTGTGGACTGTTCGAAACAGATACCGCGGTCACAGAACGTAAAGGGCAAAAGAAGGCATATGGGTTGTTTTTAGTCTTTTAAAGCCTAACATTTCATTCCATTCCGCTTAGAGTGGGAGAAGTTATTTAATTATTTCCATTTCCTATCAGAAAAAAGTATCAAACACGCTAGTATTTGCACAACAAACGCCTTTTTTTCTTATGGGAAATCATCTCGTAGATCAGATCATTAGACTTATTATAGAGAGCACATAATATACATAACGAACAAGCGTGGAAATTAAGATGTTCCATGCTATGTTTCAATTTAGGCCCTCAAGATTATATACAACTTCCCACACACCTTTTGATTTGGTAATATGATTATATCTTTGAGTTCTCGTGCATATTTGGTGAAGGCTGTGTGTATGTGAGTATTTTGATCACTCAGGGAATTGAAGTCTTCATCTTACAATTTTGTCATCTTTTCGATTTATTGGTGTCACTAGCTTTTGCCTGCGGCTTCGCTCGCGTTTAATTCGGGGTAATATAGTTCCCCTTTCCTGATTTGTAGTTTCTGCCCTAGCGTTTAAGTTTTCCCTTTTCTTCCCTCTTTCTCCCTTATATCTCCACTTTTTTCAACAAAAAAAGTTAGTTTATGTGTATCTCCAGGGTCTCAACTATTAGTATACTAAAATTTATCAAAATTGGTTTAGCCACGTAGGCGTGAAGACGGAACAAACAAATTCACTTTCGCTTTTATAATAATAAGCAAGGATCATTTTAATAAATAAGTTGAAGCATGCAGGTAGCCATGCCAATTTTCACAATAAAACTTAGTTTAACTGGTTTTTTTTGCGAATTACAAATCAAGTATACCATATAGGTAGGTTGGGCAGAGTTGTTCCTTATGTGTAGTACAATCACATTTTGCCAGTAATGTTTAATTTTTATGTTCTAATGGTCGAAATTATTTGCGGGTTGTTCGAAAGAGATACCGCGGCGTCGGAACGTAAAGGACAATAGAAGGAACATGGGTGGGTTTTAGTCAGTACAAGTCTCACATGCCCCCCCGCTCCACCCAGAGCGGGGGAAGTCATTGGATGATTACCCAACCGAAAAAAAAATTGGTTGAAATTATTGCCATCAACTGGGCACAAATCCAGACTCCGCGGCTGGTACTCAGAAATTTCTGATGGAAAAACACAATAACATTATCTCTGATCTCTCTCCCCAAACACACTTGTGCACTAAAAAAAGAAGGAAAGAAAGAAGAAGTTGCCATATGTCAGATATACACATAGACATACACAACATAAAAATAAACATAAATTTTAACTCTACAAAAAAAACTTAAATAATACAACAATTTAATCTCTGTTGAGACCAGACATGACCAAGAACGGCCTGGAGTATTAAATGTTATTCATGAAAAAGAATATTGTACTCTATTCTGACATGCGTATGTCTAACTTTACATAAATAGAACTATTGGAAAAAGCATTTTGTTTTCTTTAACCTTTTAGTGAACGAGGTCAAAACCAATGTTCAAACCCTTAGAACAACATAATAGTTGTGGTTACTCAATTAAATACTTCGATTTAAACACTATCATATATATATAACTAGATTAATTACTATTAAACTTTCATTTTATAATGTACTAAAATCATTTTATTACGTAACTTTACATCAGTACTTAATATTAATTGAAGTAGGTACTTGATGTAAGCAAAGCAGAGGGGCCTGCCAATGCCACCGATTGCCGGTGTTGCGGCTTGTTCGAAAGAGATACCGCGGCCCTGGAACGTAAAGGGCAGTAGAAGGAACATGGGTGGGTTTCAGTCAGTACAAGTCTGACACTCCCTGCGCTCCGCCCAGAGCGGGGAAACTTATTTGATGATTTACCATCCGCAAAAAAAAAATTAGACATACGAACATTTTCACACCAGTCATTATTAGCATTTTTAAACGTAATATACATTGATTATATTTAAGCAGCTTCAACAAAGGAAGAGGTTTTATTTTCGACCGTTTTTTTTAATATATCACCGATTACTCCGCCAACTGTGGATCCTTACTTCCTTACTAATATTATAAAAGCGAAAGTGAGTTTGTTTGTTTGTTACCTCTTCACGCTTTAATGGCTAAACCGATTTTGATGAATTTTGGTACAGAGATAGTTGGGAACCAGGACACGGACATAGGCTATTTTTTTTCTAAAAAAAGTGAGATATGAAAGAGGGAAGAAACGGGAAAACTTAGCGTTGCTATTACAAATCAATAAGACGCTACCGAATTTGACGCGAGCGAAGCCGCGGGCAAATGCTAGTATTTCATAATTATTTATGCAGATTTCCAGGTGGTCCCATATAAATTTTATTTACATTTGCTTCTATGTCTATATAGATGATCTACTAATATCTTTTAGTAACAACAATGGAAAATTAAACTAAACACTTGCTAACTTTTGTTAATTTCTTATCTCATTTTATTTTACGATTTGTAAAGTAATCATTGACTTATTGTCGGGCCTACGCTGTCCTTTCACACTTAAGTACTAACGCTGTTTCAACATTAAATATCTAAATATCTTGGGACAACTCACACACGGCTATCTGATCCCAAGCTAAGCAGAGCTTGTGTTATGGTAACCAGACAACTGATATACATACTTATATAATTTATAAATACATACATTTTATAGATAAATCACACCCAGACACAGAACAAACAATCATGCTCATCACACAAAGTTTGTCCTGGGTGGGAATCGAACCCACGACCTCCGGCTCAGCAGTCAGGGCCACTAACCACTCAACAGGCTCGTCAAAAAATTGTAAAACCAAGTGTTATTTTAAGATTATCCAAGGATTTTCTCGCTGATTGTTCTTTAAAAAAAACGACCAACCCGAACCGTGCACCTTTTCTCGCGGTTCATGTAAGCCATTGTGAAATATAAAATGAGAAAGCGTCGTAAAACACGCTTCGTTCTAACTCAAGGCTATTCAATCCGGAGGATGACCTAGGGTCAATCGATACAGCCCTAGGCTGCTATTAACTACCCATAGCCACACAATGTCAATATCATAACGTGTTATCAGAGATCTTTAATTATTTACTGGACGTAAATGTTCATTAATAGTTTGGGAAAGTAAAACGAACGACGTTAGGGCTAAGAATTTTGATGATATTATAAATTTTAGTGTATGGGTATTTTAGATGGTTTATCGATTTTAAGCCCAATTAATGTGGATCATCAAGAGTCATGATACGGCTTAGTAGATTATTAACCAAGGGGATAAAGCAGTGTCTTCTGTCGCGGGTGACGATTTAAATCGCGAGTGTAACGAAGGACTCGAGGTTTACTCCCGAGCGTAGCGAGGGTGTTAAAAACTTAAATCACGAGCGAAGCGAGGGATTTAAGACGAGTCCTGAGTGTAGCGAGAGATTTAAGTTTACCCAAGACTAAGACAGCTTTATCACCGAAGAAAATACTCTGCTTTTCGTACCATTTGCGAAAAAATTAACACAGTAATAATATGAAATAAGCATTTATTAAAGATAATGACATTAAAAGTAAAAGTTAAGATTCGAACATTGGTCCAATTATTTATAAAGAGAGCTACACTTTTGTTTGGTACATTTATTGTTGATGAGTATGATTGCGGCAGCATTTGCACTGATGGAATCCGACAATACACTGTAACTGTTGCTTTGATTTAACAATGTATTTTTAGAACATTAACTGATTAATCTTTATTGTTTAAACTAATTATAAATTAAACTAAAATTATTAAACTAAACTAAACTTATAAAGAAATTAAAAAATAGCGTCAAAAAATTCGTCCTCAACGCTGTCAATTGGCAATGTTCCCAAGAGACTGGCCGCGTTGCCACGTTGTATGGCAACGCTAAGCCTCTGGCCAAAGTAAAAGCCAGCCCTTGGGTCACGGGAAGTGTCAACCAAACGTTTTGATATTGCCTTAAAAAGGCTGTGAGCACAAGGACCCCACGGTCCCAGAGTTTCAACCCCAAACGGCTCGAAAATATAGTTCCCAATAAGGTTACTATATTTACGCCGCTTGAGGTTCTCTGCAGCCGCAGCAGCAGCGCCAGCGCAGCACGAAGAGCTAGGAAGATGGGATGGCGCAAGAGTATCGACGCACGTTGCGTCCCACACTAAAGGCCTACCCAACTTCCAAGGAAACAAGGACATGCCGTCCGGTCTTTTGCCATCGTCGCGTGCCAAGCCATTGGGTTCTAAAACAGCTGGAACGCCGACGGTGACAAGAGCTCGACGGATGATGTCATTAATATTCGCGTGCCGCGCAAAACGGCCCGCACTTCGGCTGCATGATAGGCCGTGGTGTCCAAGGCTGTTGACTACTTCACCACAATGACAGCGATGAGGAGAACAACAAGGAGCACCTAAACGTAAGGAAGCAGCGAGGCGGAAAGTAGTGTCGTCGAACAAAGTGCCTATGCTCGACGACGGTAGTGCGTAAAGCCAAAGACCCGACTCCCACTTGCCCACAGCCAAAAGGCGCGCACGCTCAGCAGTAGTAGCAGACGTGTTCAGTAGATTATTCTGAACTACTCTGCAGAGCGGCTCGTCCCACTGTCTCTGGGAAAATGGTTTGTCGGGTTGTTCAGTGTTCGGGCAAGCGACTTTCCAAGCATCCTTAGCCTCGGAGAAGCATGGCACATCAAAATCAATCAGTGTGGAAGCCAGGATATTCCTGATTAATTTCTCAGTACCGTGGACCGAGGATAAGAAAGCTGGTAGACTAATACTAGAAATTTTGCGGACGCCGAGTCCTCCCAAACGAATGGGAAGAGTGGCTTGAGTCCAAGCTCGGTCGTCCAGAGCCACATTTAAAATTAAAGATAAGGTATGTCTGATAATTTGATCCATTTTATCCAAAAGATTAGTGTGCTTCCATAATGGGGAAGCACGTAGGAAATATGTTAATTTAGGGCCAAAACAGCAGTAACGAATTATAGTAATAGCCGAATGCATGTTAATTTGGAGCAATCTTTCTGAGACATCATTAAATTTTTGGATTTTTTCATCGATAAAATCTCGAAAGGAATTCTCGAAGATAGGAGACCCAAGGAGACGAAGAGAACTTTTGTCAATAATTTTGATGTCAGGGGCTATTGTGTTGAATTTGGATAAAGTCAGTCCTTTGTCGGTGCTGTCTGCTAAATATAATTCACATTTGGAAAGATTGAGATCAAGGCCAATAGAATGAAGTTCCTTTTTTAAATAAATTAGGTCTCTTAAGACTGTATCTACATCGCCGCCCAAGGTTCCATCATCGAGGTACCAAACGTTAAATTTGGAATTTAGCCGTCTAATGATTGGGTGGATAGCTAAACTAAAAATCACTGGCCCAAGTGGGTCACCTTGTTGACAGCCAACAGCAGATTTTAAGAGGTTGTCCCGATATAATAATTTAGTTGGGTGTCTGTAACATTGCCAACTAACATTTTTAACTGATTTATAAAAATAAACTTAACGTTTATGTATTTGAAGAAAACAAAATCGCGGCAAATTCCTAGACTAATATGTTTTGTCGGAAAAGCAAAGGCATCAAGCTCATACGACCTCGTCGGTTTTGGTAATTTTATTTAATAATCATAACTGCATATTAATTGCGTGTTCCTTTTTAAAAAAGATGCTTAATGCTTTATTTACCTACAAACTCAATGGTGTAAACACAGATGTAATTCAGTATTAGATAAGTATTCCAATTTTAAATCACATTCTCTCCCTAGGGGATGAATGAAATTCAGTACAACTTTCTCTCCCTGTTTTTGACAGATTAAAAATGACTATTGTTATGTTCGCTTTTTGTGGCATAGAATGTCACTTTTTTGAGCAAGTGGTACGAAAAAGATATTTCTTATTTGCAACTATAATGAGATAATAAAACGTGCAAGCTATCTATTTTTTGTTCCGTATGTGGTTATAAATATTTGTGATGCTTTGTATGTTCATCAGTGTTTTGTTTTTTACATTTTGTGTGCTTGCTGTCATTGCGACTGATAAATTATTTTTTTTATCTGTTTTCTTTCTTATAACTCGATTCTATATTCTATAACTCTTTTAAGAGATGGGTTATAATGACTGCGACACAGTATAATACTAATTCACTCGTTTTCGAACTAGAGTTTTTCATAAATTGAGTTTTTTCTATCTAATAAATTATTTTAAGTTTAAAAATAAAATGTTTTACAATTAAATCAAACACCGAGAGAGTTAGAAAGGAATGTGGGAGGCAAAGGCCTTACACATTCCTCTCTTGGGCTCGATCCCTTTTTCATGGAACTTAAACATAATTGGCAAAATGTGGTACTATACACGTCTGTATTACTTAAAGGCGAATACAGGTGTGATATTAATTATTTATTTTATTAAAACTTTATGTATAAAAGACACTGTACAAAGGCGGACTCACCTTAGGGTGATGCAGAGAGAACATAGTAGGTGCAGAGTGCAAAACAGAGAGAATTCCAAAAAAATAATATTCACAATTAAAATATATCGATAAACACTTTTATAAATACATACATTAAAAAGAAAAGAGAGGTAAAAATACAAAGATACATGAAGAAAAACTACAACTATTTAATAAGGAGACGAATCTGCAAGTTTCTTAAGCAAATGTTCCCGAGCTTTTTCATTAAGATGTTATTTAGTGATGTAGGTGTTAATGTTTTTAGATTAGGAACTGCAAAATAGAAGCATTAAATTACTTTTCAGCCGCTCCAAGGAGTTACCACAACACCAAATCCGTACAGATCAAGGGCACGATATTACAGCACAAAAAATAAACCCTGTGCCGTAAATTGTGTGAGAGTATAAATCAAGTACCCTAGTATCATCGATGTCGAGAGCTACGTTATCGACATGTTCGAGTTACCTATAAATTATCAGGATTTTCTCTGTGGAGGTATGTGATCGTGTTATTTTGGGTACTAGTGGTAAAAAAGTAAAGGTTTTGGAAAGTGCAGTCCCGAACATAAATGTATATATATCCTACTATAATCCTTACTAATATTATAAAAGCGAAAGTGAGTTTGTTTGTTTGTTACCTCTTCACGCTTTAATGGCTAAACCGATTTTGATGAATTTTGGTACAGAGATAGTTGGGAACCAGGAGACGGACATAGGCTAATTTAAAAAAAAAAAGTGGGATGTGGGAAAGAGGGAAGAAAAGGGAAAACTTAGCGTTGCTATTACAAATCAATAAGGCGCAAGGGGAACTGTGTTACCCCGAATTTAACGCGAGCGAAGCCGCGGGCAAAAGCTAGTAATATTATAAATGCGAGTTTGTGAGTATGCATGCATATTTGTTACTCTTTCAAGTCTTAACAGCTGAACGGATCTTAATGAAATTTGGCACAAAGGTAGTTTATAGTCTAGAATAATACATAGGATATTATTTTTTTCGATATCACGCGGGCGAAGCCGCGGCCGTCGGCTAGTAAATTATATAACATCACGTTATGACACTAAGGAACTGCGAAACTGGTGAAACCACCTTGAATGATTCCTAAAAACTCACGAAAACAAGAGAACATGATTATAAGCTTAGAGAACTATTTTTTTCTATATCTATTGCCGTTTTACCATTATATTTTGTTTTATTTGTAACATTCCTTTTTTAATATTTATTTGGTACTGTGTGAGTCAAAAAAATACTTCTGTTTTCTTTTTTTTAGGTAGGGTCGGTTTTCATAATTTAAGTAAGGATCAGAAAAATGCCATTAAGTATCCAAGCTAAGGCGGTAGGTTAAGAAAGAAAGAAAATAAGTTTATATGGCACATGCCACAACTGAACACAACATTAAACAAAGAAAGAAAACAAAAAAAAAACCATAAAATCAAACAAAAAAAAACTTTAAACTAAACACAAAAGGGAGATAATTATTGTGAGTCTTACGGCTACGCAAAATAGGCCCAGTCCAGCAAACTGCCTTTCAGTTTGCACATCAACTTCGTACCTGCCACTATTATAGAACCCACGACAATATTAAGCTTACTTCCAAATTTCCAAACTTCACGGTCAAATAAAGGTCATTGGCACAGTCGAGAGATTACAAAACCCGAACGATGAGGGACGGACGGTCACGTGCCTCCCAAACCGCCGCGTTCTGAATATTCTAAGGACTCCATCTGTACAGTCACGAGCAATGGCGTAAAGGACATTGTTCTGCGCCCATACATTGTTGACCCTGAAGCCAAGAGCATTGAAAATGATGTGTTGTATTCTCTATCATTTGTTAATTCCTATTATCTTATTTTTAAAGTGGACTAGATGCAGAATATAAATGAAAAAAAATATATTTTGAGGTTATAATCGAATTATAACAACGATATTAGTTATGATTTTTCATAGCTCCGAGTGATTTCAAATAAAATAAAACATTATATCATTATATATTTAGCTATTTTTAATACCTGCCTAGACTATTATTTCTAACACCTGAGGGTTCAAACAATTATATCTTTGTAGCCACCATAGGTACCTGTATACTTAACTTTGGGTGTAGATGGCAGCTAGCAGATGTTATTAGTCGTGTAAAGTACTATAAAATGCACAATGTTGGTATACAGCTGGACTGGTGGTATAATAAAAGAGAATCAAGAGATATGGCCGTTTATGTCGCAAGTTTGTACGAAACCCTCGGTGCGCGATACGAACATACATGTGTATGTTCATGGCCAAAAATAAACCAGCATGGCATGGCATACGTATGCCAGTAGCTTGTAACTTAACTATGCACCTGACCTTATAAAAGAACCAATGATACCTTCTAGCCCTACTATATGACAATAGCTGTCCTGCGTGGTTTCACCCGCATCTTTGGTTACTGCTCCGCTCCCATGGGTAGTAGCGTGATGTAATATAGCCTAAGTTTCTCAGTAATAATGTAGCTTTCTAATTGTAAAAGATTTTTTTAAATCGGTTGAGTCGTTTTTCAGTTAAATCGTAGCAAACAAACTAATTTTGGCTCTTAATGATATTAGTTAAGAAAAGTGGCTAGTCGTTCCCTATGGATAGAAACCGTGGCAATAAACTCCATGATTAGTCTTTTAAAATCATTTGGTTTTACAATGTTGTAGTTACACCGTTAGTACTTAACTATGAGAGGACAGCGTATATCCTCTATCAGTATACAACTTATAAATAGGGTGACATAATGGGCGGTCTTATCGCTAAAAGCGATCTTTACAAGACAACCTTTGGATGGATTTAAAGGAGAAGAGACAGTACTGTAGGTAGACTGTGGTGTGATTGTAGTATTAACTTCAAAAGTAGATACTACAGTCTTTCATATCCATTCTTAATCTTTTTTCATAACCCTCAAGGGACTTGGCCATATTGGATTCATAGACCAAACCATAAAAGTTTTATCGAACATAATTTACCTGACCTACAGAATCGATACACATCGATGGTTGGGACTTATTCATAAAAGGGAGAAGTGATTACTTTCATGTTCGACTATCGAAGGGTTGGAGGACATATGAAACTAATTTGATATAGTGCGTGATAAATGAAAATTTTGGTGAATGTTGGGTGAAAGTAGATTTGTTTGTTGTATAAAATCTGGTTCTTCTATCCTGACAGACAGATGTGTTGCTGGGGAGTTTGTTCCGCCAGTTCTTCTTCTCAGCTAAAACACTAGGAAGTGGCGAAGGGCAGGATGTTTTTGTGGGACTGTCTCTTGTAATCTGACGTTCAAAAAGTGCTGATTATCAGCCTAATTTGAATAAATGACTTCTGATTTTGATTTTGTTAAGTGAATTGTATCTACCTAGGCGACACAGAAGTTGTAACGCCATTTTTGTTGTAGAGAGAGACAAAAAAACAAAATCAGTGTTTTTCATTTTGTCTTTCTATTTCGCATTGTACAGTGTGGTGCCGCGAAGATTATTTTTGTTGGGTGTATACTGGTTTTTTGTACATAATAAATAATATATTCGTTCCATCCGGGTGTCCCTTGACACCTCAAAAGTTGTTTTATTTACAAAACAGAATACAGAAATAAATAAAGAAAAAAAAGTTAATTTGGCACATGCCACAAGTGCATAAACAATTATTGTTATTACGAACTTAATCCAATGGCTAAACTGTTCTTCGCAAATATACGGTTATATATACCTTCACCCGCTCTGGACAGAGCGGGGAGGAGTGTCAGACTTGTACTGGCTCAAACCCACCCATGTTCCTTCTATTGCCCTTTATGTTCCGGGGCGCAGTATCTCTTTCCAACAACCCGCAACCCCGGCAGGCGTTGGCCCTGGCAGGCTTCTGCTTTACTTAACTTTAACGCGCCGTCGACAATAGACAGACGGTAGGTGAGCTAACACGATATTTGGTATCTGGTTGTCAGATTTGCGGGCCGCCAACTGACTGTACTGACTGTCAAAGATCTACAAATTACAGCCGGTTTAACGTGCTTTACGAATTACGGAGGAAACTCAGTATGTATTAGGTGGTCACATGTATATGGTCTAAGACCGGTATAAATTAAAGATCGAACCGAGCGGTTGCTAATGTTTAACCAAGAGCTGCTTCAGGGGCACATGATACCATTTTCGGCTATTCAATATGTCTCTGGTAGTCTTATCTTACTACGAAGTATAAAAAATAAAAACTTTTTGGCAAAAATAAAAGTGGAAAATAACTTTATTTCCGGAAGTTGCTGGCAAAAAAACAATGAAACAAATAAGAGTCGCCAACTTCTGAAAATAAATTTATTTTTCACTTTTGCGTATTATTTTTTATGGAAGTAGGTTTTTTTTTCTAAAACTTTTTACATGTATAGAAAATCGTTTCACTGTTGGTGGATTAATCGGTAAACATACATTAAAAAAATATGGTCGAACATAGAACCTCATCCTTTTTTTAGTCGGTTAACAATGTTAATGCTTAACTCCGACGCAGGTAAACGTTGTTGCTGTACCAAAATCCTCACCATCCATTTTCCTGTCGTCCTCATCTATCTTTCCCATACATGAGCTTGATAAAACTTGCATACACATTCATACCATGAAGATAAAAATACCTGCCTTACGTTAAATCTCGTAGAAACGTGACGTATTATCTCGAAATGTGCAGAGAATAGGAGACAGGACATAGTAAAAGAAAAACAGTAAACCAACCAGTAGGCCTACTATGACATCTTAAATCAGAACTTATTCCACTGAGGGAAAGAGATGGTGCTAGACACCCTGTATAGCTCTGTCTCTTTCCCTTAGTAGAATAAGTTCTGCTTTAAGACGTCATGGTAGGGTAGCTAGTCATTTTTGTCTTAAACATTTTAACTTGTCGGTAAGACTCTCCTAATCGGGGCGAGAACTAGTTGTTCTTTTTTTTTAGGTAGGGCCCAATTTAATTTGATTAAATGTGAGTTGAAAACGTCCATCGGTTTCCAAGAAAAATAGTTGACGGACGTTTTTTCGAACGAGTCTGGTTACTTACGTCAACTAACTGTACAGAACCATCTGTCAGCCAGCCATCAGTTAGGGTTGTCAAATATTTTTTTTGTTATGCTACACTTTGTTAAATTTGACAATATACATCGCAACCACTAGACTCAACACGACAGTACTTACTTATTTGAAAATAACTTGTTACCTGAAACTTGCTGAGAATTAGTGTTAACGCTTTGCATGTGTGTGTGAGCCGATCTGATGATTTGTTCTTAGTTGATATACTGTGTCTACTGTGTAAAGAGACACGAGAAGGAACAGAAAGGGATGCTTTTACAGCCGCGGATAAAAACTGTGAGTAATGGATGCGATGGCGCGATTTAGAAAAAAAAAAGTTGGACCTTGAAATGCTTCTAGGGATCAGATGTGATGAGTGATATAAGTATGCTTTTTATATGTACGAATGCTGTGCCTAGCGGTTTCAGTCGCTGCTTAGCTGCTTAGTGTCGGAGCGTAATATTATATTATCTATTAATTTTGTGAAAGAATGCCTATGCAAAAGATGTCAGCTTTCGGCTTACACAACTTTTAAAACAAAATTCACGCGGACACAAAGTTTTTACCTCCAACAATTTAAATATAAAATACAAACGCAAAAAAAAGATTTAGTGCTTTTCGAGATCTGCTCGAAAGTAAATCATGTTAATAAGTAATTAATTTGTTGTTTAAATTACGCTTTTCACTGACAACAATAATTATAATAGAAGATGTGTCAATGTCAGTTTATGCGAACGCGATTTTGACAGAACTGCAAAAAATCGTAACCTAACAGCGTTGCTATTACAAGGCGATGAAGTTATTGATCATAGATCAATCGGGAAAATCGTTTTTATCCTTTAAATTTTTTTCTTTGGTTTTTTATAATATTCTTTTCATCGTGTTTATTTTAAATGTTAACAGTATTTAAAATAAATACGATGAACGCATTATTTACTTAAGTAAAAAAAAAGATAAAAATGAGGTGGCAAATAAAAAATAATATCGAGTATCAATTAACGTGGCAGGATTTTTATTATTTAAAATTCATCGATGACAGTAGCAAGACTGGTTACATATAATATTGAAATTGATGATGAAGATAATGAATGAAAATGGTAAAAAAGAATAAAACTATTTAACTGTATATTTTTTGTTTAATTTACTCTCAGTAAAAATACATAACCTTCAATTTTAAAAGTCTGATTAACTTCTTTTTTAGAAGTTCAATGTTAAAGTGGAAATCACAGAAATGCTTTTGACATTAAACAACACCAAAAAACATAAGAATATTCACTGTCCATGATAAATTAATATTGAGCCAAACTTACTATGTAGTTCTGGCATTGTTTAAGTCCATCCCTCCAAGTAATCGCGAGCTTTCGTAATAACTTTGCCACCTCTTAGGTGTAAAATTTGTAAAATCCCGTCTTAGTGAGCACCTACGTCATAAACGATTACTCTATGTAAAAATTGAGACTCTTAACCTGCGATCTGCGATTTCGTGATGAGTGAGTCAGTGATTTTCTCCTTTCAAATCAATCAAATCAAAATTGTTTATTTCGATATTACACGTTATGCAATATTGTATAGTTGGTGGGGTTCCCTTTTAAGCATATAGATGTCTGTACGACCAGACGGCGCTGCGTAGTTTTTTAATTAATAGACTAATTTTAGTTCTGTTCCAAGTCTGTCGGCGTGTGTGTGTGTTTTTGAGTGTGTGTGGTCGTGTGCGTACAAGGTTGATTTAAACGGAAAGTAGTTTGTGTAAATAGAAACAGTTAAATTTATATTTAACAGTAGGTTCTCTATTTCATCATAATATATCTGTTTATACATAGCCTTTAAACTCGTATTTCATATACTGAAACTATTAGTCATCCCACGGCTGGGCAAAGGCTTATGAACCAGTGACCCGCTAGTTCATCTAATAAATTATTAGTTTTAAACCAAACAGCGCACTATCTTAATACATTGAACATTTTAGGGCTTCAAACGAAAAGGACCTAATCAAATATTTAACATTTTGAAACTTACTCGTGTTTATGTACATATTTCATGACTATTCTGATCTAATGTAATATTTATAAGGTTCAAATTCGACTACTTCGTAATCCGATTAGGTACAATTAGTCCTATGAACCTAACTAGGTATATAAGTGTATACCCTAGCAACAGTACGAACAATTGAATTCATAAGATCGCGTGATTCCCAGGCTTTACGAGACCTGTGAGTTTCGCAAAGTTACTAATTAATGGCTACTCGTTAAACGATTTACGCGTTTATAAGTCCTTACAACGTCATGTCGTGAAAGTTCCATAAGCCCTTACTGCCGTATATACTTTTTTTTTGTTTTTGGGGTGGAAAATCATCAAATAACTTCCCCCAGGCGGAGCGGGGGGGAGTGTCAGACTTGTACTCACTAAAACCCACCCATGTTCCTTCTAGCCCTTTACGTTCCGGGGCCGCGGTATCTCTTTCGACAAACCCACAATCCTGGCAGGCGGAGTCCCTGGCAGGCCCCTCTGCTTTGCTGACATCTCTTTGAGTCAATTGCCTTATATACTTACGTTGGTTCTGTAAATTCACGCGTATACTCTGTGAAGTGGTGGTACAGTTGTTAGAGATGCACTAAGGAGATTGACGAATATAATACAGTCGATGATACGCATTTAAAATTACCCACTAAAATTAGACGAATTTAAACCTTCGGCAGTTAGGAGTGTGTTTTTCGAACGAGCTTATCGAATTAGAATTATTTGTTCGAGGTAGGCAAAATAATAGTAATATACAATATTTCTATTTTATAACACACTAGCTGTTCCCCGCGGTTTCGCCCACGCTACTCAGCACCTGTTGGTCGTAGCGTGATGTTATATAGCCTATAGCCTTCCTCAAGAAATGGACTATCCAACACTAAAAGAATTTTCTAATTCCAACCCTGAGATTAGCGCGTTCAAACAAACAATTTCTTCAGCTTTATAATATTATAATAATAATGTATTAATGTATTTTATTTATAAAGTTATATATATATATATATATATATATATATATAGTATAGATATGAAACACTTTCTTAAAAATTATCACAACAATTTTTTTCTTAACAAACACACTGCACGTAAGTGTTGTTAACAGCCCTTTCACAATTGAATACCCGCTTTCCTCTCTTTGTTCCAGATACTATTACGTCCATAACTGAAGAACCAGACTTGGCAGACAAGTCCTCGACGCGGAGGAGCCAGCCGCACTCGTCGCGTATCTCCGCGGGTGAGAGTGGTAAAGCTTTCACTAGTTGATATAGTTTAGATCACACAGCACTACCATCATCGCTCAAACGAGCCCAGCTACCCTACTATGATCTCTTAAAGCAATTCTTATTCCACTGAGGGAAAGAGACAGAGCTATACAGGGTGTCTAGCACCATCTCTTTCACTCAGTGGAATAAGAATTGTTATAAGATGTCATAGTAGCCCTTCTGTTCTACTGTAACGGCATTACAAATAGAGCTAAAACAACGGTGGCGAACCTATGTATATAAATCAAAAGTCATTTATTCAAATTAGGATATTTGATAATCAGCACTTTTTAAACGTCAAATTACAAAAGACAGTCCCTCAAAACGACCGCCCTTCGCCACTTCCTAGTGTTTTAGTTGGGAAGAAGATGAAGATATGATCAAAATTCTTGTAGAGAGAAAACCTCCCGACAGTAGGATAGGCTGATTATGTAAATCACACCTCATTATCATCATCACCCATCACTGCATCAATAAAATCACCACTATAATATATACTAAAACCATGATAGTTGAGTCTGCTTAGTACACCGTACCATACCATGATCGTGCTAAGAACGTATCAGATACGGAAAAAAATGGCATGTTACTATCCCTACTAGAACGTGTCATGGGCATATAATACCCGTTTAAAACGGGTTTAGAACGGTCACTATACGCAGTTAAATCAAATATTATATATGTTGAAAAGTATAAAACTATGCCCACTCTCTGCTCCGCCATCGTCGCGTGCCATGCACGGAGCGTCAACATTGTCAGCCTGAATATTCTGCCGGTGGCGATACGCTAAGTGCATGAGACGCAACGGTATTGGCCGATGACGGCACAGCATGTGGCACGTTCATAGTACGGTTATGGTATGGTGTGGTGTAGTGAGCAATCGTTCAATGTATAGTTGCACATGCTTGGAATTTGAAATGTATTAGTCTCCCTTTGCATTAGTTTGTAGTTGACATTCAAAGGACATTGTTGCCGATTCTGATGAACCACCGGATTAAACTAGACTAATATTGAAACGACATGCCTATTTCCCATATATTCCCCACCATTTTAGTAACGATTTAAAATAAACCGATTTTGCTCGACAACCACTATTTTTAAACGTCAATTTCAGAATTACACACACATTATGAACTGCCTTATGCCATAGGCTGTATCTGACATACGTCTGTCCGTCGCCTCTGCCCTAGCACGAGGGTGTGGTGTAAACACTGTTGACTCAGTGGCTGAGCGATCGACTGCTGCGCTGCGTATCGCAGGTTCGACTCCCGCAAATATTTGATTGACCCCTAGGTAGTTGTTCCGGGTCTTGTTGTGTGTGTATGTGGGTTTAAATGTTTGTAAACGCACTCACGATACAGAAGAAATGCCTAGAATAAAGCAAAAGTTAAAGAAAAACCGGCCAAGAGCGAGTTAGACTCGCGCACTGAGGATTCCGTACAAAGCGACATAAACGGCTACTTCTTTGCCTGGTTGCTTAAAGGGTTAATTTTTTCACAGGTCCAAGGGCCCACAGCCTTGAGTATATGGTTTTAATTTCAACTCGATACCTTCACGCTTTCCCAAGATGAAAAGGGTCTTGCCAGACAGACGGACATGCCGACAACAAAGGGATCCATAAAGGTTTTGTGTATTCCTTTTGAGGAATGAAACCCTAAATAAAATGCCTATTTAGTATGTCACAACAAAGGCATACTTTACGGCCAACTATGCCCAAATACCTGTTCAATAACTCGCCTCATTTTACGGCTTAGCCGTTCCACTCTGAATACTGCACGGTTTGGTATTTGGCAGTCTCACGACACTCCCCAGACTACATTCGACATTGACACTTCAAATGACTTCATTAAGATGTGTTTTTGCTTTATTGTTTTTTGTCTGATTTTGTTCTCGAATTTGTTCTATGGCCTCAAAGGGCCGCTTTAGCAGATGATTTAGATCATATTGAGGAAAGCATTGGTCTAGTGGACGCTAGTGCGACTACAAAGCATGAGGTCCTGGGTTTGATTCCGTAGTCAGGCAAGGTGTTATTGCATTTTTTTAAAAAAAAAATGTTTTTAGACTAGCATCAATGTAAAACACGGTTAGCGCAGTGACTGAGCAATCGACTGCTGCGCTTCGTATCGCGGGTTCATCCCAGTACGCAACAAATATTTATATGACCTGCAGATAGCTGTTCCGGGTGTGGCTGTTTGTGAGTTTAATAGTTTGTAAACGCACCCACAGTACAGGAGAAATCCTAGTGTGGGGCAAAGTTTAAAAAAAGAATGGTTTTTGGGTTTGTGTCCGGTCGATAGTAATAGATAGATAGGGCCCTTTTACATCCACCGACACCTACATATTACGCCGACTTAAGCATAACTGGTGAAGTTGTAAAAAAGGTACACCTCTGCCTTACCCTTTTGGGATTACAGGCGAAATTTTATGTTATTATAGGAAAACTAGCTTTCGCCCGCGACTTTGTCCGCGTGGCATAGTTACTTTAGGCTAATGCTAACTTTAACTCGCGTGATGATCGAAAAAAAATATCTTTCTCTCCCTTTTTCTTCCCTCTTTTGTTCTATGTTTGTCTCCAGGGCCCCAACTATCTCTGTACCAAAATTCGTCAAAATCGGTGGAGCCATTTAGGCGTGAAAAAGTAACAAACAAACAAACTGACTTTCGCTTTTATAATATTAGTAAGGATAATATGAATCGTGTTACGGCGTCGCCTTCTGACTGCGTCAGGGCACCACTTAGTGGTTACTTAAGTCCATAGCTCATTGGGCACACAATAAACGTGGCCAGTCCATACGTTATTTTATAAACATTATTTATTTTCTATTTATTTGACTGGCCTGTTGGTCTAGTGGTTAGTGGCCCTGACTGCTGAGCCGGAGGTCGTGGGTTCGATTCCCACCCAGGACAAACTTTGGGTGATGAGCATGATTGTTTGTTCTGTGTCTGGGTGTGATTTATCTATAATATGTATGTATTTATAAATTATATAAGTATGTACCTAAATCAGTTGTCTGGTTACCATAACACAAGCTCTGCTTAGCTTGGGATCAGATAGCCGTGTGTAAGTTGTCCCAAGATATCTATTTTATTTATTTATTTATTTTTATTTATATTTATTATGAAGATTACAGAGGTCCAGTGTGTTAGTAACAAAATTCTTGCGTGCGTCAGCAAACATCCCCAATGCGCTGCAAAATGCATGTACGGTATTTAACAATCACCAAATGCTCACTTGCACTCTCCGTCTATATTTCTTATTGTATACTAGCTGTGCCCAGCGGTTTCACCCGCTGCTCACTTAGGGGTATGAAAAATAGATGTTGGCCGATTCTCAGACCTACCCGATATGTACACAAAATTTCGTTTAAATCGGTACAGCCGTTTCGGAGGAGTATGGGAACGAAAATTGTGACACGAGAATTCTATATATTAGATAAATCACATGAGAATATTCTAGGGTAAGTGTTAAAATATATCACTAGAAGTATATATAAATAGTCTTTTATTGTTCTGTTAGCAAAGGCTTTCGTGGTCGTAAATAACGATAAGTTTATGGCCACTGCATGCAATGTTTATGGCTTATGCACGCCACGCAAGTTCTAGATGTTGGATTAGAGTAGGCTTCGGAATCTGCTGCATAAATTGTTTCTAAAATATATGTTGGGTTGATGTTATACTGGAATTTAATTTATAAATCTGTATTTTACGCAAAAAAAATAGCATTGCCATCATATGATTATTACCAAGCAAGCTAATAGGACAAACAATTTTAAGAACATTAGAAGAATCTAAAAACATTCAGAGCCTATTCCAAACAACCATCGGTTGCGCAAATCATGTTGAAAAGCTACAAACAAACCAAGATGATCAGCAACACCATCCAACACGGTAATGCTGCCAGCCTTCTGAGTACTTTTCCTGTTGACTGCGATGCGTACGAATTTTTTGACTCCCTGTTTTTATTATTATTATTTACCATTTTTACTTGTAAATATTTTCATTATTATTTTTTGTTTATTTTTAGTTTGTATGCTTAGTTAGTTCTGTTTAATTGAATAAATATTATAGTCTACGGGTTTTTCTAGATTTTTATTGGACTTGCAAAGTACTAAACTGCTCACATTTGTTCTGTAAATGTGTTGTGGAAAACATTACATAAATGTTCTCGTTTTTAGGGTTACGTACATTCAAAGGAAAAAAGGCACCCATATTGGATCACTTTGTTGTCTGTCTGTCTGTCAAAACCATTTATCTCAGGAACGCGTTGAGGTTTTGACTTAAAATTAAAACCGCATACTCAAGTCTGTGGCCCTTGGTGCTGTGTGTAAATCAACCCTCTAAGTTAACGCAGTCAAAGAATTTGGTTGAATGGATGAATTTCAGTTCGCAGTTAACATGAACGTGAACTTTGTGCCCATTTTGCGAACGGTTATGTAATCCTTACTTTCTTACTAATATTATAAAAGCAAAAGTGAGTTTGTTTGTTTGTTACCTCTTCACGCTTTAATGGCTAAACCGATTTTGATGAATTTTGGTACAGAGATAGTTGGGAACTAGGAGACGGATATAGACTATATCTATTATATCTATTTTTTTAAAGTGGGATTGAGGGAGAAAGGGATAAGAAAAAGGGAATACTTAGCATTGCTATTACAATAAATTAGGCGCTAGGGCAGAAACTACAGGTAGCAGGTACCAGCAAATCAGGAAAGGGGAACTGTGTTACCCCGAATTTAACGCGAAGGAAGCCGGAAGACTGCAGGCAGATGCTGGATGCGGCAAGCTGAAGACGGGGCGCTATGGCGCTCATTAGGGGAGGGCTATGTCCAGCAGTGGACTAATATAGCCTGATGATGATGATGAAGCCGCGGGCAAAAGCTAGTTATTAATAACCCATTATAATTCTGTTTAAGCGGCTATTTTAGACCCCCTGGTAGAATATCATGTTGACCTTGGGTACACCTGAGGTTATCTGCATTCACAACATTAGAGAAAAACTTCAAATGTCTCAGAAATTATCAATCTGTCTTCAATTTATTGACTTGTACTGTTTATTAGAATGGAGCGGTGCGACGGGCGGCCCTCCCGCGGAAGTGGTGCTGAGACTGCACCCTCCGTCCTCCACGTCACGCGTCAACGCCTCCTTAGCTGACATCGGTGAGTAGCAAAAACTTAATCCAATTAAGTTATGGAGTGCTTTGTGGTGTGTTTACGCATGATGCGTGACGTCTATGTTTTAATATATTTTTGTTAGTTTCTGTATATTAAAATTTTGTACAAAACACAAGAGATATATGATCCAACCCAGCCTCAGGAGACGCCTCCCGGTCACCGTAGAGTCTACGGTGACGGGGAGGCGTAGACGCGAGTCTGTAGACGGTAAGCAATCATCGGACGGCGACCT
Organism: Ochropleura leucogaster; assembly: GCA_958449745.1. Classification (NCBI taxonomy): domain Eukaryota; kingdom Metazoa; phylum Arthropoda; class Insecta; order Lepidoptera; family Noctuidae; genus Ochropleura; species Ochropleura leucogaster. Next base: position 14,352,557 of record OY288214.1, on the reverse strand, counting down.
AACCATTATGGGTAGGTTACCGTCCGTCTACTGCCGATAGGCCGTGACGGCGGAATTGTGTACCAAGCGCGCCTCGAATAGATATCAGCAAAGCAGAGATGCCTGCCAGGACAACTGCCTGCGGGGTTTGTGGGCAAAAGAAGGAACATGTATGGGTTTTAGTCAGTACAAGTCTGACACTCCCTAACGGGGAAGTTTTTTCATGATTTCGCATTCATAAAAAAAAAATCTATAGCAATATTGAATACCTTATGCTCGTACGTGACATGGCGAGCACACGTGACGCTTCTCGTCCTAGTTACTGTTACTACTATTGGTGACACCTGCATTTCACACGTCAATAATTATAATGTATAAAAATCGGACAAAAGCGAATCAGACTCGCGCACCGAGGGTTCCGTACTAACTTGCAAAATAAACGGCTATATCTTTTGACTGTGTAAACTTAGAGGGTTGATTTTTTCTACTAAATAGGGCAGACGGGCCTGTTGGTCCAGTGGTTAGTGGCCCTGACTGCTAAACCGGAGGTCGTGGGTTCGATTCCCACCCAGGACAAACTTTGTGTGATGAGCATGATTGTTTGTTCCGTGTCTGGGTGTGATTTATCTATAATATGTATGTATTTATAAAATATATAAGTATGTATATCAGTTGTCTGGTTTCCATAACACAAGCTCTGCTTAGCTTGGGATCAGATAGCCGTGTGTGAGTTGTCCCAAGTTATTTAGATATTTATTTATTATTTATTTATAGGGACTACAGAGTTGAGTATACGGTTTTAATTTCAACTCGATATCTCTACGCGTTCTCGAGATTAACGGTCTTGACAGACAGACGGACGACTAAATGATAGGTGCAGCCTGCCAGGGCCACCGCCTGCCGGGTTTGCGGGTTGTTTGCAAAAGATACTGCGACCCCGGAACGTAAAGGGCAATAGAAGGAACATGATTGGATTTTGTGTCAGTACAATTCTGACACTCCCCCCCCCGCTCCGGCCTGAGCGGGGGGTATTTCATAATTTCTTATGCGCAAAAAAAGGGTTCCGTGTTTTTCCTTTTGAGGTAGGGAACCCTAAAAATGGACTTTTATATTAACATGAACAGTAATTACCATAGGTAATGCATTGCATGCTGTGTGATTAAGCCATCATGCTGAAAGCAATTATACTGATAATATAATCAATGGTGTCTATGTCCCTCTCACACTCGTAATTCCAGGTCTAGATAATTTTTTATATTATATTACCAGCTTTTGCCCGTGGCTTCGCTCGTGTTAAATTCGGGGTAGCACAGTTCCCCTTTTATGATTTACATGTAGGTACCTTGCGACCTGTAGTTCTTGCCCTTGCGCCTTATTTATTGAAATAGCAATGCTAAGTTTTTCCTTTTCTCCCCTCATATCTCAATCTTTTTTTTTATTTAGCCCATGTCCGTCTCCAGGGTTCCAACTAAAATTCATCAAAATCGGTTTAGCCATTTAGGCGTGAAGAAGTAACAAACAAACTCACTTTCGATTTTATAATATTGATGAATTTTGGTACAGAGATAGTTGGGAACCAGGAGACGGACATAGGCTAATATTTTTTTGGAAAAAGTGGGATGTGAGGGAGAAAGAGTGAAGAAAAGGGAAAACTTGGCGTTGCTATTACAAATCAATAAGGCGCAAGGGGAACTGCGTTACCCCAAATTTAACGCGGGCGAAGCCGCGGGCGAAAGCTAGTTTATTATATTATGTTAATAACCTTGTAATTCTGAATTAGGTATCTGTTGCATTTTAATTTGTTCTAAAATGTCCCAATTCAGCGTTCCTCTTAGAAAAGGCCTCTTCTAGCTGCTTCCACTGTACTCTATCGTGAGATAATCTTCTCCAGTTGGGGCCCGCCGTCAGTTTTAGCTCGTCCTCCCTTCTCATTCTTTGTTTTTCTCTACTCGTTTTTCCATCTCTGGGATAAATGATGTTTATTTTGCAAGTAGGTTTTCACAAACACATTTACACGTCTTTTTTTAAAACTAGATGAGGCCGGTGTTTCGTACCCGACTACTCTGAGAGGAAACAGCCGAAACAAACTCAGAGGTCATAGTCTCTTTTGACGTCCAGACAAAAATCTTGGTCAACTTGCATGAGGACTATGCAGATTAGTGTCTGAAATGGTCTTTTTAACAAAGCACTACACAGATTGAGTGGACCTGTCCAGTCAGTTATCGTGTAGCTCGATTCACTGCACCAATCAGTAGGCCTACTATGACGCCTTAAAGCAGAACTTATTCCACTGAGGGAAAGAGATGGTGCTAGACACAATGTATAGCTCTGTCTCTTTCCCTCGGTAGAATTAATTAGTACCATAGTAGGGTAGCTGACACCATTTTGCTCCACTTTTCCTGGTTGTCTCTCATCATCTGATCTGCCCTGTCTAGATAGTTATGCTTCTTTTTTTCGGGAGGGAAATGATCAAATAACTTCCCCCGCTCTGGGCGGAGCGGGGGGCCGTGTCAGACTTTTACTGACTAAAACCCACCCATGTTCCTTCTATTGCCATTTACATTCCGGGGCCGCGGTATTTCTTTCGAACAACCCGCAATCCCGGCAGGCGGAGGCCCTGGCAAGTCCCTCTGCTTTGCTGACATCCCTTTGAAGCGCGCCGGAAACACGAACGCGCCGTCCGCGTCGACACGACCTGTCGTCAATAGACGGACGGTGAGCTACCCATTGCTCACCGTCCACAGGCCCGAGATAGTTAAGCTTGAACAATAGATTACAGAAAATCATTTTCAGGCAATGTTGTCAAGTCTATTTTAAGGTTAGGTCTCCCGAGGTTAGCCTACAGTATAACGGAGCGAGACGCTATTTTAAAAATTCTATATTTATTTTTGCCTGACACCTTCATATTTTTAGGTACGAGAAATCAGGTTATCCCGGCGTCCAAGCCTTCCTAATTTTATGTCTAAAAGCCAGCTAAAGTGGTGTTTAAGGAAGCAACTAAATAGATTTATGGGATCGGGGGCCTTAACATGAACGTGTGATATAACGTTTCGTAACGTAAGTTTCTAGTTATCTGGAAACGAAAATATAATTTTACTCAAAACTATAGCATATTATATTTTTAAGGGTTCCGTACCTACACTTTGTTGTCCGTCTGTCTATCTGTCTGTCAAGACTCTTTTTCTCAGTGACGCGTAAAGACATCGAGCTGCAAATAAAACCATATACTAAATTTTGTAATCTTTTGCAGCTGTGAAAAAATCAACCTGCTAAGTGTACGCAGTCAAAAGATGTAGCCTTTCATGTCGCAAGTTTGTACGTAACCCTCGGTGCGGGAGTCCGACTCGCTCTTGGCCGGGTTTGTTTACTTTTGGGGTACCTACGGAACTCTTAAAATAATATTTTTTCTTCACCGTTGTCTGTGATATCTATTTTTTGGGGTGATCAAATAACTTGCCCCGCTCTGGGCGGAGTGGTACTGACTAAAACCCACCCATGTTCCTTCTATTGCCCTATATGTTCCGGGGCAGCGGTATCTATTTCGAACAACCCGCAACCCCGGTAGGGTCTGTGATGTCTTAGATAAACTTTAGAAAGAGCAAATGTCTGCCTGGATTATAACTCACATCCTCATGCATGAGAGACGAGGCTAAACCTCTGGGCCATCACGCAGTACATCGCTAGTTACCAATTGTTTCTCATAAAAAAAACTCGCTAATATTTAAATATAATATTAGTGTTCCATTTTAAAACAAACGAAATAAATTGAATATCAATACCAAAGACAACTTATTACGGGCTCCCTCTTACTTAGGCTTCGGTCCTACCAATCGCTGTAAGCGACAAACTTTTTGCTCAAAACGGTGGCATGGTTGGCGCAGCAGCTGAGGAATTGACTGCTGCGTTGCGTGTTGCGGGTTCGATCCCCACACGGATTTCTATGACCTACAGGTAGTTGTTACGGATCTGGCTGTTTGTGTATGTGAGTTTAAATGTTTGTAAAAGCACCCACAATACAGCAGAAATTGCTGGTGAGAGACAACATTAAAAAAAAACCATTCCGTGTCAGTAACAGTGATACGTAAGTATTTAAAAGTCGATCGCTGACTGTTCAAACCGCTTTCGGTGAAAACTTTAATAAACAAGCAACAAGTTTTAAGCTTAGTTTTCTTAGTTAGTTTTACTTTAACTTGCCTTGTTGGTTACTTAGTAAGTATGTGTTGATGTCTTGCAACTGAATGTTGCCCACACCTTTGGTCCTGATGACAATACATTTTTATCTATACTTACTAATATTATAAAGCTGAAGAGTTTGTTTGTTTGTTTGTTTGAACGCGCTAATCTCAGGGACTACTGGTTGGAATTGGAAAATTCTTTTAGTGTTGGATAGTCCATTTCTTGAGGAAGGCTATAGGCTATATAACATCACGCTACGACCAACAGGTGCTGAACAGCGCGGGTGAAACCGTGGGGAACAGCTAGTCATAAATATGACTTGAACCTGCAGCGGGATTGAATACTCAGGTCGTTTTAAAAGAAAGAACTAGAGAAACAGAGACTAAAAATGGAATAGGAAGTGTGAGATCAAATAAATTTTAAAAATATAATCTTAAAAGCATATATACGCTTTTATTGAAGTATTCTAGCTACACCTCCTCACGTTAGAACGTTTCTCAACAAGGGAATGTTCCCAGATAACGTGATTTTGAGGAACTTAATTTTCTTCTTTTTCTTCAACCTTTTTTTTTTTATTTCTACTCGCTTCTCGCTAACCGCCAACAGTGAGACAGGTCTCTGACAGTCTGCGCATAGAGAGTGCCTATTCCAAATTCAAACACAAAGGAAGACTGATGGAATTGATTGGTACACAATGGCCATCAGTAGGCCTACTATGACATCTTAAAGCAGAACTTATTCCACTGAGTGAAAGAGATGGTGCTAGACACCCTATATAGCTCTGTCCCTTTCCCTCAGCGGAATAAGTTCTGCTTTAACACGTCATGGTAGGTAGAGACGGTTAACATCAACTTACTAACTGAGGCTCTTGTTTTGTTATTATTTAACGATTGTTTTCCATGAATTTTGGAAGAATGTTGTGTTTGTTTGCAGTTTTGAGACTTTTTGGATGATTAAATATGAGACTTGCGTTGTAAATTTATGTTCAAGTAGTAATACTGCGGCCCATATCAAACACTAGCTGTTCTCCACGGTTCCACCCGCGCTGCTCAGCACCTGTTGGTCGTAGCGTGATGTTATATAGCCTATAGCCTTCCTCAAGAAATGGACTATCCAACACTAAAAGAGTTTTCCGATTCCAACAAGTAGTCCCTGAGATTAGCGCGTTCAAACAAACAAACAAACAAACTCTTCAGCTCTATAATATTAGTATAGATAAATGACAAACAAATATATTTAACACAAACAGACACTGAACATTATTAGCCGATAGAAAGATTACTATTAATTGGAAAGTGTTCTTTAATAAATACGAATAAATTTAATATAAATCCTAACAATATGTTCCTATTGATCTCAATTTATATTTTATTTTTGTTATAATTTAGTTTTTTTTATATTTTATTAGAATAAGTATATTTTTTGTTGACTTCAATATGAATAATTTATTTTCAATTTGGTAATTAATATTAATAATTTGTTTAATTTGTTTGCTGTGCCCTACAGGGTCCATAATTGTACCTTAGCTTTAAGCCTATTTTAAGATCCTCAGACATTATGGAATGCAATAAAGATATGAATATGAAATATGAATATGCCCCGGAAAACAAAGGGAATAAAAGAAGGAATGTGGATGGGTTTTACTCCCTCCCACTCCGCCCAGAGCGGGGCAAGTTATTTGTTGATGGCTAGGGGAGATTTCCAAAAAAAAATTATTAGGCAGATATTTTTCGTAACAAAGAGTGTGTGTACCTGTTTTTAGCTTACTACCTTGAAAACTGCGAAAAGTCCTATATAAAATTTCACCCCCTCTTCTAAAGGATTGGGAGAAGATTTCCATACAAAATTATTCACGTTTTTATTTGTTAGTGACATAGTACGCATATTTTTAACTTTCTACCTTGAAAATTGCAAAATGCTTCATACATATTCCGCCCCCCATTTTAGGGAAGTGGGGGCTCAGAAAGAGACAAAAATAGCCTATGACACTCTCCATCCCTCTAACTATGTTCATTTAAAAAATCACGTCCAATCATCGCTCCGTTTTGCCGTGAAAATTGGACAAACAAACAGACTAAGACACACACTTTCCCATTTATAATATTAAGTATGGATATTGATATTTTTAATCTGTGATTTCTCCAACAGATGGTAGCGGTGTCGTAGTGAGAGCAGAGGAGGCCCTTATAGTGGCGTTCGTCCTACTTCTGTGGGTGGCCGCCATAGCTCTGTTCTTCAATCGTTGGGGCAAGATCAGGTGCGTCTATAAACTGTACGTAGTATTATTTTGTTTTATTCCTCAATGCACTATTAGAGTGAGGCTGAGCACGATATTATTATTAGATTTAAAAAGTAATAATAATAATTCTCCTACTGACTATTTTTGGTGACAGCGGAGATTAGCCATTTGCTTTGGTTTTACTCAGTAAAATTCTGACACTCTCTTCCGTTCCACCCAAAACAGGAGAAGTTATTTGATGAATTACAATGCGAAAAAAATAAAAAAGCTAAATTCGACTCACAAACTCAAAGTTAAGTTTACGAGACCCAATTCTGACAGCATTCTAACTTAATTTTTATAACCAAAGTTCAGAAGACCTTACTTTGGAAATTAACGAAGTCCTGAATATACTTTAACAGTGGAACCTTCTCTAGAATAAATTAATGAGGCGTCTAGATCATTCCGAAACCCGCTAACATTGTATAGATTTGAAAGTCCTGCTACCTTACTATGACGTCTTAAAGCAGAACTTATTCCACTGAGGGAAAGAGACAAAGCTATAAAGGGTGTCTAGCGCCATCTCTTTTCCTCAGTGGAATAAGTTCTGCTTTAACATGTCATGGTAGGTCTACAGATCATGGATGCTTTGAATGTACAAATGTCATCATTACACGTCAGCAATTTTAAAATTATCGTCTAGCTGGATCAGACAAATGATACTTAGGAATCTTAGGTGCAAATAGACAAAAAAATAGATATATACCTATAATAAAAAACTGAACGCAAATTAATTGTTAAAAGGAAAGTTCGTAACCAATATTTAGGTCCAACTAAAAAACTCCGAATTGTAAGTCATAGTAATTACTGTTAAGTTTTTTCGTATTTTTTGATGTATTCATTAATTTATTTTATTTTGTATACCTATATGTGTATTAGTATATTATGTATATAAGTTCTCGAAAACAAATAGGTAGTTTTTTTTTTTATTTCATTATTGTACACGCTATCACAATGAGGTCTTTGACCCAAAAGTTGGCTGATAGAGAATGATGCCCAGCGGTTTCACCCGCTACTCACTTAGGGGTATGAAAAATAGATGTTGGCCGATTCTCAGACCTATCCGATATGCACACAAAATTTCGTTGAAATCGGTCCAGCCGTTTCGGAGGAGTTTGGGAACGAACATTGTGACACGAAAATTTTATATATTAGATTAAATAAATAAACATCACTATTTAAGAAAAAAAAACCAAGTTTTCAACAAAGTCATGAGCCTAATTCGTCTGAAAGTGCCCATAAAAAGTTAATAACACTATTCCTCCAAGTTTTATATCTTTTGGACCTTTTAGAAGAAGGGCACAAAAAACCTAATTCACTTTCAGAAGCTTTGTCGTAAGCTGTAGTAAATAGTTTGATCAAAATATTGCTGAAAAGGTTAGTCTTTGTCATTTCAACAACAAAAGGAGTTTCTAGAATTCTGATCTCGATTATTGTGGTTTTTGAGAGCAATCCTTCTAAGTAATACTTTAGCATATAATTAAACTAGCTGCGCCCAGCTGGTTCACTCGCTGCTCACCTCCTTTTCTGGAGTAGAGTATGAAAAATAGATGTTGCCTGTTCTTAGACTTACCCAATATGCAAACAAAATTTCATACAAATCACTAAATAATCAATAAACACCTTGACACGAGAATCCAACTAATATTAAAAATGCGAAGCGAAGCCGCGGGCGCCAGCTAGTCGGATATGATTTTTGTATTTTTTTAAAACTGATGACTGACTCAAATTTAAATTATTTAATGAACAGTTTGTTTTCTATCAAATAAATTTAACTTCATTCAAAAACATACAAGGACTTAAAAAAAGTGTATGATGAGCTTCGTCACTTATCTCCAATCGTATCTTCCACAAACATTCGCATTTATAATATTAGTAGGACAGGACTAGTCTGGTTAGTTATAATATGTTTTGCTGACTGACATGTAGATATCTGGTATTATCACTTATTAATTTGTATACATGTTTTTATATCGGTATCGGGAACATGGTCCAAGCTACGGTCGAGGCTCCAGGGAAAAGAACCTCCTGATAATACGAGCCGTGTCCAAGAGTACTGCTTTCGTACTATCGCCACAATTCCAAGAGCCCACATCCCGCATGTCGACAACCTCGCGAGCCAAGTCAATATACTTAATTCCCTTATCTTTCTCGGCTTTCACGAGGTTCTCGTCATGCTGGACTGTTATGTCAACAATCATTGCGCGCCGCTCTGATCGATCCACCACACCTGTTGTTGTTATTATTGCTTACATCATTACAAATAAACATTGTTTTCCACAGAATGCTGGAGCCATACCAGCCGAAATTCCAGCAGCAGCATCGTCAAAGTTGTGCTTTAGCTGAAAATTCAGTATCTGTACCTCCTCACGTAAGTTACTCTTACTGTTTCATGCCAGCACTAAATGAATGACAGTTGAGAAAACAAAAAAAAAATGTATTCAATGAAAAAAAAACGGACATTTGAAATAAGAATTATAAAGCCGGCCATAAACGATTGGTCAAGTATGCATGCAAGACGACTCCCAGCCACCGTATATGCGGGTCTGTGGACGGTGAGCAATGGGTAGCTCACCGTCTAGTGCCAGGCCGTCAAGGGGCGTTCGTGCTCCATGCGCGCCTCATGAGATGTCAGCAAAGTAGAGGGGCCAGGGCCACCGCCTGCCGGGGTTGCGGGTTTTTCGAAAGAGATACCGCGGCCCCGGAACATAAAGGGCAAAAAGAAAAAGTATGCATGTGCAGTCATGCATGAACGTGTGTAACAGAACATTATACAGTTATCTTGGCCTGTTCATGCAACTTAGAGAGTATCGAAATATGTAGATAATTATTCATAACTGAACATGTGTGGCAAGCCGCTTGCACAGCTCCCAATTCTCAGAAGTTTCCTATTTTTGTAACAAGTAATAAACACAAGCAACCATGCTTGCAAATGAACCAACCGACAGCCTAGCAGTTATGGATGTGTCCACTATGGAAGTCGATTTTGCATGCACTTTTTTAATTTATAAAAAAAATCTCTTAAAATCTGCCATGCATATAATTCTATCTATGGCCGGCTAAAGCAATCATTTTATTAACGATTCTATTGCATAGACATAAAACTCGAACTTCGATAAGTGTGGTCACTCAAATGATAAGGCAAATGCGTACCTAAATAATAGTAAATGCACAGTCAATCAATTTAAGTAGATTAACATTGTAGCATTTGCATAAGATATAAAAGCAACCAATGGAAATTATTTTGCAGGCAGTACAACGCAAACCTTTTCTATTACAGCAAACTGCAGAAAGTGAATGTCTTAATTATAATGATATTGTAAGGTATTTTACGCTCTTAATTAGTCTACACGCAATTCAAACTCATTTCGAAACGACACTGATTTTTGATTGATTTGGGACAGTCGTGGATTGCATTTTCTAGCTATAAGTAAAATTATTAAGTATAATTTATTTATTGTGCAAACCGCCACTCTGTGAAATGTAGTGTCGGTATTTCTGTTTCCCGATCAATATATTCTGGATCTTTAAACATGAGCATAGATAACCACACTGGCTCAAAGCAAATTGGTTATTTTATTATACTAGCATTGATCCTAGTCAATGACGTTAAAAATATAAGCAAAGATAACAATAATTTAGAAACTGAAAATGCAGTCCATTAACTAATTAAAACATATGATAAAACTTTGACATTGGTACATGATGTTAAAGTTCTTCACAACCGCAATCCCTGATCACTATAGGATTGGCTTGGTAAGATATATTTTAGTAATGAATATAGGATAGAAAAGGCAGTGCAATTGACGACAAATTCTATATAGGCGAAAGAAGCAATAAATCTCGTAAATGTATTCAATGATGGTGATCTAGACTGTGATCAACATTGATCTTCAATATACAGAATTCTCTAAAAAAATATACGCAATTACAATAATCGTCTATGATCAAAAATGCGAACACACGGCGATAAGATCAAATAGTTCAAAACATAAAATTTTCACCTCTTTTAAGGTATGTCCATTCAGTAACAGAATTTGTAAACATTTTCTTATTCCATTGCGTAATGTCTTCGGTTGATCACAGTCTAATTGGACTCATATACGTCTTCTTTGTGAAATGATCATGAATCTTCATTATTTGTTATAATTGCACTACCTATTCGACCTATGGTAATGAATGAAACACTGCTTTGTACAGCACCGAGCATCACTGTCACGCGGCTGTGTGTCATACGACTGCGGGGCATCATTCCCATCTTATCAACCATGTGGATACCTGTCCCATAGACCGCGACAGGTAAGGACTATCTTAAATATCAATTTTATATAAAAAATCTAACCTCAAACCGAACCTTTAAGGAAAGCAAGAAAGTCTAACATTGATAAGATCCCACACGAAAAAATTAGCTTTAATTGTTTAGGTGCTACAATATTTTTAGTAGCTTAGCAACACTAGCTTGGATAGAAAACACCAAGTTTTGGATTTAGAAATGTTCTGTTTCACAATTAGATCTAGTAATTTACCTTCCATAGAAGATTTTAAAGCACCTTGCACTTTTGTTTAACACAAGACTAATACACGTTTATTTGTACTTCTATCCAATTTCTAGAACTCGGTCTTCGTAAGTAGCATGGGTATGGGCGGTATGGCGCTCATACCAGAGAGTCCTCCAAGGCGATCACGCTCAGCAGCCGACATCCCTGCCCTCATCACGCCTTCAGAAATGTCCCACCACACGCCCAGGTCTTCAAGAGCAGCCAGTTTACACAGCGCTGTAGACATCAGAGTATTTCCATCTCCAAGAACTTCAAGAGCTGCAAGTTTACATTCAGCTGTTGACATGCCTCCAGGATCTGTCCAAGTTCATGTCAGAGGGTCAGGGTCAAACTTGAATAGGCCAAGAAGTCCAAGACGGCTTACGATAACTAACGTATAATTTAAGTGGATAATGGGATTCTAAATGTCTACGGTTTCAAGGACCAATATGTATTTTAATCTACAACCATCAATGTCATTTGTGTGTTATAATTTTATAAATTTCTTACCCTGAATTTCAAGCGATATTCAATATTGTTCACGATAACGCTTGGAACGATGTCTCCTAAATAAAAAGGAAAGACTTGGATTTTTAAATTGACAAGTCTCATTTTAAATTTCATCCTGAATTGTACATTTTTTTTTCTAAGCACATTGAAACGTAGCTTTAAATGGACTTTGAAGATTAATAACAACTTGTTAATTTAATAAGGGTTTGAATGCTTTGATAAGCTTTCAATGAAGTTTTGTGGTATGAGATTTGAAAGGTACCAATTAATTATTGAATAAAGAGATAAGATTTAATGTTAACTTTCTATATTTCCAGTAGCTTAGTCTTCTTCTCTCCTCTTCGTCATATCTATTGTATACATACTAGTAGCTATAATAGTGCGTTAAGCGCAAATCTTAGTCGTGTGGTGCTATTATAAGTATCAAAATTAATTTCATTGTTAGTATCGTTAAGGTTTATTTATATATCAGCATTGCAGTTTGTCTTCATTAGAATTAAACGAACTGCTTAAATTGCCTCGATAACTCTTCCATTGATTTGTTCAATCAAATTGCTTACCTCAACACGGAACTATATTTTACCTACATTTTTAGGGATATAATTTGTTACGTAGTTTGATTTAATTTATCTACTATGAATAATTTGGCCCTGTCAAGTACGTCCTTCGTGTCTACACTAATATCCTAAGCAAACTTATTATCTTTAGATAAGGTTGATATTAATAAATTCTGCTCAAATTATTATGTAATATCATTCTCATCTTAGTTGGCCCTAGCAGTTTGCTTTTATTAAATGTAAGCTGCTGTCATATTACAGATTTTGTTATTTTTCGTTTGCAGGGTATATTTTCTCGAATAAATAATCTTAGATTTGCTGAATGCTTACTGTTTTTATTAATATCAATCATTTCTTTATCACTTTTCGATACAAATCTTGCTCGAGTGTTCTAAATAATGTAGTTATATACTTTAATGGCCAAATACTGTTATATCTTTGTACATATTAGCTTTAAATTGTAAATTATTTCATATTCTAATACTACACTTTCGGGTTTAATATTAAAGTTAGGTTTACCATCCAGTTTGATATACAAAGGCTAGATATTAACTATCACAATAATTGTATAAAATTTTATACGCGTAATCTGTTAAAGATAAATGGAGTCAAAGTTCCAAGGGCATACAAAACATAACCCTAAAACACTTAAAACTCCATAAGTCGCAATTTATCGATGAAAATATAAAATTTAACATTCCTCAGACATATTTGTCGTAGCTCTAACGAGGTTACCCGAAAGTGACGTAAGAGAGCTAAGTTACGTAAGGGCTATTAAATTTAATAATGATACAATAGAAAGCCTTCACAATAGCAAACAATCACATTGTACATCAATTTGAATACAAAGCCGCTTAAAAGGAGTGCTACTATGGGTCAGCTACAAATGGGATAACTGTTTTTAATCTCGACAGAATTGTGACAAGGATTCTGTATAACTAATGGTAAATCTTTGTCATTTTAAAGCAACGTTATCATAATGGTATAATTCAATCATTATTTCTTTGTCCAGGTTCTTGAATAAATTCACCATAGGATTCACATAGTAAGCTATGAATAAGGAAACGATGATCTGCTTCACTATAAACTTAATTACTATCAGTTTAACACAAGACTGTTCTCATTCTCGATCGAATCTCATATCGTCTTCGTTAACAAGACTCATGGTAGCACCCGACGGAATCAATACCAATTTCTATCTTTAGATATCGGGACGTTTGTCATTCATACCCAAATACTGTTTAAATTAACATGTACATAGCTGATTAAGGTAAAAATATATTTTATGATACTATACCTAATCCTGTAACAACAAAATCAATTACAATACTATGTAAATATATAGAGGACTCACAAATCAATCGTGCCTGCGATGAGCTCGCGTGTAAAGAAAAATATTTTTGTGCCATTCGACGATCAAAGGCAGATGTAGATTTAAGCTAAGATATTCTAATACATTCATTATTATCAAAATTGTGTAAGGTCTTCACATTCCGTCCGAGTATGACGTTACTTAGCCTTGCTACTGGGTTTTAGGCTTTATCTACATATTTCATTGGTTTGGTTTCAGAAATGTTTCCTTGCTTAGTTTACGTCATGTACTTATTTGATTGTCTTCATCTTCCTTCATATCAGATGGTTCTATAATTAACATTTCTGCCATTCAATTGCTGGCTAATTTGATCGTATCTTCAGTATTGGAGTGAAGCGATGGATTTCAGCCTCCGGGGATTACTGTATTGTTTTGATTGGCCCCTGCAGTATGCAGTCTGTCTTAACTGCCAAATGTATCAGGCATACTTCAATATGCTTTATTGAGTCTTGTGTATTATTCAAGAATAATGGAATTTCTGTAACTTTTCAAATTATAAAAGAATTTAGTGATTCTCAAAAATATTTCTCGGGTTTATCTGAATATCGTTTTCGTCAGTGCATCAATATGTTATCTTCAAGTTTATTTTAATGACGTATTCCAAAACGAGTAAAAAGAAAGAAAATAATACCTTCGATCTTCTTAGACTTTAAGTTTTACCAGTTTTGATGAAATCGAATTCAAGTAACGTCTTGGCGAAACACCAAGTTTGATTACTCGCTTCTCGAAAAGTTTTTAATCCACCTGAGTACAGCATTTCTCTAAATTCAACCAAGTCTCAAGTTTCTGGCGTCGCTTGACCTGGCACACATTCTAAATTCAGCAGTGTAGCAGACGTAGGTACTAAAATAAAACTGACCTTTGAAATATTCTCAACTGTGTCTCTGTGTCCCAACAATATTCCATTTTGTTGCAAAACAGGTCGCGTTGATTACGTTTTGAGTAATTGAAATAGATGAAAACTTCTTGAAAAGGTGAGATCTTGAATAAGTCTTCTTTTGTAATTTTATTTACTGCTTCAACGTCTTTTATTTGAGTTATATAAAGGACGTCTGAAATAACTATCGTAGGTATCAATTAGTTAAATTAAAATAATTACTCCACGTTATTGTAGTCCAGTCATTAGGGTATTTAATTAAAACAATTATTACTTTTTTTTTCTTTTAACTCAAGCACGTACAAATAATAGACGTTCATCGCATACCTTTCAAAAAGTTACTTTTTTCAAACATGGCGCTTGACCACAAAAGTATTTGAATGTCGTTAGGAATTACACTGATTACGCTGCACTGTGGAATTCTTTTTCCAACAAAAGGGTTGGTATTCCTACGGTCGAAGCCACAAAGCTTTAATGGATGTAAAAAGTCCCTCTTTCAAAGCCAAAAAGCAAAGTTCTCAAGGGTTTTGTTCTTCCAAACCATATCTTCTTGCTACGAAGGTCTAAGTTCTATCTTTTTCACAATTTCCTGTCATAACTTTACTTTCGGAACGAAGTCCATTATTGCGACTTGTGAAAGGGGGCTAGACGAAAAAAAATAAGACCAAAAGTTGTAACGACACTTTTTGCTACAGATGTAAGCAGCGCGGCGTGTGCGTGTTTCTCTGTCTGTCTCTTTCTTTCTCTCTCATGTAAAGCAAGCCAGCTATTTTCGTTTCATCTTTCTATTTCGCATTGAACAGTGTGGTGTCGCGACGATTATTTTTGTTGAGTGTATGGGTACAGGTGTATGGTTACAGGTTTTTTGTACATAATAAATAATAACTTCGTTCTATCCGGGTCTCCCTTGACACCTCTCAATTTTTTTGTAATATTTTCCAGATTCCTGTACTATTAATTGCATACATCAGCACAAAGTTTTGACTGCGTTACGTTAGAGTCCGCCCTTTAAAATGTGAGTTTTCACCCCAAAAAAATCATTTACCAGCTATATTTGCGTAGAATTACTAAAATTTAAAGTCCAGAGTGCCTAGTTGACGTCCATCGTTCCTTAAATCGCGTCTTGGTGACATTTATTTCGTTCGTTCGTCCTACCGGGGTTGTGGGATACTAAACAAAACCAGTTTATACGGACGGTAAATTGCACTTGGTCGATATACCGTCTTGTCGTACTAAGCGCTTTTCCTCAACATTTATTGTGCGCACGGCCAAGGTGTGGAACTCTCTGCCGGCTTCTGTGTTCCCTACCACATACGACCCGTCTGCCTTCAAAACAAGAGTTAATATGCATGTTCTGGGCTCGCTCGCTCCATCGTAGACCTCATCTGTCGCTTACCATCAGGCGAGATCGAGGTCAAGAGTGAGTTCATTCTAAATAAAAAAAAATCCTACATCCTACGGAAAATCGTCGATGTAGGTACAATCCGTAGTTGAGTGATCCACATAAACTGGTTTTGTATAGTATTGATAAGCCTTTTTTTTGGATGGAAAATCATCAAATGATTCCTACCGTCGTGTATACTAGGCAGCGTATAACATCATCATCCGCCTAGCCTTTTCCCAACTATATTGGGGTCGGCTTCCAGTCTAACCGGATGCAGCTGAATATCAGCATTTTACATAGAGCGACTGCCTATCTGATCACCACAACCCAGTTAATACCGGGTAATACTATACCCCTTGGTAAGACTGGTTGTCAGACTTTCGGAACACTGACTACCTGTAACGACTGTCAAAGATCTACAAATGACAGCCGGGACCAACGGTTTAACGTGCTTTCCGAGGCACGGAGGAAACTCGGTATATAACGGGTGGTCACCCATCCACAGATCAACCTAGGCAAGCGCGGCTTAACCTAAAGATCGACCTGAGCGGCTACTAATATTTAGCCACGAGCTAGCTCGAGGCAGCGTGCAACTACGCATGGTTTTACTTTTAGCAAAACCAATTGTGACGCTCAATACTACATTAGAACGGGTTCACATTAGGTCAAACCGAAAGTTTCACGATGGAAAACGGTGTCAAATGCATATTGGGATTATATGTTCTAATAGCGCACGACCCGATGCAACTATCGGCAACGACACATTTATCGGACGTTCAGCCACAATTTCTATGGGGTCGGACTTAAATGGATATAATGCTTAGCATATTTCAGATCGGTAGCTTGGACTATGAACAGCAACACCTGTAGGCCTACTGTGACATCTTAAAGCAGAACTTATTCCACTGAGTGAAAAAGATGGTGCTAGACACCCTGTATAGCTCTGTCCCTTTCTCTCAGCGGAATAAGTTCTGCTTTAACACGTCATAGTAGGGTAGCTGATAGCCAGAAAACTGCAAAACTGTCCAACCTAACGTGAACCTAGCCTTTTTACCGATGGGAAAACGTCAAATAACTTCCCCGGCTCTAAGCGGAGTGGAAGGGAGTGCCAGACTAGTACTGACTTAAAGCAATCCATGTTCCTTCTTTTGGTGTGGTGTGTGTGTGGTTAGTGGCCCTAACTGCTGAGCCGGAGGTCGTGGATTCGATTCCCACCCAGGACAAACTTTGTGTGATGAGCATGATTGTTTGTTCTGTGTCTGGGTGTGATTTATCTATAATATGTATGTATTTATAAATTATATAAGTATGTATATCAGTTGTCTGGTTACCATAACACAAGCTTTGCTTAGCTTGGGATCAGATAGCCGTGTGTGAGTTGTCCCAAGATCTGTTTTGTTTTTTTTTTTGCCTGTTATGGTTTGGCCGTGGTATCATCTCTTATCTTTTTCAAAAAACCCATAAGCCTAACAGGCCCCTCTGCTATTTTAAAAGACGGGACTATTCTGGCGTGCTCTATGTGAACCTAGATATACATCATACGGCAGTCGCATACCTAGAAGGACTTAATTGCTTCAGCAAAATAAGATTTCAAATCAAAGTTAAACGAAAAATCTGAATTTCTTCAAGTTTTTTTATTATTTTTTGCTTTAATTGTTTTCGGATGGTTCCAGAACTTGAACTATGACCTAATTGAGCCTTTAATTACTTGATTCTTCGAAGTTTTGCTGTTAACATGAAGCTTGAGAAGTGACTTGATTAATCATATTTTCTAATTACTCAAGTTTTTGGACTGAAATCAATTATTAATCGTCGATTTGGAAACGTGCTTTTTTTAGTCACGTTTCATGCATCAAGTATCAAAAAACTGGCGCAAAGTTAGTCAGGCTCGCGCACCGAGGGTTCCGTACAAGATTCCGTAAAAAATTGAAACACATCTGTTTTATAGAAATTGCTAATTCTATGGTTACAATGGCAGTCTTATCGCTGATAGCGATATCTTCCAGACAACCTCTCTCTCTCTTTCTTCTTTTTTTATTTATTATCTACAACATACCGGTTTCAATACACTTAAACATTACATCAGTTTTTTGTTTTGTAAAAGCTAATGTTGCTATTCATTCATCGTAGATAGATAGATAAAATATTCTTTATTATGTACACCATAAAAATGTCAAGAATAACAATATACAACTTATAAATAGGGTGACACAATGGGCGGTCTTATCGCTAAAAGTGATTTTTTCAAGACAACCTTTGGATGGATGTAAGGGAGGGGTACAGTACTGTAGGTAATCTGTGGTGTTTCATTTTACGAACGAATAGCTACAATTATAAAAAAAAAACGACGTAGGTATTATAACAATTCAAACACCGTGCATTCCTGGCATTTTCAAAGTCCATATAAGCAAGCAGCATAGTCTGAAATTAGTTCCAAACTTCGGACCCGCATCCTTGACTCAAATCTTCAGCTTACACTTAGTTCAGTTGCCTCATCCAATTGGTAGCAACTTTAAATTCGAAGACGACATCAATTCTTTTGTACGATTCGTAGAACGCGCTAGTTCTATCGACATTAAGGTCAATGCAACTTTTCATTCGTATAAATGTAGGTTGGCTTTCGTCGAAACCAATGAATATGTTATGATGTTTGTTGTTTAGGAACGTGTCATTGTATGCAGTGCATTCAGGGGTGGTTTTGGATAAGCGACTTTTAAATGTATTTCTGTATGATCGTTTTACTTACAAATAATGCTTATGATGAAAGGTTTAGGTTTGCAACTGTCATCATCATCATTTTCCTGCCCTTGTCCCATAGTCATCATCATCATTTTCCTGCCCTTGTCCCATTCTATTTGGGGTCGGCGCAACACGTTTTCTTTTTTCATTCTCCTATCAGACGTCACGGCATTATGTCCTCCTTTCTCCTTCATATCATTCTAACTGTGTTATTCGATAATTAAAACACGATTAGGGACTGTATTTTCCAATGTTTGTGTCATGAATTTTGATTTTTTGTACATCTAAAGAAAAAAAACGAAACCCTTAATAGATCAGTTTGTTGTCCGTCTGTCTGTCTGTAAAGACCCTTAGGCGCATTGACCACACAACCAACAGTCGAGGCGCAGTCGGGGCGCGGGCGCGTTAGGCGCGTCGCCAACACGACATTTATAAGGAAAATCTCGTTGCGGCGTGCCTCTTATGTGACTGCGCCTCAACTGTACCTCGACTGTTGATCTTGTGGGCGACGCGCCTAATGCGCCCGCGCCTCGTCTGTTGGTCATGTGAGCGACGCGCCTTTATTTTGGGAACGCGTTCAAGTATCAAATCGAAATTAATGTCTGTCCCTTGGAGCTGTGAAAAAGAACCCTCTAAATCTACGCAGTCAAACATATGGCTGATTTTGAACGGAACCCTCGTTGGCTAGTCTGACTCACTCTTGGCCGGTTTTCTTTTTTAATTTATACCTTCTATGCGTGATAGCAACACTAGGGAAATAATTGATAACATTTTTGTGTTTGTTATAGATTTATTTAGCAAAGTAAGTTTTTGTAGTTTAGTTATTGTTATTTTTGCAACAAAAACACACCAAGTCTCTGCTCTATATAAATAAGTTCGCGCCTTCCTACCATCTATCAAATTAATATTAAGTTCTACTTACTGTGTAAGACTTGTACTAGTATGTAAAGCAGTGACACAAAATAAAAGGATTTTAATAAAAACCTCTTCAAATACGGACTTGTTTTATTTTCGGCCAACCTTTTCAGGACCACTGCTTTTTGTTTACAGGAATTTAATATAGTCCTTTGTGGTATTTCGACCTACAAGGGTACCTAGAAATGTTTGTTATAATCTCCAAATTGTGTAACGTCGTGATTGGTTTACGAATAGAGATTGGATATTCGGATGCGTGTTTACCTAAAGTTTAGAAGTTGACTATTATGGAAAGCACTTTTTTATCTAAAGAATCTTGCGATCTCGGGAAATTTCATATAAGTGTGTGAGACACAATACAATAAACCCAATTTGACACAAAAGACAGTTGCCCTGTTACAGTAATATTTTTGCTTTTCCCTTTCTTTTTTAATTGGTTGGTAGTTAAGTAAATATACATCAGATTAGTATATGAATCCTAAATTCACTGGATTTTATTTTCAATATATAAAAATATCCAAACAACATACTTCGTTGGCCAAATATTAACTTTAGGTAAATATGCCGCGGAATATCCCACCAGTCCGACTGTGTCTTTACCAAGGATTTTCGGGCCTAGAAAGGCCGGGTGTTCAATTTTGTGATCTCTAGGCCTTAGAGCAAGAAAATATAAAGAAGGGGTCACAGTAACCTGTATGACGACAGGTCAAAATAGGCTATGAAAGAACTCCGCAGAAAACGCTCCGAGTGTTAGGCGCCCTGAGACGAGTCCCGGCCACCGTAGACGCGCGAAAAGTTTACAAAGAAGAGGTAAGATAACGATACCGCGGGAGACGCTCAGCTACCCTACTATGACCTCTTAAAGCAATTCTTATTCCACTGAGGGAAAGAGATGGTGCTAGACACCCTGTATAGCTCTGCCCTTCTGGGCTTTGGACTCAGCGAAATGACTCTCAGCCACCGTATACCGTAGCCAGTGGTGAGCAATGGGTATCTCACTTTCCGTCTTCTAGTGAGGGCAGGTCGTGTCGATGGCGTGTTTGTGTTGTGTTCTACGAACGGCAATAAGACGAACCCTCCGCTTATTACATCTGTTATTTCTCATAGGACACATCCAAATGCTAGGATTATATAAATATATAAATATCTTGAGACAGCTCACACACGGCTATCTGATCCCAAGCTAAGCAGAGCTTGTGTTATGGTAACCAGACAACTGATATACATACTTATATAATTTATAAATACATACATATTATAGATAAATCACACCCAGACACAGAACAAACAATCATGCTCATCACACAATGTTTATCCTGGGTGGGAATCGAACCCACGACCTCCGGCTCAGCAGTCAGGGCCACTAACCACTAGACCAACAGGCCCGTCGATTCTAATCTCATTGCTTCTGTCACCAAAAGACGATTCTGTTTGTCTATTATTTCCCCTTTACAAATACCCTGAAGCAATGTTCTCATCTTTGCAGAAACCTACTAATCGAGTAAATATGTATATATGTTGCAGTCAAAACTCTTAACCAGTCAAAAGTACTATTGACTAACAAAATCAGTCAAAAGTACTTTTGACCGTATGCTTTAGTCAATAGTACTTTTGACTAAAATAACAGTTAAAAGTACTTTTGCCCAATGGAGCTGTTTAAAAGTACTTTTGACTAAGTGATTCCGTCAAAAGTGGTTTTGACTGGTTAAGAGTTTTGTCAAAACTCTTAAAAGGATTGTAATGCCTCCTAATCTAACAAGTTCAGTTCCAGGAAACCAACTAAAAACAATTTCTTTTTTCTATAAATGCAAGTCGTTTCTGGCGTCGTAGGAGGTCATAGTTTTAACCTAACCTAACCTAGTGTTAGTTAATAGTGCTTTTGACTGATGCTTTATTGCAGTTAAAACTACTTTTGACTAAGAGCGTCAGTCAATAGTACTTTTAACCGCAAATTTGCAGTCAAAAGTACTAAAAACCAATATTTTTTAGTCAAAACCACTTTTGACCAACCTGTTCAGTCAAAAGTGCTTTTGACTGATTTTGCTAGTAAATAGTACTTTTGACTAGCTAAGAGTTTTGACTGCAACATATACAACTTCAACGTTATTCGTCAGGAATGGGTAAATAAACCGAATCTACTTATTTATTTATTGGATTTTAAACTCTAGCCTCTTTGTAAGTAGTTCAATAGTTCAATGCAGTCATTTAATATTTAAAATGCTTGTTAACTTCAGTCTAATGTTTTCACTGCAGACATTCTGGTATGTAAGGGTTCGTATAAGATAGTTACTTAAGTGCATTGATAGTCGAATGGTTGCAAGCATGACTGTTAAGCATGAGGTAATTGGTTCAACTAATGGGTTGACCAAAGTGTTATTGAGGATTCCCTGAGTTTTTTTTTCAGATTTTTTATGTGTATATTGAATGCCAATAAATTATTAGGCCACAGTTTTAATTTAGGCTTAAATCTTTTTGAGGCGGAAACACAAGTTGACCTGAACTGATGGCTGTTTTGAGGAGGCGCATGAAAAGATTACCTGGAGAGATATAGGTCCTTAACCATGAGGATCTTGATGGTCCACTACATACTTATATCTTTTATGAAACCAGTGACAGCCAAACTTAAAGCTAACGCAACAAATTCAGGTTACTGGTTGTTCGAACATAAAAGGCAATAGAGGAAACATGTGTGGGTTTTAGTCAGGACAAATCTGACACTCCTCCTCACTGCTCCACTGGAAGTTATTTAATGAATTACCATCCGCAAATAAAAAAAGTAGAATGGATAAATGAATGGATGACAAATTCTAGAATTATATCCAAGCCATCGCAAAAGACAGTCAGAGCGGGGAAAGGTATTTGATGATTTCCCATCCGCAAACAACGAACTATTTAACCGCCCAAAATTTTCAAACACAATAACGGCCAAATCTTCCAAAAAAGCTATTTCCTGGCAACACTAAATAAATAAATAAATATCTTGGGACAACTCACACACGGCTATCTGATCCCAAGCTAAGCAGAGCTTGTGTTATGGTAACCAGACAACTGATATACATACATACTTATATAATTTATAAATACATACATATTATAGATAAATCACACCCAGACACAGCACAAACAATCATGCTCATCACACAAAGTTTGTCCTGGGTGGGAATCAAACCCACGACCTCCGGCTCAGCAGTCACTAGACCAACAGGCCCGTCCGTTACAATTATATCCAAGCCATCGCAAAAGACAGTCAGAGCGGGGAAAGTTATTTGATGATTTTCCATCCACAAACAACGAACTATTTCACCGCCCAAAATTTTCAAACACAATAAAGCCCAAATCTTTCAAAAAACCCGATTTCTTCTCATAACGGCCAAATCTTCCAAAAAAGCCTGGCAACACTAGTACACGAGTATCTGGTGCAGACGTCGTATCTTCCATTTGACCTACTCTATTAGCCTCACGATGGACTGTGGCGTGTCAAGGGCAACCACAGTACCGAGATATCACTTCCCTCTGAAAAGGCTTCGTACTGGAGAGCATCTCGCAAACTTTGTGGTGGAACAATAAAACAAGACGGGACCTTGTTTGAAATACTGATGGGCTAGTATCTTCTAATAATTTCTCGTGTTTGTGTGTGTGTGTGTGTGTGTGTGTTCCAGGAGCTCGTGGCTAAATAATAGTAGCCGCTCGGGTCGATCTTTAGGTTAAGCCAAGCTTGCCTAGGTTGGCCTGTGGATGGGTGACCACCCGTTACATACCGAGTTTCCTCCGTGCCTCGGAAAGCATGTTAAGCCGTTGGTCCCGGCTGTCATTTGTAGATCTTTGACAGCCGTTACAGGTAGTCAGTGTTCCGAAAGTCTGACAAACAGTCTTACCAAGGGGTATCGTATTACCCAGTATTAACTGGGTTGTCGAGGTCAGATAGGCAGTCGCTCCATGTAAAATACTGATATTCAGCTGCATCTGGACCGATATGTGTATTTTTTTTAAAAGAGCATGGATTTTCTTTCCATTGAGTTTCTTAAAGGTTTTTCTCCATAGAAAACGAACAACTTGAACCGTGCACCTTTTCTCAACGTTTTGTAAATGCCCAAGTAGGCCTATGATGTGAAATAAAAATATTTTGATTTTGATGATTTCTCTTCGAGAAAATGATATTGATACCTTTTATTAATCACCAAATCAAAAAAAATGAAAGTAAGATTGTTGAAAGGAAAATGAAACAATGATGAGAAATACGTATTTATCCTTCCGGTTCACTCAGCCAAATATTTCACTATTTCTTCTTGAATCTTGAATGAAATTTTCGCCTGGCTTCCAACTTCTTGGCGTTCTTCGGATGCAGAAACGTTTTATTAGATGCCAAGATCTGTATCAAATGAAACTACTTTCGTCACTATTTTGACATATTTTGCATTTATATTTTTACTAACTTTTACCCGCGGCTTCACTCGCGTTTAATTCGACTTAACACATTTCCCCTTTCTTGATTTGCAGGTACCTCTTACTCGTAGTTTTTGCCTTAGCACCTTATTTATAGTAATAGAAACTTGTCACTTTTCCTTCCGCTTTCTCCATTTCTAACTTTTTTGTTAAAAAAAAAAGCTTATATCCGTCTCCAGGGTAACAACAATCTCTGTGCCAAAATTCATCAAAATCGGTTTAGCCATTTAGGCGTGAAGACGTAACAAAGAAAAAAAATCACTTCCGCTTTTATAATTTCACTAGCTTTTGCCCGCGGCTTCGCCCGCGTTAAATTTGGGGTAACACAGTTCCCCTTGCGCCTTATTGTTTTGTAATAGCAACGCTAAGTTTTCCCTTTTCTTCCCTCTTTCTCCCTTACATCCCACTTTTTTAAATAAAAATTAGCCTATGTCTGTCTCCTGGTTCCCAACTATCTCTGTGCCAAAATTCATCAAAATCCGTTAAGCCATTAAAGCGTGAAGAGGTAACAAACAAACAAACAAACAAATAAACAAACAAACAAACTCACTTTCGCTTTTATAATATTAGTAAGGATAAGGATTAAGGATAAGGATTATATGCAAATAAATATACTTACCTACAAATATCATTAAAAGCACAAAAATTCAAAGTAAAAAGAAAATCATCGAATACAGAGATCCCTCTCAACATTTTGTAGATATTTTAAAAGAAAAAGGAACAAATATAAATTCAACTTTTTGAAGGTAATTCCTTATACCTTTCATAAGATCATATCAAACATCAAAGCTTTGAAGTCCAGTTTATCAGTAATAGTTTCTATAAATAGCTCACTGCTTCTATACATACGCAAATTAAATTATGATAATTTATATTCACAAAAGACCAGCCTTACTATGAATGATTCATGTGAGGATGAGGTATTACGGGCACCTTGTATTTTCGCTTTGCTTATTTACATAAGGGTAAGAAAAATTAAGGTAGAACTAACAGGTAGAAATTTTCAAAGCTTATTGCTAAAATCAAAATCATAAGTCATTTATTCAAATTAGGCTGATAATTAGCACTTTTTGAACGTCACATTACAAGAGACATCCCCACACAAACGCCCTGCCCTTCGCCACACGGGAAGAGAGGTTAAATAAAGAAAAAATAAGTAGCTAAATGATAGCAGCCGCTAGGGTCGATCTTAAGGTTAAGCCGCTTTAACTTAGGTTGGTCCGTGGAAGGGTGACCACCCCTTACATACCGAGTTCCCTACTTGCCTTGGAATTGATCCTAGCTATAATTTGTTGATCATTAACAGTCGTTACAGATAGACAGTGTCCCGAAAGTCTGACAACCAGTCTTACCAAGGGGTATTGTTTTAGCTGTACTAACTGGGTTGTGGAGGTCACATAGGCAGTCGCTCCATGTAAAATACCCCATAAAGCCTTGTATATCGAACTGTATCAAATTATATAGACGTTGACCGCAACATAACTGGGAAAAGGCTTCTATTACATTTTATATAACTAAGAGTTGATGTCTTACTAAGAAGTGCTGTCAAAAGGTTCTCAAAATGAGATCAAGAAAATATGTTAAAATTAAAGACATTCAAATATTAACGAATAATAGACGGGACAAGACGAAAAACATTGTGATCCAATACTTGTTACTACCTGGTAACAAATCGTTATGTCTAGTATCACATGCCCGCTTGTCAAGGAGTATTTGTGTGTGAAAACTGATAATGTTCGGGATCAAGAATTTTGTATGAAAATATTCCCAATGTTCGTTCTATAAGTCTTTTGATTCTCTTAGGTTAAAATTCGTAATTAAATAAATAAAAATAAATAAATATCTTGGGACAACTCACACACGGCTATCTGATCCCAAGCTAAGCAGAGTTTGTGTTATGGTAACCAGACAACTGATATACATACTTATATAATTTATAAATACATACATATTATAGATAAATCACACACAGACACAGAACAAACAATCATGCTCATCACACAACGTTTGTCCTGGGTGGGAATTGAACCCACGACCTCCGGCTCAGCAGTCAGGGCCACTAACCACTAAACCAACGGGCCCGTCTAGCTAAATAATCCTGTCTTTGCTAATAAATTTACACTACTATTTAATTACATTAGAACAAAGGGTCGTTGGTTGGGAAATATGTATTTCTGTGACAGTTGAAATGGGCAATTGGAAGACCAGAACCGAATAGTCACTACGAGTATTTTATGTCTTATGCTTAAAATAGGGTAGATGACACCACCAATCAATTGATATACTTTTTATGAGCTGTCAAAACGCGCTTCCCCCATAGATTTTGTATGAGACTCGCAACGATGACGTCACTAAGTTGTCAAGTCAATGATGCAACTATTTATTGATTTAAAAGCAACTAAAAATCGAATTTTAAAGTTATGTTGAAATGAATGCAGTTTTCAGGTCTAGAATAAGGTCTGGTGTTCTTTCAGAAATATTGTGTGAGTTTAAATTATTGGTTAATGGTGTCAACTACCCAATTAGAATAATGACTACTACGTATTATATGATTTATTTGCCCCGACATGGGTCGACGTTTCTATGAGAGGATGGACGAAAGATGAGGTTTTCTTGTTTTTAGGAATCAGTACCTTAAACGGAACCCTTATAGGATCACTTTGTTGTCCGTCTGTCTGTCAATAGCCTTTATCTTGGGAACGCGTTGAGGTATTGAGTTGAAATTAAAATCTAGTGGTTAGTGGCCCTGACTGCTGAGCCGGAGGTCGTGGGTTCGATTCCCACCCAGGACAAACTTTGTGTGATGAGCATGATTGTTTGTTCTGTGTCTGGGTGTGATTTATCTATAATATGTATGTATTTATAAATTATATAAGTATGTATATCAGTTGTCTGGTTTACCATAACACAAGCTCTACTTAGCTTGGGATCAGATAGCCGTGTGTGAGTTGTCCCAAGATAATCATTTTTTTATTTTTAGAATTCCGTAACTCAAAAGGCAAAAACGGAACCCTTATTGTGTCACTTTGTAGTCCATCTGTCTGTCTGTCAAGACCCTATATCTCGTGAACGCGTGAAGGTATCGAGTTGAAATTGAAATCTTACACATATCATGTTTAAGGTGCCTTACAGGCCCCAAAAGGTGGTAGCCATAAGGCTGATCCGGGGCTGCCGCACGATCTCCGGCAAGGCAGCAAGCCTCCTTGCCGGACTGCCACCGTGGGATCTGGAGGCGATAGTATACGCGCGCCTGTTTGAGTGCCGCGCGGAGGCACTACACACCCGAAAAAAAAAGGTGCCTTACAGTTGTAGAAAAAGCATATCTACGCAGTTAAAATATATGGCCGTTTATGTCGCAAGTTAGTCCGAATAGCACTTACGCCCGGTTCCGGTATTTTGACATAAGTTCTATGAGACTTATGTCAAAATTCAATATCCGTGAGCAAAACGAGGCGTTTTTGTTTATTGAAACGCACATTTAGCCGTTTTTTTAAACATAAAAGAGCGGAACTCACACAGTATCTTTATCCCCCCTTTCATTTCATAGTTTTCGACCACAATATTTCAATAGAATTAATACAGTTATCGTCTACGTACCAACATCCATGAATAAGATATCATCTACATTGTACCTTCAGCCTTCAAACTATATAAAATGTTTC
The DNA here is from genome assembly GCA_958449745.1 of Ochropleura leucogaster. Classification (NCBI taxonomy): domain Eukaryota; kingdom Metazoa; phylum Arthropoda; class Insecta; order Lepidoptera; family Noctuidae; genus Ochropleura; species Ochropleura leucogaster. The sequence goes on along the minus strand of OY288214.1, from coordinate 14,325,127 downwards.
CGCGCCTTAAAGATTCACGTACACTAACCTTAATTAAGTTTTGATGACGAACTTGTAGCTAAATTTTGACAGCCGCTCCAGTCGATCTTAAAGTTATTCATATTCATATCTTTATTAGCATTCCACAATGTATTAAGATCTTAAAATGGGCTAAAGCTAAGGTACAATTATGGACCCTGTAGGGCACAGCAAGGAGTATAAAATAATTTTGAAATAAAATCAATCCATTAATCAAATAATTCTTAATATTAATTAACCAAATTATAACATTATTAATATTTAAATCAATCACAACAAAACCATTAAATTATACTTATTCTAATAAAATATTAATAAACTAATTAATAACAAAAAATAAAATAGAGCGAGAAAATAATTGAGATCAGTTATAGGAACATTATTAATTGTTACGATTAAACAAAATTTACTCGTAATTATCAAATTAAATTAAAACATCATTCATCATTTTCCTGCCCCTGTCCCATTCTATTTGGGGTCGGCGCAACACGTTTTCTTCTTCCATTCTCCCCTATCAGCCGTCATGGCATCACTTACTCCTTTCTCCTTCATATCACTCCTTACACAATCCATCCATCTTTTCTTTGGCCTTCCTCTCGCTCTCCGTCCATCAACATTCAGATCCATCACTCTTTTAGTCACATGTCATTATATTAAAACACACTTTACAATAATAGTGTCCATCTATCGACTAATAATGTTTGGTGTCTGTTTGTGTTAAGTGTTTCCGTTAAGCCGCGCTTGCCTAGTTTGGTCTGTGGATGGGTGACTACCCGTTACACACCGAGTTACCTCCACGACTAATTTATAGACCGTTACGATTAGTCAGAAGACCGAAAGCCGTCTTACCAAGGAGCATTTTATTACCCAGCAATAAATAATAAATAAATAAATATCTTGGGACAACTCACACACGGCTATCTGATCCCAAGCTAAGCAGAGCTCGTGTTATGGTAACCTGACAACTGATATACATACTTATATAATTTATAAATACATACATATTATAGATAAATCACACCCAGACACAGAACAAACAATCATGCTCATCACACAACGTTTGTCCTGGGTGGGAATCCAACCCACGACCTCCGGCTCAGCAGTCAGGGCCACTAACCACTAGACCAACAGGACCGTCTAGCAAGGCAGTGATGCATTGTAGATTTTCGTTAAAGACAGTTAGTGTCCTGTAAGTCTGACAACCAGTCTTACCACTGGGTAGGTGGTAAGATAGCCCGGCACTAACTGGGTTGTGGATTAACTGATAATTCTAACTATTCCTAATCAAAGTGGCCCTGTTCTGTATCGAGCGGTGGTCTAACGCCTTCCTTTGTGACAAAGGGACTCAACTCTGAACTCTAGTAATTAGCAACCTCGTCTGTAATTGTCGCTCGTCCCTCAACAATGTCTAGTTGTACAAGGGTTCATCTACTAGGGATTTAAATGAAAATCGGCCATCGTACTGGACTAGAGTAAAGACGTATAAATATACGCACAGGCCTACAGTAAAGACGTTTAAATATACAGCTTAAAAAAGACTGACTGACGAATACAATAATATGCATAATCGACTAGCAAATGCACACGGTTGGCTCAGTGGCTAAGCGATTGACTGCTGCGCTGCGTGTATTTTATTTTTATTTATTTATTCAGGAACAATTTAAATTGTATTTGAATATTTTAACATGAAACAGAATATTGATTTAGTATACAGTTTACAATTAAATAGTAAAAAAAATAAGAATTACACGTTATTAAAAAAAATTAAATTAAATTGACAAACCAATAATGTAAATGTCATGCACACATAATTAATAAAAACACAATGTCAATAAATTAATTTTAAAAAAAACAATGTCGTTGGTTCGATCCCCGCACGGAACAAATATTTGTACTGACAACAAATAATTGTTCCAGCTCCGGCTGTTTATGTATGTGAGTTTAAATGTTTGTAAACGCACCCACGATACAAAAGAAATTCCTGGCGTGGGACGAAGTCTTTTTAGAATTCCGCACTTCAAAAATAAAAACGGAATTCTTATTGGATCTCTTTATTGTCCGTCTGTCCGTATGTCTGTCTGTCAAGACTCTTTCTCTGGGGAACGTGTGAAGGTATCGAGTGAAATTATTACCATAAACATAAGCCTAAGGTCCCTTTATTCTGAGAATAAATCAACTATCTAAGACTACGCAATAAAAAGATATTGCTGTTTATGTTGCAAGTTTGTACAGAACCCTCGGTGCGCGAATCTGACTAGCTCCTTTTTTTTAAGTAAATGTTGCCCCACACTAGAAATTTCTCCTGTATCGTGGTTGCGTTTAAAAACATTTAAACTCACATACACAAACGGCCAGACCCGAAACACCAATCTGTAGGTCATACAAATATTTGTTCCGTGTGGGAATCGAACCCGCGACACGCAGCGCAGCACGCGATCGCTCAGTTACTGCGACAACCGTGCCGTCAAAAGAAGCTCTTGGTCGGTTTTTTTTTTTAAATCGCTCTAGCTTGTTATTTCGATAGAAACTCCTTCAAACTCCTTCTTAATGTACGTCAGTCCTTATACTGAATCTTATTCGAGGCTCCAGCTCAAGTAAATCGTTCACAAGGGAGCTATAACTCGCCTCCTCCAACGTACTCGTGCTATTGTATATTTTTCACTTTATGCCGTATAAACAGGTCAGGTTTATGTGTTACACTTATGTGTCTCTATGCGTATCGATATTACGTCATTTTAGAGGTTATTAACAGGTTTTAAAGAGGCTGTATTGTGGGTGTGAGACTGTATTTTTTTGTGGAGAAAACTCAGCATTTTAAGTTTCATTTAATGTTACCACTGACATCAACGTAGAACGAGGAATTTGATTTGAAATTTAGATAAACTTATCAACTTCATAGGGAAACTAAATGTATATTAATATTAGGCAAAAATGTATAGTTATGTTTATTTAAGTTAGTGCTTAATTTGATATTTTTACACAATGTGTCTAGACATATTGTATAAAACACCTAGGTGTTTTATCTATCTTTCCTATCGCAGGTCTGCTGGAAGAGATTTTTTTATGGAATAAGCAGTACCTTTGTGCTTTTTTGTCTGTACCTATTTTTTTATTTTCACAATATGTGTTTTATGTGTACATAAATAAATAAATAAAAACCTTTTTTCCACGAAATGAGCTTTTTGAGGAGCTACTTATGGGTCGCTTTTGGTTAAGCTGCGCTTGCTTAGGTTGGACTATGGATGGGTGACCACCGTAACATAACAAGTTTTCTCCGTGCCTCAGTAAGCAGTTGGTCCCGGCTGTCATTGTTACAGATACAGTCACTGTCCCGAAAGTCTCACATCCAGTCTTGCCAAGGGGTATCGTATTACCCAGTACTAACTGGGTAGTGGAGGTCTGATAGGCAGTCGCTTCAAGTAAAATACTGGTATTCAGCTGCAGTCAGTAGAACTGGAAGGCGAACCCAACATGGAAAAAGAATAAGAAGTTTTTCCACGTAAATGTTTCGTATGTCGCAACAAAATTGGGCCAAAGTATCAACCGATTGGGTTCCGAACAACAGGACCCCGCAACGCGGTAGGCCCAGAAGGAGATGGCGAGATGAGCTAGACTTCCACGAAAAGGACTGGGTCTCAATAGCAAAAGATAGAAAAAAAATGGGAGGAAGAAAAGGGATGCCTTTGCCCTGCAGTGGGACACAAGTGGCTTATAATAATAAAAAATGTTTCATAAATGTACGTACACACGACGGCACATCAACCTATACAAAACCATTTTAACCTGATCTCTCTACTAGTAGAGTAATAGATAATAGGTTAGGTTAGAATGCGAATCCCGTGCCCCCAACTATAGGCAAGTGAGGACGCTCCAGTGGGTTTAGCCAGTAGAGTCTGGCACACCCCCTCGTCGTCCCCAAGACGGGGGATAGTCCATGTGGATTTGCACTGGGTTAACACAAAAAAAGGTTGACCGGCCGTCGTGTGTACAAAACAAGCCTTTTTAGAGCTTATTTCTATCCGGGTAAAATCCGGACAATTTATTTAAATCATATTTGGGGTTTGCCCTAAAACTACAATGCCAACTTTAACCACAAAAGTCTTTACTTTATCCACTTCTTACATTGTCCATTATAGATACCGATATAGGTACAGACCTTTCAAAGCTAGTTTACCTTTGACAGCAGCAATGCAATAGCAACCTTATTTAAACAAAAATAAAGACTATTTATTTTGGCAGACTTTACAATTACAGCTATCGTATTCCCGTGAAAATAAAGATCACTGTGATTTTGGCAGTGATGCGAAGTCATAGGGAAAATAAAAATGAAAGGACTGTGAGAATCTTAGGATTTATAGGGTCGTTCTCATAACGATGTGTTATATCGATATAATATCGATATAACGTCACCGTAAACACTAGTTTTATCGTCGTGCGTATCATATGCCTTTTTGAGGGCCGTTTTTTTGTTTGGTGATGGTAATTTAGTTTTTATTGAAGAAAAGAGGTTAAATAACCTTAACTATCATCACAAAAACCAGCATTTATTAAGGTTATTTTTTTTGTAGGGTTTTTTTTAAGCCCACTACAAAACAGATGATTTTTTAATGGAAAGTGCTTTACTGAAACCGCATTTAGTTGTTATTAGGCAAACACACAAGAAATGCGGTTTCTTTTGGCATTTTCGAATGCCTCAACCAATGAAATGAAAACTCTAAGTATTTTTTTTTAATACTTAAACATTTGCTTAAGCAAATGCAGTGCCTTGAAAATCATCAATCAGTAGACTATACGGATACTATCGGAATTATCTTGTATGTTCTCAATCCACTTCTGTACCAGCATTACTTCCCACCACTGAGCAAGAGCATCTTTTCAAACATAGAAGGCACGAGCATTGATCACTACCACGCTTGCTTAAGACGGGTTGGCGTTTTATCCAGTTGTGTTAGAGTTTGTATTTTTTTTTTTAAAAAAAGCCTTGCTCACACTAGGAATATCTTTTGAATCGTGAGTGCGTTTACAAACATTTAAGCCCACAAACACAAACAGCCAGACCCGGAACAATTATCTGTAGGCCATACAAATATTTGTACCATGCTATCTGTAGACCAAATAAATATTTGTTTCGTACGGGGATCGCACCCGCGACACGCAGCGCAGCAGCCGATCGCTCGGTCACTGCGACAACCGTGTCGTCAAACATTACAAATCCAGTTTCCTTTACGCTATTTTCCTTCACCAATGTCTATGATGTCCAAGCTACACTTGGCTAAAATCCACATATTTTAGAAAATAATTCGACCTTCATCGTGAATGAACTGAAGTTGAAAAATCTGGCACACATATGGCAGGAAAAGGCACGGAAACTGAACGGCCCATAAATAAAATAAATCCCTTTATTACCAACATCTGTGAACGTTCAAGCCTCGCGGCCATCGCTTCGAATCATAAAAACGGCAAAGGCGTTTAATCTAACACCCTATTTGGGAATCCCCATTGCAATAAATAAAATTATACCGAACAACGCGGTAGAAATTAACGGGATCCCATGCAATCCCAGATTAGCAAGATTATGGGGTAACTGATGGACTTAAGCCAGAAAGGAAATGGTCATTTTTCCCTAGTATTTGCTCTCTTTTTTGATGGGAAATCATCAAATAGCTTCCCCCACTTTGGGCGGAGCGGGGAGTCTATCAATTTTTGACTGACTCAATCTCATCTCTGTTCCTTCTTATGTTCCGGGGCCCTGGTATCTCTTTCAAACAACCCTCAACCCCGGCAGGCCTTTCTGCTTTGCTGACATCTGTTTGAAACGCGCTTGGAACTCAAAGGCGCCGTCGACACGGCATATCGTCACTAGACCGACGGACGGTGAGCTAAACCTTTCGCTCCTTTCAGGTTAGCTATTGAATACAGTGTAATAGTGCAGATTTTGTTGTTGGTATGACTAAGGTCTATTAAGACTTCACTAAGCTAAGTTACTCCAGTGTTCGTTTTAATCTATACTAATATTATAAAGCTGAAGAGTTTGTTTGTTTGTTTGTTTGAACGCGCTAATCTCAGGGACTACTGGTTGGAATTGGATAATTCTTTTAGTGTTGGATAGTCCATTTCTTGAGGGAGGCTATAGGCTATATAACATCACGCTACGACCAACAGGTGCTGAGCAGCGTGGGTGAAACCGCGGAGAACAGCTAGTGCATAATAATGGTTGACTACCTTGTTGCTGCCGAGCGTGGGTTCCTGGGTTCAAGAAGTGTCATTGGATTACCATTAGAAATTTCTCAGTCGTAGCCCAGAGTTTGGAAGTTGGCAGTATGATACCCACGTGTCTCAGAAAGCACGTTAAGCCGTTTGTCTGAGGCCTGAGGGTCTAAAATCCGGACGACGGGCCTGTTGGTCTAGTGGTTAGTGACCCTGGCTGCTGAGCCGGAGGTCGTGGGTTCGATTCCCACCCAGGACAAACTTTGTGTGATGAGCATGATTGTTTGTTCTGTGTCTGGGTGTGATTTATCTATAATATGTATGTATTTATAAATTATATAAGTATGTATATCAGTTGTCTGGTTACCATAACACAAGCTCTGCTTAGCTTGGGATCAGATAGCCGTGTGTGAGTTGTCCCAGGATATAAAATAAATATATAAAATCGGCCGCTTAAGTTATCATAATAAGTTAATAAATAATATGAATTACGTCAAATCAATTCGTTTTAAGATTTTTAACGTGTTTATTATCCTTTTATGATTTATGCCATTTTAGACACACTGATCTCTCTCTGGTCTTATTGTCATTCCATAATATGAGCGCATAAGAAACACAGAACACAATTTTACTGTATAATATTGCGACCAAGATAGCTAATCTCTGCTAAGATGGGCCGCCAGCGACGACAGCGGTAATATAATGATCCAAACCGCATTTACAGACAAAACTAACGCGATTTCTCTCATCCAGTTTAAAAGAACCCATTTTTTTAAAAATGCTTCGAACGCGGTAATGCTGCCAGCCTTTTGGGCACTTTTCCTCTTGACAGCGATGCGGTCGAATTTTTTGACGCCATGTAATTTATTTCACCATTTTTACACTTGTAAATATTTTTAATTATTAGTCAGTAGTTTATAAATAACATTTTTTTTGTGGAATTGAAATACATTGCAAATTATCTAATATATAAAATTCTCATGTCACAGTTTTCGTTGCCATACTCCTCCAAAACGGCTGGACCAATTTGAACGAAATTTTGTGTGCATATCGGGTAGGTCTGAGAATCGGCTAACATCTATTTTTCATGCCCCTAACTGAGCAGCGGGTGAAACCGCTGGGCACAGCTAGTTATTAATAAAAATACTAAATGTTTCTTTACAAAATTGTCAAAATGTTTCTTTTTTTCGGATTCCTGGGTAGGGCATAGTGTTTCTGAATGTTTTTATCGAGACTTACTCAATCGCAGCCACATTTGAGTCCTTTTGATGGCAATATGATTGCCCCTATTACATGGGAATTAAAACATAAGCGGTGAAATGTGAGTATAATTATTAGGTACACCTCTGTCGTTTTTGTTTATTAGTCGGTTGATTTTATCACAACTCTAAGAGACTGCAATATATGGTTTTAACTCGATACGTCCACGTGTTCACGAGATAAAGGGTTTTGACAGACAGACAATAACGTGATCCTTTAAGTGGTTTCGTTTTTTTCTTTTGAGGAGAGAACCCTAAAAAGAAGTCCAACTCCAGCTTGATTTAGTATGTATGCAAACATAATAACATTCCTTCTAAGCTGTACCTCAGTCGGGTCAAAACCAATTGACACATACGGAATTGACGATACCATGAACAAACTCCAAGTTTTTCACAAAAATAAAACCTCAAAAGTAAAACCCAGACGCAATAGTGCGTAAATAAAGAAAGAAAAAAGGCCCCATTGAGTGCAAGGGTTGGAGCTATCGCGACACATTGCCCCGCTGCCCAGATTGCTTTTATTGCTCATAAACCCTAAAGCACTGTGATTGGCTTCGTTTAGATCCCTTTAATAAAAAAAGGTTTTTTGCTTTTCCCGCAACGCTTTTCAACAAATGAAAGGCAACTTTTGAGTGTTCATTTTCAATGTTGTGTTTATTCGGACAAAAAGAGGCCGAGGTTAAAAAAAAGTGTTTTTGGTTCGGATTTTTTATTTAGAGATAGGTTAGGATTTTATTTGTTAAACTATTTTTTGGGGGTAGGTCATTTTATTTATCTAAACGCTTTAGAAGATATTCATCTGCCTAGCGTTTTCCCAACTTTGTTTAAATAATAATCATAATTTCATTTATTTCAGGAAATTTTCCCATACAAAGAGTAGCAATTTATACAATCCATTACATATACATGTATGTTTAGGGTCGGCTTCCAAGCTAACCGGATGCAGCTGAATAGGTACTAGTATTTTACATGGAGCGACTGTTCATTGGACCTCCACAACCCAGGTAGTAACATGGTAAGACTGGTTGTCAGACTTATCATCAATTAAGTAATTGATCCCAACTGTAATTTGTTGATGATGATTTTATGATGTACACATAAGCACATTAAGTGATGTGCTTTCGTGAGGTAACGGGTGGTCACCCATCCACAGACAACCTTTGCAAGCGCGGCTTAACCTAAAGATCAAACCGAGCGGCTGCTATTATTTAGCCGCGAGCTCTTCCGAAATTAGAGAAATCAATATGCAAATTAAAGACTGAAGAAAATTCTAGAATGTTTTAAAGTTTCTATAATAAAAGCGTCGTTTAAAAAAAAATTAGGCTTGTGTGATAGATTTGAAAACGTGGTGCAGAGGAATGATATGCATGTAAATAAAAGACTTTTGAACAGTATAACAAGTGGAAGCTATTTGATAAAAACAACAGACAAACGACTATATCATCCGACTGCGTAGACTTAGAGGGTCGATTTTCTCACAACTTCAAGGGACCACAAGACTATGGTTTTAACCTCACCTCGACACCTACCACAGACAGACAGACGGACAACGAAGTGACCCTATAAGGGTACCGCTTTTTTTAGAGGTACGAAACCACAGAAACGAGTAAATGATGGCGTGACAGTGGATGAGTTATAGTTAGAAGGTCAAAAAAATAATGTGCTATAGCAACACCGTTTACAATAATAACCAAGGTGCTTGAGACCCCATTAGGTCGAGAAAACAATCACTCTGGAATAAACTTATGTTGAATCAATATTAAAAAAATCAGACCCTCGATAAAACCTTCCTTGTTGAAAAAATATAAGCAATTTAAACTTCTAATGACGTTTGCTTGGACGGAATAAGAAACCTAGCTGAATCTAATTAGGGTCTCCGGTTGAATATCTTTCACTAACGTTCCCCTGTAAGAATAAACAGACTATAAAAACTTAAGTAATAAAAACCGTTTACTTAAGCTTGGACCTAATTATGATATCCAACTGAAAATATATTGAATTCAAGTTTTTTGCTACTTAAAGATGTAAATCTCCGTATTTATTCGAATTACCGTTATGGCCATAGATATCAGAAAGTTTTTTTTTCATGGCTTTCACAGAGAAGAGGTACTGTGAAGGTTTTAAGCAAAACTTCAAGAGTACTGGCTGGTTAGCAATGACGTTCGAATACTGGGGTTTTAAAAAGAGAATGGGGATGGCTTCAAATTGGCGTGACATGTATTGGTGAAAGATAAACTAAAAAATTGTCTTCAAATACTTTGAAGACAATTTTTTAGTTTATGCTCCTTTTAGTTATGAATTTATCCCAAGTCACTACACAGCATTCTTATAAAAAACAGGACCTCTTAGAATCGGAAACGAGTATTTTTTTTTTAAATTGACGCTTTAACGTTTACACCACGCTCTTGGGCTTGGACATCATGTACCTAATATACGTGACACGGCAGACCCCTGTCATGTTCCAAATTAACTGACGTAGGTAACACGGGTATGTTGAGAGGTGTTCACGCTGAAATACCAGCTGTGTTCAATATGAATTCTGTGAGATATAGGGTGATACTTCACTTTCGTGGGGCACTGGTTGATGGTTAGGTATGTAATTGGATTGTCAATTGAATGTGTTAATTAACTAAGCAAAAATAGTAAAACTATCATAATTATAGAAAGGTAGAATATTATTTATTTTAAAAAAAATCGTTGCCCCACACTAGGATTTCTCCTCTATCGTGGGTTGGTTACAAAGATTTAAACTCACATACACAAACAGCCAGACCCGAAACAACTATCTGCAAGTCATAAAAATATTTGTTCCGTGCGGGGATTGAACCCGCGACACACAGCGCAGCTGCAGTCGATCGCTCAGTCACTGCGCCAACGGTGTCGTGTGTTTAAATGTTATTAACCGTAATGAGTATATTCAGGCATATACTAAACAATGTTGCATATATCGTTTTGTTTTAAATACTAGTAGATTAATTCTAGCCCTGAGGAAAAGAGAAGAAAACGGTATGATTAAGACAGAGAGAAAATATGCAAAAGAGATGAAAAGACATCCTTCATACCTTTTACCCGTCGCCTTGTTGAGTGAGAGGTCCTTAGCATAACAAAATAATTATAGAAGACCAACTCCTATTAGACAACGAAAGAAAACAGATGTTTGCTGAAACTGATGTTTTATTCTAAGGGCCATTTTTTTTGCGGATGGGACATTATCAAATAACTTCCCCCGCTCTGAGTGGAGCGGGGAAGTTTCAGACTTGTACTGACTAAAATATTTCTATTGCCCTATATGTTCCGGGGCCGCGGTATCTCTTTCAAACAACACGCAACCCTGGCAAGCGGTAGCTCTAGCAGGCCCCTCTGATTTGCTGACATCTCTTTGAGGCGCGCGTGGAATTCTAAAGCGCCGTCGACACAGCCTGTCATCAATAGACGGACGGACGATGAGCTACCCATTGCTAACCGTCCATAGGCCCGCATCTACGGTGGCCGGGAGTCGTCTCACGGCGCCCGCGGCGGCTGGATTGGTTTGCAGTTCTAGGGAACATTGACAATTTCTGTAATGTTTAGAACCAACTAAAGACGACGGTGCTTTTTCGGGAAACATTTTGGTTCATTTTTGAGAAGCAGCCACGGTTTCTTAATACTAATAGTACCTGGTTGGTGGCAATAGGCTCGCTTGCTACATGGGACTAAAACATAACGGGTAAAATTTGGGCGTACCTTTAAGTAGACCTCTGCAGAACCCTTTCTTTCGGATGGGAAATTATTAAATAACTACCCCGCTCTGTGTGGAGCAAGAGAGGTATCCACAGACCCGCGTCTACGGTGGCCGGGAGTCATCTCCGTTTGAGGTTCACCTCTGCCTAACCTTCAGAGAATTAAAGGCGTAATGTTTTGTTTTGTGATTCTGTTCATTAGTTAACCTAAATCTTTATGTCAGCTGGCGGGTCCCTGTGAAGTACGGACCTCGGCTTAGAGCGTCATTGGGGGGAGGGCAACTAGGAACAGGTTGGATTTTCCAAACGAAGGAGGCAGTTGACCTTCTGTATTCATCTGTTTTGTTAAGGGAGAGATCTTAAAGCCTCTTTGAAGGATTAACGGAGCGTTTTCACTTGATTTGACCTTGTTGATACTCAAAGTGACACTCACTTTGATTTCAGATTACTCGAAATGTTTGGTTTTAAAGAACTACTTAAGAGATCAGAAGTCTCGTTTGAGTTTCGAAGTTTTTGTGGAGTAATGGGTGTTTTAGTTTATTACGCTAAAATATCTAGTTGTAGGACAAATGAAGTTCAGATTTTGTACTGTATAAAAATTAAAGTGAAAAGGCGTCAATCAGTGGTGACAACATTTTTACACACACAAGGAATTTCTCCTGTATAGTGGGTGCGCAAGCGAGCCGTCAAAATGTGAAGCTTTAAAAGCAATTACGCTGACTAGACATGTTTTATCAACTTAGACTTTTCAGTGGCCTTCTGCTTTACAGCCTTAACACCAGTATTTTACTTAGAGCGACAGGAGGTTTCAAGTTGAAATTAAAAACTATATAAGTACTCAACTCTGAAGTCTCCCTGTGCATGTGAGTGTAAATGTTTATAAACGCACCCACGATACAGGAGGAATTCCTGTGTGGGGCAATGTTTATTGAAATAAAATAAAAAATATATGCACCTTCCTTACTTTATTCTTTTTTTTATTCCACACATCCATCTAAAACATTTACAAAATCCTTACCAGCCTCATCTTTTTCTTAGCCAAATCCTGGTTATCAATTATTTACCCAGTTTTATCCTACTTATTACCGTGTAAACGTTATATTTCATCCCGGTTACCCCAATTTGTTACCAGCCCTCATTACCGGTTCAATTCGGATCAGTAATCGGGATTGGTTCGGGGGACTTCGGGTGAAGCTCAAATCTTGGAAAACTGAAATATTCTGTCTTTAAAAATGGAATGTGATTGAAATAAACAATTCATTTGATTTAAATTTTTAAATGTACTAGCTGTTCCCCACGGTTTCACCCGCGCTGCTCACCACCTGTTGGTCGTAGCGTGATGTTATATAGCCTATAGCCTTCCTCAAGAAATGGACTATCCAACACTAAAAGAATTTTTCAATTCCAACCAGTAGTCCCTGAGATTAGCGCGTTCAAACAAACAAACAAACAAACTCTTCAGCTTTATAATATTAGTATAGATTAATATTAATGTGGTGAATGTTCTTTATCGACGAAAAATAAAATTATCGACTATGCGGATGTTTGTTATTCTGATCTATCCCAGGAACTTATATATGATCACATCTCTTCCTTCCGTACTCAGCTTAAATGGCTGCCTATACGACTCAGGAGGTCCCTCAGATCTCTCTGTATTCTGTTCTCTATCATGAATGATCCGTATGCTCCTGATTATTTAAAAACTTATTTTAAAGTGTTCGGCAGTTCTCACAGTCGTAACCCTCGCGCTTCCGAAAATCTTCTCCTCCAAATTCCTTTACACCGCACCGGTTTTATGTCCAAATCATACGTTATTTCAACAATAAAATTTGGGGACGCGCTACCCTTTGACATTAAAAAAGCTGAAAGTAAAATTTTTAAAAGAAAGGTCGTAACCACTATTTAGGTCCGTCTACCAATTAAAAGTCATAGTAATTGCTGTTAAAGTTATTTTTGAATGTATTAATTATTAGTTTATTTGTTATGTATGTATATGTGTAGGTATTAGTATCTGTATAAAAATATACCTTTTTGTAAACAAATAGTTTTTAGATATATAATTATATTTTACTAGCGGCCCGGTACGTGCTTCGCTAAGTATTTACAAAAAAATGTGATGCAGCGCCTTCTGCCGGACTGATTTGTGAATCTAAACCATTCCCAGATCCCCTTGAACACACACAAAAAATTTCATCAAAATCGGTCCAGTCGTTTGAGAGAAGTTAAGTGACATACACACTCACAGAAGAATTACATATATAAAGATTTATATAATTTTTCTACCCTTTCACAATTTTGTCGTATTTTACCCAAAGGATGACTGGTAGAGAATGCCTTATGGCATTAAGTCCGCCTGTGTACCACTGTTGTACATGAAGTTTAAATAAATAATAATAAAACGGCAATCATGGCATAACTAGGTTATTCGATTATAAGTCTTTAAACTGACATGGTTACTAACACTTGAAACGGGATATTTACCATGTTTGTTATTTGTTTCGAGTTTCCGATATTTCAGCGATGTTGCAAACGCCATGATCACGGATGAACTCAAACTCAAAGAATTTATTTCAATTTGATCTTTACAGGCACTTTTGAATGTCAAGAAACGCGAACAAAGCCGCGGGCAAGCTACTAAATATTAAAGAGCATAATTCAATTAAAAATCTAGAAAAGTAAAAGATCTAAAAGTAGGCAGCTAAAAGATGACCAGTCTCAACTGACAGCGCCCGTTCACGAAAATGACGTATGGATCAGCCCCATTCAGCTCAACCATTTTGAAGGGAACTAACTGACCCGACACACCCGCCGCCATCAACGAGACATTTAAGTGACTATGACATTCTGTCAACCACCAGTGCATCTGGATGAACTGAAGTTATTGCGGGTGGATGATAATGAGCAGACATGAGTAGATAAACGGAACAGAGACAAAGCTTCCTAAGAACGTCCAAAATTGTTAGCCTATTTTGGTAGGGTTGTCACAATAGGTTAAGACAAATAAAGAAAAAAAACATTTGTTTTATAGTTTTATTATTCAGTATGATATAATACTTTAGAAATTACTTAATCTAATCATTTTATTTTTATAATTTCCCACCCACATACCTACAAATAATTAGTAAAAGCTTGTAATAATAATAATAAAAAGGTAAAAACACACCGTATAGTATCCTCTTCTTATTAAAAAAGGATCATGCAATACAATAAAGGTATTTACTTGAAAAAGTAATAATTAAATATTTAATTAAGTACCTATTGTACTCCTTGGGATAGTTTAAGTATGATATATTTTTATTTTTAAAGTTATTCATACACGCAGTACAATACACAACCGTTATTAGTAATAAAATACCACGTTTTATATTAAAATATTCAAACTTGCAAATAACAAAACAAAAACGTGCGTCGCACGAACCCTGAGATTGTCAACTGGCTGTAGCCGCGCAAACCGGTTTTTTCCAGTCTCGCCGCGAACGCGACAAGCGGCCAGTGGTCACGCACACATGCTCCGCGTACTTGTAGTAGTGCAACCGATTCGCGCGGTTGTATGAAGCTTTATCTCTGTTCCGTTTATCTACTCATGTGCTAACACCCCGTTCCAATAAACAAAAAACGATTCGTTTTAGTTACGGATAGTATTTTGACATAAGTTCTATGAGACTTACCGGGCGTTAGGTTACTCCGTGATTGGAGGCGTAGTCGATCAAGTACGGTGTCGTCCAACATAATGATAACGCTAGATGACCCTCACCTGATCCGTCAGACGTAGCGCCAATACGCCGACAGCTGGTTCAAGCACCTGAAACAGGGAGAACATTCGACCACGGTATGCAGTCAAGTTGTTACCCCCTAAGCAGTCACACCAGGCGGAGGACAGTTGCCTACATCTTCGCATTTTTAAAAGAAAGTGGCGCCGCCTATGTTTCATGTCCGTCAAAGTTTGATAAAAGTATCGATAGATGGCACTCAAATAGCTTTGTATTATAAAAATTAAACTGAAAAGTCATGGATTACATAATTATTAATCAGAAAATTATCGTAATATTGTAGAGTTAAGTAGATAAAAAGTTATATCAATTTAAGAACAAACTTTTTAATGGTAATAATGAAATCTTCCCTAAAATAGGGAGGCCATTTTTGATTTGACATTTACAAAGTGTTGACTACTTGATGCGTGTGCGCGTATTTCTTGTTGTCCCACTTTGTTGTGTATTTAGTTCATTATTACAACATACAATTCATATTACTACTAGATTTTTAAGACTAGTTTACGATGTCTAACGAATATTAATTTTTGAAAAACTGTGAATATTCATTGGAATTGTTATATCAATAATGTGCTATTATTTCGTTCCTTAATACTATTTCTTTGTATATATGTAAAATTTTTACGCTTATACAGTTCGAATCATGTCGACAGGAATAAAAAAATAGTACATTATCGATATTTGTAACTTTTCCAATGAATACACAAATCAACTCAAAACACATAACTACCTATACAAATATAATATAGCTATAGTATACAGGCTGTGTAAGGACACGTTTTCTAGATGCCGCTAGTGTCGCAAAATGGCGTCAATTGTATAACAAAAAAAGTCACAAGAGGGCACTCTTCTCCTGTATAGGTATATTATTTTACTCTGTGAGTCACACACAGAATGATTTAAAATTCTTTATCTATTTGCTTCATCTTGAATTTTTCTACATAAGCGCCTACGTATTAGTTTTCCAAAAATATTACCTGAATTTTGAGATCACAGAATGATGGTAAAATATTTGTTTCAATTTTGAGTAGAAAATGTTGCTTTTAAATTATTTTAAAAATTATTGGATGAAAAAAAAAACATTAGCATTTACGCATACTTGAATAAAGTAGTTGATAATGAGTCGCTCACTTTATATAAAACGTTTTCTTGAAAGGGTCCAAATAAATAAATATATGTAAAGTACCTTTTATTTTTATTATTTTGTAGTGGTGAAATGGTCCTTATGCTATAATTTTATAAGCTTCATTAAAAATAATGCACCCTTCAATAATAACTACCTGATAACTGTCATGGCCCCTTGATCTATGTCCAATTGATGACAATAGTCTTGGCCCAATTGAATAAAAAGATTTATTATTAAGAGGAACCTACACACAACCTAAACACCCTGTCTAATTGACCTTAGGACGCTTGTCTTTTTTTATGCCCCACACCAGAAATTTCTCCGGTATCGCGTTTACAAACATTTAAACTCTCATACTAAACAGCTTGACCCAGAACAAATATTTGGGGGCCATATAAATATTTGCTCAGTGCGGGGATCGAAACCGCGACACGCAGCGCAGCAGTCGATCGCTCAGCCTGTGCGCCAATCGTGTCGTCAAATCTATTTATTGCCTATTTTATTTTTCTGTTCTAAAAAAAGAGCGTGAC
This sequence comes from Ochropleura leucogaster, assembly GCA_958449745.1. Lineage (NCBI taxonomy): Eukaryota > Metazoa > Arthropoda > Insecta > Lepidoptera > Noctuidae > Ochropleura > Ochropleura leucogaster. The sequence continues at coordinate 14,308,498 of OY288214.1, read as the reverse complement.
ATACTTTCTATTTTAACCTTTTAGACTTTCCACTAATATCTAAACTGTTCCCACAACTTTCATTGAATAATTTGTAACATCGATGACGAGGCAAAAATACCTACATATTATTTAATGTATGAAACAGCTCTATGGGGCTAGCATGAACGCGCAGAGTATAAATTAACGATTTTAAAGTTTAATTTTTCTTTTGTTTTTCATGAATTTATTTGAAAGAAAATAATTTTAATTTGCACTAATCATAAGGCGTACTATTCCATAAATATGAACAAATTAAAAAAAATGTGGATTTATGTGAAACAGGTTTTTTTAATTTTTTTATTAAAAATATGACGTATTTAAATTAAAATAAATTATTCTAAACTTTTATTTCAATTAGACATTTACAGACACTTTTGAATGTCAAGAAACAAAAGAATGGAGCTACAGTCCCTGTACGGTCTCATCGCCGTACATTTTTATTGCTTACTCGTCAACCTACTTTCGGCCAACGATGCGCCTCATACTGTCGCATAATAAAATAACATGACGGACGAATTCCAATGTAGTGAACTTATAACTCGGTAGCTATCAACAACTAAGAGAAATAATCGCCTTCCACCGTTGTAACTTACATTAACTTAAATATACTCAACTTGTGTATTTTAGTGGAAAAGTGTTTCTCTATACTAACTCAACTTAAAAATCTTCACGACAAATCAGTGTACGGAGTTAACTACTTACAAGCCGTACAATTATGGTCCTTCGAGCCTTTGTGTATTTTGTGTGTTTGTGTCTTTGATACGGTAGCGAATCGGTTCAATTGGTCTCCCACAAGCGGGTCGCCCCAGTTGGATTGAGAAGGCGCATATACCTGATCAGAGTACAGGCATATTGAATACTGGAAGAAACTTAAATAACTAGAAGAATCTTCAACTACTGGAAGAGTACTGGAAAACACAGAGCAAGATAACTTGTAAAAGTACTGCAGTTGCCCCTTCCAAAGCGTTGATCTTTATGGAGAAGAATGGGTAAGAAACTCTATGGACACTTTTAAATCATAATAATTTTACAAGATCATGGTTACTCTTTCATGCTGAAATAAGACAAATATGTGAGGACGATTTAGTTAGACGTGCAAATTAAGAGCGTCCAGAGTAAAAGCAAAAAATGGCAATAAAAAATAAACCGTGGCAGCCAAGAGATGACCAACTGACAGCGCACGCTCACGAACATGAAGCATAGATCAGCTTCATACAGCACAACTATTTTGAAAGGAACTAAATGACCCGGCACCATCAGCGAGACACTTAAGTGTGCATGACATTCTCTCAACCACCAGGGCCTCCTCAAGTCAATGATAGTACATAGCATTACGTTAAGTTAATCCCAACTCGTCCCTTGCAAGAGCCAGCCCGCGATGCTGAACCAGTAAGTCTAAATCAGTCCCAAAATAATATCACTCAGATCCAGCCTGTCCCTTGCTGTCCCTCAGAAACGCCCTAAGCTGAGGCACGTACCCCACAGGGGGTGCCCTTAGCGTGTAGTCGCTTAGTTTGTAAGTTTTTAACCTGGCTGGAGGTCTTAATTTTTGAGGCACCCAAAGGATTCGACCGGTTAAGCAGACGACAACCTCCTTGGTTGAACTGCGAGATGCCATTCCTAAAAAAAAAATATGTTAACGCCGCGAACTCGTGTTAGGCCCTTTGAACTGCTCTGCTGTTGTTTGTAATGCTAAAGTTCATAGACTTAAACGATGGTGACATTTGACTATTTTTTATTCTATTGATCGATAATTATTTCTGGTAGGACGCAAGTTATTTTAGTTTTTTTCGGTTGTATTTTGTGATGAATAATCGGGGTGTTTAAAAATGTGTATGTCTTAAGGTGGATCCAGACATTGCGAGCATGTGCTCCGCACGGCGCACAACGCATGCCTCGGCTTGAGGCGTGCGTGTTGACAAATTAAACCAACATATGCTCGGGTCGAGCCATCGCGTGCGAAGCAAATGCTCGAGGCAAGTAGGCGCGCAGACTTGGCAAGGCTTTCGCTCCGCACGGCGCACAACGCACAGCGCGTGTGCGCCGCACAGGCGCTGCGCGCTGTGCGCCGCACCGTGTGCCGTGTGTTGCGTTTGGATGGTTGTTTCCGCCTTGCTGCGGATGTACGCGCGCATTATGAATGACAAAGAAATGTTAAGAAAAGCAGTTTTATTATACGAAAGTAATAGATTATTACGGGATCGCTCCTTGACAGTAATGGCATCTCGCATATACGTATCCTTTTTTATCAGTATAGGCTCCACAGCATTCAAGAGGAAATTAAAACTTCAGCTATGTGTATAAAATTGGAGTTATTTTCTTCAAATGAGAGGTCATCGAAAAGCTTATTTCCGTGTTCATAACGCAGGCGGAAGAACTTTTTAACCCACCAACGACGACGACTTTTTTCTTTCCTTTTCTTTTCAATAATTGAATTAATAATTATAAAAGCAGCAGCGGATACGCGCACGCGATGCAAAGGCGCCATCTTGCCTGCTGCTGTGTGGGTTGGATCGGCCCGAGCATGCGCTGCGCGCTGTTTGGCCCGAGCAAACGCAGTTTCATTTTCGCAGTCGAGGCGTGCGTTGATATTGTACGCGGCGCACGCCTCGAACGTACATGCGCGGCTACGTCCACACATAACGTAATGCTCGCACTGAGGCACTTTGATCTTGAAGCATTTGCCGACATGCGTTGGCTAACCCTCGCGCATGCGGAGCGCATGCCTCGCCACGAATATACAGGTCCACACTTGACGAGGCATGCGTTGTGCGCCGTGCGGAGCACATGCTCGCAATGTGTGGATCCACCTTTATATGTATGTCTGATTCTCTGGCACGATCCACAGCCTAAATCGTTATTTGTCTCAGTTGTGGAAGTGACAGAAGTACCTCAAAATACATAAAAAAAAATAACAAACAACAGAAAAAATAACCGAATGTAAACATATCATGTACTACCTCCTCTTCGGACCGAGCGATGATTATCACAGAAAGTTTACTTAGTTTCATCATCTGCCTAGCCTTTTCCCAACTACGTTGGGGTCAGCTTCCAGTCTAACCAGATGCAGCTGGATATCTGTATTTTACATGGAGCGACTGCCTATCTGACCTCCATAACCCAGTTAGTACTGGGTAATTCGATACCTCTTGGTAAGACTGGTTGTCAGACTTTCGGGACACTGACTACCTGTAACAACTGTCAAAGATCCACAATTAACAGCCGGGACCAACGGCTTAACGTGCTTTCCGAGGCACGGAGGAAACTCTGTATGTAACGGGTGGTCACTCATCCACAGACCACCCTAGGCAAGCGCGGCTTAACCTAAAGATCGACCCGAGCGGCTGCTATTATTTAGCCACGTTAGTTTACTACAAATTTTTTGCTTACTATTAAATTACTTACTTAAATGTTTGTAAACGCATCCACGATACAGGACACATTCCTAGTGTGGGGCAAAGTTTAAAACATATATATTGGTTGGGTACTGCAAGTAAGAATAGTCTTTGCGGTATTTAGATATTTTTTTGATAACAGTACATACTTGCGCAAAGATAGTGACACGCACACGCATCTCTAAATGCATCAGTCATCTCATAGAGCATCCATGAGTAAAAGAAAGACGCTGTCAAATCGCGCCATTTATTCTCATAAAAACTTCAAAATCTCGCAAAATCAACCCAGTAAGAATTTATTGGCTCGCTGAGACTATCACCGCGACCCTCTTGCCTGTGGAGATGGCTCATTAAATTCAGATACACTGTGGAACAAAATTATAAACTAAATCAAAATCTATACTAATACTATAAAGCTGAAGAGTTTGTTTGTTTGTTTGTTTGAACGCGCTAATCTCAGGGACTACTGGTTGGAATTGGAAAATTCTTTTAGTGTTGGATAGTCCATTTCTTGAGGAAGGCTTTAGGCTATATAACATCACGCTACGACCAACAGGTACTGAGCAGCGCGGCTGAAACCGTGGGGAACAGCTAGTGTAAAATATGACAGCAAATTCCTCAAGTAAACTCTGGCTAAAACCCAACAATTCATCTGAAAGTCAACTCATAAATACTCACATGAAGTCATGTGAACTTTATTTATGTAAGATTTATTGCAACAATCGCAAAACAAAATGCTGACAGAGTTGCCATGAGAATAACGATTTAAATTTAATTTTGTGATAACGCACTTAGTAAGGCACACTTTAAAAAACATTGTGTTTCACTGTTTCTGTTACAATCCATAGAATTTCACAAGTTTCTTGAGTGAGAGAACAGAGAGTGCACCTGTGCCGGCGCACACACTTGTGCACGAAAATATCTCCCGCACCATTTTAGTAGCCCTAATGCAATTAGTATCGTGAGTAGAGTCTTAGTTTAAAATAATGCTCATGACTTCAATTGCACCCTGTATATATTGGAATAGTTGGCCTGTATACTCGTAGATATGAAATCAATCAACTGTACAGAAAAGTAAACAAGTATTAAAAGTAATTTACACAACCAACGCTGCAGTCAATCGCCCAGTCGCTGCGCCAAAAGTGCCGTCGAACAAATAAATACTCGTACTTTCTGTTATAAATACTAGTTACTTGTCATAAATCATCGTTACATTATAAATACCACTGGTATGGTAGCTCTACACTCAATGATTTAAGACCCCGTCCCCAAAGTCTGGGTACGTATACGTACCAATGAGGGTACATTAAATATTCATACGTCGTACTTGGTACTACAGCTGAATCGCGGCTATCTGATTTAACGCCACCACTGGGACTTCCAAAGATATATATTCATTTTGTTCGACTTCATTTATCTTAAAATTGAACGGTTCTTTTCTTGATTTTATCGAAGCTTAAATTTAGGCAGATTCCTTTGTGTGAAAGGTTATGTATTACGTTTATCAGGTTATTTCGGGTTGAATGCTATCAATCATTTTTCTTTGTAATGTTTAAAAGGGTTGTCCATATTTTGGTAGTTTCTAGAAAATACTTTTTACGATCTACTTCTGTAACCTTTGGTGTTTATGAGTTTAATAGCTTCGCTTCTAGAAAATACTCGTTACCTTTAACCTGTTTCTGTGAACTTTAGTGTATGCGAGCTAAAAAGGTAATGGATATTCTTATTACGAAAACATTTCAATCCTTACTAATTTTATAAAAGCGAAAGTGTGTTTGTTTGTTACCTCTTCACGCTTTAATGGCTAAACCGATTTTGATGAATTTTGGTACAGAGATAGTTGGGAACCAGGAGATGGACATAGGCATAGGACATAATTTTTATTTTAAAAAAGTGGGATGTGAGGGAGAAAGAGGGAAGAAAAGGGAAAACTTAGCGTTGCTATTACAAATCAATAAGGCGCAAGAGGAACTGTGTTACCCCAAATTTAACGCAGGCGAAGCCACGGGCGAAAGCTAGTTTTAATATAAAAATAAACTGAACCGCTCTCGACCTTATTTGTCTTCAAATGACAAGACACGTCGTTCGTTAGCAACAAGGATGATATGACTCAAAAAATATTCAATTATAATAAAAAAGTTCAATGTTGATTATAATATTGACGAAATACGTAAATGAAACTTTTCTTCTCTCGGTAAAAGGATTATTAAAAATTTTGGCAATTTAAACGAAAATACTTTTTCGTATAATTTGAAAAATGATATCTTCTATTTCTTAAATAAAATTACAAAACCCTTATAGGATCATTTTTCCTCCTGGGTCCTTTAGTATGTCTGCCAGTCAAGATTCTTTATCTGGGGAACGCGAGATGATATCGAATTGAAATTAAAACCACACATGCACACATATATGTATGTAACTATACTGTGCTCCCTTTGAGCTGTGAAAAAAACCCTCAACACTCTAAGTCACAAAAAAGGATGTACGTTTATGTCTCAAGTTTATACGAAACCCTCGGTGCGCAAGTCCGACTCGCACTTGTCCGGTTTGAAGTTATATCATTTTTGTCTTATGCTCCGTTCCAATAAACAAAAACGACTCGTTTTGCTTACGGATAGTTGAATTTTGACATAAGTCTCATAGAACTTATGTCAAAATTCAACTATCCGTAAGCAAAACGAGTCGTTTTTGGGTATTAAACGGGTTACATTTTCTCTGACGCTTTTTTCTAAACTTAATTATTTCAACTCTTTTTACTTCAATTTCACTTTTCAAAACTTCAAGCGTAACCCGACACTGCACGGGCAGTGAGTTAGCGAGTTGTGACCACACAGAAAATAACAAGCTGTCATCAGATCGAAGATTGATGAAGTAACCTTAGATCACATGGAAACTCTTTTAAGGTGGTAACGGCAGACACGTTGTGATGTTGTTAGATTATTTGGATCATAGATTCCGGGTCTGTGGTTAGTAAATTTCTTTTGATTTCATATTACGAGAAAAGAAGGCCTTTGAAATTGCACCATTAAGTAATACAAGGTGTAAATTGACCTTTTACTAAGGCATTCTTTTTTTCGAATGGTAAATCTTCAAATAAACGATATCTTCAGATAAAATTCTTAATATACGGGATACCTATGCCATGATACGTCGTACGTGGTTACGGGTTGTTTGAATGAGATACAGCGGCCCCGGAACATAAAGGGCAAAAGAAGGAACATGGATAGGTTTAAGTCAGTAAAAGCCTGACACTCCCTGCCGCTCTGCCCAGAGCAGCGGAAGTTAATTGAGGATTTTCTATCCGATAAAAAATACCTACGTTCTTTCATACCTTCTGATCATTTTCCTTCGTGTCCCACGTTAGGTACTTAGGGTCGGTGCAACTAGTTTTATCCGCAATTCTCCCCTGACAACTGTCTCGCTATCTTAACTCATTTTTTTAATTATCATGCTTTTATTTAACTTGCCTTGTTAGTTGGTTGGTTAGAATGTAGGTATTGGTCCAATTTGAATTTCAACTCAGTTCCCTGAAACCGACTGAGCTGAATTTTTACACACGTCTTTGGCTCTGGTATCGAGTTAAAATTAAAACCATATACTTAAATGGCAAGCCGCAAGCTGTTTATGTCGCAAGTTTGTGTAGAGTTCAACTCGTTATCGGGCGGTTTTTTTAAGGCAAAAATGATCAATGCATCCAAGATCGCTTTATCACGAAATAACTCCTTAAAGGTTAGTAGCGAGGAAACGAAACTTTGTAGGTATATGCATTCAACTTTGATATACATTAAAAAAAACATTTTACTTTTTAAATTGTTGTTTATTCTATTATTATCATTCCAGACAAGATTTATTAATCTCACCCATCTCTTATGGAACAGAAAATCCAACACTAAGATTTTTCCAATCGCTCGTTCCGTTGCACAAATCGGATTTTCTGCGCCAATTGGGTCTGGTAAATTGAAAGAGATTCCCCGTTATAAGGGACAATAGCTTTTACTACGATCAAAATAAATAACACTTCATAGACATCCAGTGGTAGGCGGACTCGAGAGTAAATGACGGGCCTGTTGGTCTAGTGGTAAGTGGCCCTGACTGCTGAGCCGGAGGTCGTGGATTCGATTCCCAGCCAGGACAAACTTTGTGTGATGAGCATGATTGTTTGTTTTGTGTCTGGGTGTGATTTATCTATAATATGTATGTATTTATAAATTATATATGTATGTATATCAGTTGTCTGGTTACCATAACACAAGCTCTGCTTAGCTTGGGATCAGATAGCCGTGTGTGAGTTGTCACAAGATATTTATTTTATTTATTTAAATTTCAGCCTCTCGGGTCAATCGATTATCGATTTTATCTCGGGTGCGAGGTATCGAGTTGAAATTAAAACCAAATACTCAAATCTGTGGTCATATGAAGATGTGAAAAGTTAACCCTATAAATCCAGGCAGTCAAGTAAGTTTGAAAGGAAACCTAAGTGATCCGTTTACAAAATATTTAAAAATAAAATATTGAAGGTCACAAGATGGCCGACAAAATGGAGTCTTTGAAATGTAAGGAAAGCTTCTCTTTGTAGATTTAAAGCGGTTAGCCTCCTGTGGATATTCTCTTGTAAAAACTCGTTTTGGCACATTCTTTTGAAGAAAAAGGAACGTAATTATATTTCATTTAGGTTTAATTTTTGAGGTTAAAACATTGGCGAAATACTTTGAATTACTTAGTGTCTAGTGGTTCGGTTTTAGGGTTCCGAACCTCAAACGGAAAAAAACGGATCCCTTATTGTCTTTGTTGTCCATCTGTTTGTCTGTCAAGACCCTTTATCTCGGGAACGCGTGTAGATATCGAGTTGAAATTAAAACCATATAGTCAACTCTATAAGCCCCGATGTGCTGTGAAACAGCACACAGTCGGAGGCCCTGGCAGGCCCCTCTACTTTGCTGACATCTCTTTGAAGCGCGCGCGGAACACTAACGTGCCGTCGACAGGGCCTGTCATCAATAGACAGACGATAAGACACTTAACTTCTTGTCCTACCTGTCTTGTTTCTACCATATCACAGAGCTGATGGCCGCTAGTGCCAAACTAGCTAAACTATAATTTATAAATACATACATATTATAGATAAATCACACTCAGCCACAGAACAAACAATCATGCTCATCACACAAAGTATGTCCTGGTGGGAATCGAACCCACGAGCTCCGGCTCAGCAGTCAGGGCCACTAACCACTAGACCCACAGGCCCGTCCGGGATGATTCAATTCAAATTGTTATGGACACACTAAGAACATCACTAGTGACTGTAAATATTCAAACTTTTTAAAGCGACAAAAAACTTTCTCAATTTGCCATTGTCATACTGCATTTAATTGTATGACTATGACAAAAGTTCCGCTTAAAATCTACAAAGAGATTGTTAATATCCCAGTACATTGGGAAAGTTTTAAATGTTCTACAATACAGTTTTACTATTATACAAGAGCTAAGCGCCAACTCTGTTAGTTAAACATTCAGTATCAATCTTCCACAGGCTCTGAATTTAAATTCTTAATTGTTTCTTTTTAGATTATTCTTTTTGAGATTATAAATACAAGCTAGTCCACCCTTCCCTGGGGCGGGGTTGCGGGTTGTTTGAAAGAGATACCGCGGCCCCGGAACATAAAGGGCAAAAGAATCAATAAGGGTTTTAGTTAGTAAAAGTCTGACACTCCGCCTTGTTCGGAAGTTATTGAAAGAATTTTCCTATCCGCAAAAAAGAAGTTGCCTAGGTACCTACCCTTGATTCTAACTATCCTTTTTATTATCTACTGACTTAAACCCACGCGTGTTCCTTTTATTGCACGTGGGAAAGAGACAGAGCTATACAGGGTGTCTAGCATCATCTCTTTCTCACACAGTAATAAGAACTGCTAGGAGATGTAATGGTAACCCTTTTTTTGGGGTGGGAAATCATCAAATAACTTCCGGGGGGAGTTTCAGACTTTTACTGACTAAAACCCACCCATGTTCCTTCTATTGCCCTTTGCGTTCCAGGGCCGCGGTATCTCTTTCGAATAACCGCAACCCCGGATTCTAACGATATAAATCTCTTTTGAAATAACGATAAAAACTGGTCCCAACAAAAATAAAAACAACTCTCGACCTTAATCATCCCTAATCACGGTTGTAATTCGACCCAAAACATGATATTTTAAAAACGTAATTAAACCAGACACTGGCATCCTCCATTAAAATAAAGCTGAAGTATCTTCAATCCCCCGACAGCTAATTAAACCATTTTCTTTTTTCTGCTTACTCAGCTTCCTAACAAGCAATTTTGGGTTTAAACACGACAGTGTAGAGTACAAAATGACATCAGCAAAATCGTGGCGCGGGTGAAATTTCCACTTAATTTAATTAGGAACAACGTGTGTCTGTGAAAATCAGGTTAGACACTTAAATGAATATGACTAAACAAAAAAGTTTATATTTCAGTATTTTAAGTTATGGTATAATGATATATCAATATTTTTTTTGTAAGAAAACGTGCACACCTCTAATAGGTAAGTAATTATTTTCTTCTTCTTGACAATTGTAATAATCTATTAATATTACCTTATAATTTACTAATAATTTCCATCTTCATTTCCAAAATGCGATTTTTCTCATCTACTATATTAAAATAAGTCGGGTTTTCCTTCCTGACGCTATAACTCCAGAACGCACGAACCGATTTCCACGGTTTTTTGTATTCGTTGGAAAGGTATCGGGCTCCCTGAGATTTATAGCAAAGAAAAGGGTGGGTAGGTAGAGTAGGTAGGGTAGGTAGAAAGGTAGAAAATTGCATAGCAACACATGCCGGGGCACTTTTTTTTCTTTTAAAAAAAATTCATCATCAATTTTATTATTTTGCTCATCATCATCAGTAAGTTCAATTTGCTTTTAGTTAACCTAATTGTTGTTCGGTTAACAATACTTATTTACTTCCTAACACCACAAAATAGCCCCAAGTCCTAACGAAGTATTAAAAACCTAACCAATAAGTAGGCTCTCCGTGACTTGTTAGGGATGCTACACATTTTTTAAGTGACCTCACCGTCGGTTGAAGTTAAGTCTTGTTGAAATAACATTCCGGTGGGGAAAAGAGACAGAACTATACAAGATGTCTAGCGCCATCTCTTTCCCATAAGAATAAGATTAATAGAAAACTGCTTTTAAAAGTCATGGTAACCTCATCGCTTCAAAACCAACCCGAAGTGTTTGTTAAATAATAAATTAATGCAAGTGAAGCCACTGTCAAAAATAGATGAATTGTTTTTGCTTGACGCAGTGGTTGAGCGATTGATTTCTTCACGAGTGGGGATTGTCCTAGTGTGGGTCAAGAATGTCCAATTATATCACCCGTAGCAACCCTAACGGAGAACCCATCAGCAACAACTAACACAATTATAGTGAACTAACTACAAACTAGTGTTCTCAAAAACTTGTACAAACATTACACAAGTTTTGATACTAGTTTAAGTTGTTAGATGAAGCTTTCAGACAATTGAACGAGACACGAGAAATATACTGAGTGTATCCAAAGCTCTCATTGTGAAAAGTTCTTGATGTTTTCGGGTTCCGTTTTTGCTATTTGGTAACGGATTCGGATTATAGATTAAAGTACGGCCAACGAGAACCGATACGAAAGGTCATTAACCTAAAGAACAACTGTGGCGTTGACAATCTAATATTTAGGTCTTTCCATCTTGTGCCTTTGTCGTAATGTCTCGTTCTCCCGGCAAAAACATGACAACGTTAAGACGGGTTCGCCAACATTCGGACGGCCATTTTAGATGGGGTTTTAGCATGGGTTTTGTTTACATTTGGTATCGCTTCTCGTTGGCCGTACTGTAGATTTCTCCGTCTATCTCTTTGTCATTGTCATTTAACTCAAAGATTATTCACGGCACACAATTGATATTTGGATACTTGGTGCCTTCTATAAAACGCTACACAAAAGGTTAGTTTCCAGGGTCAAATAAATTAAATTCTATTTAGTCCGTCTTTTAGATTATTCAAAAATAAGGGACACGTGCTTTTTAATTTGTAAATTAGACCAAAAATGACAAAGATATAGCCTTTTAAAGTTACTGGTTGCGTAAAAATGCAGCAACGCGTGACGTTTCATGCAACTTCAATGGGCTATTATTTCTATATTTTTGAATAATTTAAAAGACGGACTAATACATATTTTTTTAATTAGCCTTTTATGATGTTTTGTTAATTACGATAAAAAACAAGGTTAGCCTAACACTTCCATACAACTAAATGAGGGTTGAAAAACTTAATTTTTATGGTGTTAAAAATGAAGATCGTTATTTTTTTTTAAGTTAATGGTTGGGATATTTGCTTATAAACTCGTTAAAATTGTTTCCCTCCCCGACTCTCCTCTATTTTCTTTAGTAACAAGAAGAAAATTTAAAAAAAACTGCTAAAACATGGGTGAGTCAGTACAAGTCTTACACTCCCCCCCGCTCCGCCCAGAGCGAGGGAAGTTATTTGATGATTGAAGCGTCGATGTCTATTCTCAGCTGAGAGTGGCCGCCATTGCCGAGAATTTTGTTATTTTGTTACCTACATTATTTAATTTTAACCCCTGAAGCACGAGAAATAGATAAAGGAAATGAGTAAGATCCGAAACACGGTCAAACATCCTAAGATTATAAATATTGAACGCGGAAATTAAAAGCTGGAAGCAAAAGTCAGTGTTATCTTTCAAACGCCGCATGATAGGGACATAATCCGATGTCCCTTTTAAATATGGCGTAAATTTACTGAGTGAGTACTGAGGACGGTGTCCTGGGTTCAAATCCCGTGTCCGACGAAGTCGTTACTGGTTTTTCCCACAAAAATTTCTCAGTAACAGTCCAGAGTTTGGAAGTTGGCCGCATGTTACCCGCCTGATCTCTCTCCGGTTGTGTTGGATTGCCGTTCCATTGCCGTTCTATTTCTAGTTTTTCGCGATTACAAGCTTTATTATTATATTAGCACGATTTATAATCGCATTCAAAGTAACAACACACTCTAATTAAGGCCGATCCTAGCCGCATTTAATAATACTGTGAGTTAATTAACCGTATGTAACCGCATACGCCATAGGCTCATCATGATTCAATCACAACATAATTAGGACTGAATTTAATTACTGGCGGGCTGCCAGAGGGTCAAATTCTGTTTGGAATGTGGCTGTAACTGACCAACAGCGGGTCTAAGATGGAAGCTTTAGCTGTGTCATAACAGGAAAATAATGTAAATTACGTTATTTTGATGACAAGGCTGGCGCAGTGACTGAACGAACAGCTGCTGCGTGTCCCAGGTTTGATCCCCGCACGGAACTAATATGAGAAATGATATAATGAATTAAAAAAATGAATGATATAATATGCCTAATGCTAATATGGCTTATAGATAGTTGTTCCGGGTCTAGCTGTTTGTGTATGTAAGTTTAAATGTTTGTAAACGCACCCAAGATTCAGGAGAAATTCCTAGTGTGTAGCTACGTTTTATAAAAAAAAAAAAACTAGAGAGATTCTTCTTCTAAAGTACTATGATTTGTCGCATCATGACTATTTAATGAACTTATAACATCGAGCTGTGCCCAGCGGTTCCACTCATTACTGAGGTCCCCTTCTAAAGAAGGCCACCCTTATCATTTAGGTGTGCATCTGGATTGAGGGCCCAAACTTTAAATGTACTCAAAAGAAAATAAAATAAGATTTACAGGGAATTTAGTTAAAATTTGATAAAACTTAGGGCAATATGCCATAGATTTCTTAAACGCGAAATAAAGCAGTTTAGATGAAATAACTAAGGCTCTCAATCCAGATGCCTGAATCTCAGAAAGTACTACCTCTTTTTTTTTTCGGGTGGGAAATCATCCAATGACTTCCCCCGCTCTGGGTGGAGCGGGGGGGCATGTCAGACTTGTACTGACTAAAACCCACCCATGTTTCTTCTTTTGCCCTTTACGTTCCGAGGCCGCGGTATCTCTTTCGAACAACCCGCAACCCCGGCAGGCAGAGGCTCTGGCAAGCCCCTCTGCTTTGCTGACTCTCTTTGAGGCGCGCGTGAAACACGAACGCGCCGTCGACACGGCCTGTCGTCAATCGACGGACGGACGGTGAACTACCCATTGCTCACCGCCCACAGGCCCGCATCTACGGTGGCCGGAAGTCGTCTCGCGGCGCCCGGCGCCATGGGCGTCTCCCGCGGCGGCTGGGTTGGGCAGATGTTCTCTCCCTCAAACGCCCGGCCACCTCCTTCGCTAGCAAAGTACTACCTCTGGGCTCACAATTTTTATTTAAGAATTTAGTTCAGAAATTCTTACAAATTTTAACTTATTTAGGGCCCTCAGTTCATAAATGTTTGTACTGAGGAATCATCACACTCATGGATTTATCTAAAGAACTACTTAAATGCTGCCTGTTACCTGTAGTTTTTGCCCTTGCCCTTATTTATTGTAATAGCAATGCTAAGTTTTCCCTTTTCTTCCCTCTTTCTCCGTCATATTAGCTCAATCTTTTAAAAAAAATTGCCTACGTCTGTCTCCAGGGTCCAAACTATCTCTGTAGGTACCAAAATTCATCAAAATCAGTTTAGCCATTTAGGCGTGAAGACGTAACAAACAAACAAACTCACTTTCGCTTTTATAAGTAAGGATTATACAACAAATTTCTCATCGCCTCCAAAACGTTAGGGAAAACTTTTTTGCGAAGTCGATTTTAATCAGAATCTGCTGGTTTGCAAAGTGTCGCCTCCGATTTTATTTTCCGTTACGCCATGCGCCATCTTGTTTTTGAGTTATCGGTAATAAGACCCTAATAACTTTGGTTACAACTGGCTGGTAATGATTTTTGCTGTAGTATGATTCGATATTTAAACTTTGAGAAAGAAGGTTTCATACAGGGTGTACCCTTCATGAAGCCGTAAATTATGTATACTGAACACCAAACTATTTTTTTTTTTATTTTTTTTTTAATTAGTGATAGGTTCGCGTTTGACCACTATCTCACCTGATGGTAAGTGATGATGTGGTCGACGATGAAGCACGCTTACCTAGAAATAACCTATTCACTCTTGACTTGAAGACCCCCAGGTTATAGCTGTCAGGAAATACAGACTCCGGCAGGGAATTCCACTCCTTAGCAGTACGCATAATGAAAGTATTCCCAAACCGTTTAGTGCGTGTGGGTGGGATTTCTACCATGTAACGGTGGCGCATCGCCGTACGTCTTGTAGTCCAATGATGGAACGGGCTTGGCGGAATTAGGCTGTGCAATTCCATCGCACACTCTCCGAAATGTAACCGATAGAAAACCGAAAGGCTGGCAACGCGTCGGCGATGCTCCAGGCTCTGGAGCTTTGCCTCAACCAGCGCGTCGTTGCCGATGAGCCTCTTGGCTCGTTTCTCTATAGACTCTAGCGCTTCAAGCTGGTATTTGGCGGATCCGTCCCAGAGATGAGAACAGTACTCCCACACGATCGAACTTGCGCTTGATATAAGTTCAGCAACTGTTCCGGTGTGAAATACTGTCTCACCTTTGCTAGGATACCTAACTTCTTAGCAGCCAGTTTAGCCTTAGCCTCGATGAACGGACGAAAATTGAGGGTAGATGTAAGCGTTACACCAAGAAGCTCAATATGGTCGGTAATTGGCACGGTTACATCACGAAAAGAAGGAGCAGGTAGAAATTCACTCCTCTTTGCGGAGAACAGACACGCCTGGGTCTTAGCAGCATTGAACTTGACCAAGTTGGCATCTCCCCAATCGGAGACAGCCCTCAAGGACAAGTTCAACCGCTCAACCATGGCCTCGCGAAGAGACCGGATCTGAGACCCACTAGCCCCTGCGTTGGATGTATATCTCTCAGCAACAGTGCTGTCGTCTGCATACCCAAAGGTGCCGGGCACTAGCAGACTGTTAATGTGCAGCAAAAATAAAGTTGCTGAGAGAACCGACCCCTGAGGGACCCCAGCATTAATAGCCAATTGGTCAGACGAGCAGCCATCTATGACCACTCGAATGGACCGATCCCTTAGGAAGTCCGCAACCCAAGTACAAAAACCAGCGGGTAGACCGAAAGAAGGAAGCTTATTAATAAGGCTTTCATGCCACACCCTGTCGAAGGCCTTAGAGATGTCAAGGGAAACGGCAAGCGCTTCCCCATGTTTCTCAATGGCCTCACTCTAAATGTGAATGGCATACGCTAGAAGATCCCCAGTGGACCGGTTTCGGCGAAAGCCGTATTGTCGGTCACTGAGGATGTCATTGGATTCTAGGTATGCCAGGAGTTTACCATTCAGTACACGCTCCATAGTCTTACAGAGTAAGGACGTGACTGAAATGGGCCTGTAGTTGGCCGGGTCAGCTCGACTGCCCTTTTTGGGCACGGGTTGCACGTTAGCTTGCTTCCAAGCTTTCGGTACTTTTCCAGTCTCAAACGAGAGGCGAAACAGGTGCGTCAAGATTGGAGACAATTCAGGCGCGCACGTTCTAAGTACAATTGCCGGAATATCGTCGGGACCACTAGCTTTGTTCACGTCAAGATTACGCAGCACCCTACGGACGTCCTTCTGGTGGATGCGAATGTCCGACAAGAAATGCTGGCTGGCAAACGTTTTTTTTTTTTTTTGGGTGACGTTTGCTATAGAACTTAATGTTACGCACTTAAAATATTGTGCTGATGGATGTATTGAAAAGGGTTCGCAAGGAATTAAAATTAAAAGTGAAGTTATACCCCTAAAAGTTTGGATTTAAAACAAGTGTAAATCAGATTTGCGAACGAAAGGTTCCTTACCATTATCTATAAAAACGGCAAAAACCAAGCCCTTATTTTCATATTTTATTCTGTTTTTTAATGATTTTTGTTATAGCGGCAACAGAAATACATCACGGTTTATGACATACAGCCTAGTAGCAGACAGATAAACGGACAGACAGACGGAAGGCGGAGTTTCAGTAACAGGATCTAAAACGGTATCATAAACCGTTATAGTTAGACAGCGGAAATATTTCTCTTTTTTCTGTTATTTTTTTCTGAAAAAGTATTAAATTACTCTGGATGGATATACCTAGATAAATGAGTTGTAAAGCTAATTTCGTTTTCCAAAAATAGTTACTATTTAAATTTTAAGGTTTGGGTGTCTCACGACATCTCACGAGACATGAAAAAGTGGTATCTTATTTTTTCTTAAACCATGTATGAGTATATAACAAAATTGGGTAGTTGACACCATTAACCAATAATTTAAAAACACAATTTTTCTGAAAGAACACCTTATTCTAGACCTGAGAACTCCATTGTTTTCAAGATAACTTTAAAATTCGATTTTAGTTGCTTTTAAATCAATAAATAGTTGCATCATTGACTTGACAACTTGGTGACGTCATCGGTTGCGAGTCTCATACAAAATCTATGGGGCAACCGCGTTTTGACAGCTCATAAAAAGTATATCAATTGATTGGTGGTGTGAACTACCCTATTAACCCCGGTTTTTTTAAACGAGTCTATAGAGAAAAATGTTTTAAAACTATATATTATAAGTAGTATTAAAAGAATTAACTACCTAACTTATAAATAAATCTAAAAATGATAATTGAATAAAAAAACACTTAATGAATTAACATGTCATTTACAAGTCGAATATACCTCTGGCGAATAACGGAAAAATGCGATTTTCGCACTTTTGCCCAATGAAGGGCGTGGCTTGGGCCATAAAACTGTCCTACAATGAAAAAGGCGTAACATAGTCCTATAAATTAAATGCTTTGGAAAAGATGCTCGCTGTTCACCACATACCTATATTTAATAGTCCATACAGAGTGTTGAAGTCCTCACAAAGAATTCAACTCTTACCTTTTTTTTTAAAAAAAAACGTTGCCCCTCTCTAGGAATTTCTTCTGTATCGTGGGTGCGTTTACAAACATTTAAATTCACATACACAAACAGCCAGACCTGAAACAACTACCTGTAGTTCATGCAAATATTTGTTCCATGCGGGGATCGAACCCGCGACACGCAGCGCAGCAATCGATCGCCCAGCCAACCGTGCCGTCAAATCAATATTAATTTGTACGGACTACACACAATTCTAGCTAACCCAGGCATAACCATTGTTAACAGAATTCTAGAAAACAAAACATTTCTCGAAATCATAATGAAATTCCTTAGAGTCTAGCATAACTGGACTGCCCGAGGCATCAAAGGCTTTTGTGAGATATACCTAGTATGTTTATCTAAGCAATGTCGAGGAACTCATAACACAAACATGTCTGACTGTCTCTTGTGAGCTTGGAGATGATTCGAGAATTCCTCTTGGATATTTCGAATAAGTATTGCACGATTTCTGTATAATATACCGCGCAACGCGCGATAAGGAACTTCGGTCCAATAAAAACTCAAATACTTTTTTATTGAAACGAAGTTCCTTATCGCGCGTTAGCCCCCTAGACGGAAAAATTAAGACCAAAAGTTGTAACGGCACTTTTTGCTATAGTTGTAAGGCGTGCGCGTGATTCTCTGTCTCTCTCTCTCTCAAAGAAAGCCAGCCATTTTCGTATCGTCTTTGTATTTCGCATTGAACAGTGTGGTGATGCGACAATTATTTTTGTTGAGTGTTTAGAGGTTTTTTGCACATGATAAATAATAAATTCGTTCCATACGGGTGTCAAGGGAATCAAAATCTATAGGGACTGCAGTTGACAAACTGTGACCTATATCGATATATGGGAGCAATAAAATTATATGTTTGTAAACGCACTCACGATACATCAGAAATTTCAAGTGTGGGGCAACGGTTAAAAAAAATAGATAAGATGTTTAGACGAAACGGCTTCCCGAAAGGCAAATTTCATTTTATCAAGTTTCAGGAGACGACTTTTTTATCTTGTGGGCGTTTCAATTTAAATAAATGACAAAGTAAAATCCGCCAAATCTGAGGAGATCATACTCAATGTCTATCAATCAAAACTAATTGGCTTTCATAATTTGGTGAGATTTTGCGATGTAGGCGAATAAATCTTAGCGAAATATAGAGGAACCTGATCTTGAAGAAATAACTTATTATCATTTGTCCATTGACTCGTATGCCGTTGTGACGCGCATAAGGTATTATCCTAATTTAGGTGTAATGTTTTTTTAATACTTTTTCCCACTCTAGGAATATCTCCTGTATCTTACGTGCGTTTGTCAAATATTTAAACTGATATACACAAATAGCCAGACCTAAGGAACTAACTGTAGGTCATACAAATATTTGGATTCGAAACCGCAACACGCAGCGCAGCAGCCAACCGCTGAGCCATTGCGGTGTTATTGGGTTTTTGCATTAAGAAATTCTCAGTAGCAGCCTAAAGTTAAGAGTTGTATTACCTATAGTAACGTTCTATCTTATTAAGCTATTGCATAACTTCTATCGCTGGCCTTTCCAGAAATTTCGTAACGAAAAATCCTAACACTTTCATTACGAATACGGTCAGTTATTTCAATCACGATTCCAATGTTCTATTAGCGTGTTTGGTAGAGAATCGGATAGTTAAACAACAATAATGTCATTCGCTGGATCAATCAAAGGCTTTGTTTTTCTTTTCGCCACATCTTTTCATGGAAGTACCTACTTTTAAATGTTATATTTATATTTTTTTTTTATTTAGGTATTGCATAAGGTTTTTTTTTATTTATTGCATAAGATGATAAAAATGCTATGCAATAGCTTTACCGCGGCAGTCTCCGAGTGCCACACGTATTTCTTTTTTCTACTATAAAGCAAAAGAGCTATATTTCGTAACACAGTTCCCATTTGCTGATTTGCAGGTACCTGCTACCTGCAGTCTTTGCCCTTGCGCCTTTATGATTTGTAATAGCAAAGCTAAGTTTCCCTTTTCTTCCCTCTTTCTCCCCCATATCCCACTTATTTTAAAAATATATAGCCTATGTCCGTCCCCTGAGTCCCAACTATCTCTGTACCAAAAAACATCAAAATCGGTTTAGCCATTAAGGCGTGAAGAGGTAACAAACAAACAAACAAACTCACTTTCGCTTTTATAATATTAGTAAAGATAAAAACGGTATAACACCAATTTACAATAATTAACATAGAAACTTAAAATGAGATAAAAGTAAAACATAAAGTAAACAACTTACAATAGGTTCAATTAAAACTAACATGGAACAGTAGACACTCTGGCAAACATATTGTTCTTTGGCAACCAAAACCATTTCCGGGGTCTTCTTTTCAGGGAGAAATCCGGGACCAAACGTCTTTATAAAGCTTCAGTGACCCAAATCGCCAGAAATCTTATGACACTACAACACAAGGGCATTTTAGCGATCACATCGGTCACGCACAGGAAGCGACACTACGTCACATCCGACCAAACTACAGATTTATCATCACGCCACGATGAAAGGGAAGAGAGCAGTAAAGTGGACTTTTTATATACGCACTCGTAAAAGTATGGCATTTGGAAAGCGTGGGAGATTAACTGGCTTTACTAGCTATTACTCGTGGCTTTGCTTTGCATGCTGTATTATTGCATTGATAGATCATTTATTTCATGCAACAAAAAACATACAGAAATCAACACAATAACATCAAGCTAAGAAAAAAACATAGATTAAAAAAAAACAGAAGTTAGATTGACCCATAGACAATTAGACACATTACCTACATTTATAACGGTCGCCCACTACTAGTCTGTGTGTTTTAAGGTTGCACCAAATAGGAGTCTAGCTTAGCATAATGCCTGGTAAAAAAAAATGTGGCACTCGGGGTCTGCCGCGGTAAAGCTATTGCATAGCATTTTTATCAACTTATGCAATAAATAAAAAAATCTAAATATCATATTTAAAAAGTACTACCAATGAAAAGAAGTCGCAAAAAGAAAAACAAGACTTTGGGTTTGATCCAGCGTAATGTCGATTGACTATTTGATTCTCTATCAAACACGCTAATAGAACATTGGAATCGTGATTAAAATAACTGACCGTATTGGTAATGAAAGCGACCGTATTGGTTTTTTCGTTACGAAATTTCTGGATTCGGTCTCCACGCTCAAGGCCCGCGATAGAAGCTATGCAGTAGCTTAAAAAAACATTAAACAAACAAAGCGTCACAAACATTTATAAAGCATATTTAACTACAAAAATAAAAAAATAACTCGCACGTCGTGATTGTGACAAGTAGGTCAGCACTCAGCATGACGCTGTGCTATGGGAACCCACAGCTCATTGCTAGTTTTCAAATCTATTCCCTTGTCGTTAGTATTCCCAACAGAGTTGCACTCGGCTTCATTAATCTCCGTTTACAAGTCCTTAATCCCCAGTTAAACATGCACTTCAGAACACGTAGAACTAAGCTCTTGTTAAGCTGTTTGTTAACATGAATGTCGATACATTGACTATTGACATTGTTATTTTGGCTGTGGATTACGTTTGAGATTGCGTTCAAGTTGGTAAAGTGAAGCTAAAGGAGGTATGACTTATCTTTGACGGCCTATAACTGTCCCACTGTTGGACAAAAGGCCTCTTCTCAAACAGAGAAAGCACGACCATTTACCACTACCTTTGCATAAAACGAATTTTGGTTTTCAGTACTTATTTGACACGTCCGGAGATAGATCAGGCGCAGAACCAACAGTTTAACGTGCTTTCCGAGGCACGGGGGTAACATACAGCCAACTTCCAAACACTGGACTGTCACTGAGAAGTTCCTTATCGAAAAAAAGTGTGTGTGTCAGCTCCGACGCACGACACGACACGACACGAGTTTACTCCTTAAGTACTAGTATCTAACCATACGCAAAAAGAATTTATTCAACTGAAAAAAGATTAATATCATATGAAAGGGTAAATTCACAAATTAATGAAAAAAATAGCAATATAAATACATCGACACTGATAGAAACAAACAAGCCCAATAACATATAGTATATAGGTATAGTCGCCTATACAGCATACCATATGTACGTCTTAATACACTCACAGCCAAATTAGAAAGTTGCGCACCAAAAACGTGACACATTTTCGTTACTTTAGCAGGTTTTACCCCTCGGATTTTTCTCATTCCGGGCGCTTTATATATGAAAATCGATTCTTAATGAGTAAACTCCAAAACCCAATATTACTTTTGCTCGACCCGGAATTCGAACCCAGGACTCCAAGCTCAGCAGTGGAGTAAAACTAACGGAGCAGTTATTAACAGTATTATAGTAACTAACCAGCATAGACGGTATTCTAGCGTCTTAACTATCAAATTAAGTACCAGGAATTCATAACCAGGTGAGCAACTAATTTTAACTTGAAACGCTTGCCTTGTTCATCTGAAACCCAGCTAATTTCAGTATAAAATGAGAGATATTTAATTTTATAAACGTCTAGAATACCGCTTCTTTAAAACAATTACCTGAGATAACTTGAGACTCTTCATTTTCATAACGTTACACTGTAAAATAAAGATCATAAAAACAACGTCTTTTTAATTGTCGAATTAATAGAATTAAGTGAAAATTGTTTATTATTCAAGTAATTCATAAGCAGGTACAGTTTCGTGCAAAAGACTTAAAAATAACTGGCAGATTTTTGTTATCAACCGTTGCTGTATGTTTGACTAGCTTCCGCCCGCGACTTTGTCCGCGTGGCATAGTTTATATAGTACTAGTTACTAGTTTATATAATCATACTTTGGGCTAACTTTAACCGATCAAAAAAAAATGTTTTTCTCCCTTTTTCTTCCCTCTTTCTCCCCCTTTTCTCATTTTTAAACAAATTGCCTTTGTCCGGTTCGGCCATTTCGGCGTGCAGTAACAAACAAACAAACCCACTTTCGCTTTTATAATATTATATTAGTAAGGATATCACAAGCTTTGCAGACTTTTTAGGGTTCTGAACCCAAAACGTAAAACGGAACCCTACTACTAAGCTTCCGTTGTCCGTCCGTATGTCCGTCATGAACCGTGTTGGTTTGACGGTTAAAATATTTACAAATGATATATTTCTGTTGCCGCTATAACAATTAATACTAAAAAACATTACAATTTACTTACAACTCGGACAATAAATGACGACCAACTGCTTAACGCGCTTTGAAGGAGACTCGGTATGTGATGGATGGTCACCCATCCATGGATCAACCTAGGCAAGCGCGGTTTAACCTTGAAGACCGACCTATGCCACTGTTTTACTTACCCACGAGCTCATCAAGCAAATAAGGTAAGTAAATAATATTTATTTGACAATCTTAGTTTTTATCAAAATGAGAAATCACCACAAAATGGAATTGAAACCTTTTACTCAACGTATTTCCATATTTCATAAATCAAAAACCAACACCGAAATGATCAAGAGAAATATCATTCCCAAAAGGGGTCAAGACAGGGATCATTTATAACTTAGACGGTTTTCTGGTAAGTGACGATGCAACGATTGATAGACCAAGTCGTTTCGTTCGAGAGTGCCCCTCGATCTTATCTGTCATCTCGGCAAAAGAAACGCGGTGTTTCGGCACTGTCCCGGGGGTGTAACTAAAGCTTTAATATGTGACATAAAACGTAGCATAATCCAGAACATTACGCATTCAATCTCTGAAACATTAGGCACAGGTTTAGCTAGTAGTACACAGAGGTACTTTAAGGCGCGGTAACGAGCTAATCTTTAGGTATTTGCGGAAGTTAAGCTAGCTGCAGACTGGGCCCCCGCACCCCAGCCAGAAGTGACGAGAAGGAACACCGTGTGGTTTTAGTCAGTAGGAGTCTGACAGACCCCTCCGCTTAGGCGGAGGACATCCATTGAGGATTTCCACACGAAAAAAAAAAAAAAGCTGCAGACTGGGCGTGGACTGACACAAGTATACGACAGTAGTGCATCGAAAGAATTGGAATAAGGTCGAAAATCTAAGGCTTTTTTCAGTTTTGATAGAATATTTAAAAAAATACAGTTCCGTTTTTTTAAGTTTTAGATATATCTTTTGTCTATGAAATTTCCTTTGGTATAGATATAAAAAATATGATGGTTGTTGCTGAAATTTCATGGTCTTTTTAAACATTTTGTTTTCGTAGTACTAAACCACTTTTGTAAACATTTTGCTTATTTTGAGTCCTTTCTTTATGTATTTGACTATACACTGTAATATTTTTATGGCTAGTTGTATGTACAGATACGGCTAATTTTGCAACGAAAATCTGGACGTTTTACAAAGTGTTGGCTATGTAGAGCTCCTTATATTATGATACAAGACTTCCCCTTAGAAAAAGAAATAAGAGACTATTCAATTAGACTACCCTGTTAGTTAGTCAAAATCATAAGTCATTTATTCAAATTAGGCTGATAATCAGCACTTTATGAACGTCAGATTACAAGAGACAGTCCCACAAAAACGCCCTGCCCTTCGCTTCCGAAGAAAGCATAATAAAATTAATTATTAATTGCGTTTTAGTTTTGTAAAATATGCTAAAAATATTTAACAAACGGTGACACAATGGGCGCTCTTAACGCTAAAAGCGATCTTTTTAAGATAATCTTTAGTTTAGATGGACTGCAAGGAGACGGAAATACAATACTACAGGCAGTTTTACATTTCTCAGAAAAATAACTAATTGTTGCTTTTTTTTTTCTTTTTATCGCATCGCCACTGCCTCGCATTTACTACTCCGCTAGTTTGAAGGGTAGAATGTCCACGTCATTTTTAAAGTGATTTCTATCGACACTTAAAGAGGGATGTTTTTGTTAGTGAACACATTTTGGGAAATTTCAAGATTTTTAGCTTGTTTTTCTTTTGCTTCTGGATTCAGTTTTGTTCATGTTGTGTTATTTTCCACCCGCAATAAATGGTGTAAAAAACGATAGAAAATAAAAATAAACATTTTTTTTTGTTTCGGACCATACTGGCGTCCAAAAAAATCCACCTCAAAAGGAAAAAACAGAAACCTTATAGGATATCAGCCCAAACATGCTCATATCCGAGATTCATTCTTCACAATCCTGCTTCGTTAAGAGCGTCGCTCCACGACACGACTCCGTATTGCCTAGCCACTTGGTCACGTCTCGCCCCCTGTAGTATTATGTGCCCCTCTTAATTACTACCCACTTACTTAGCTTGATTTAAGTTGCGAGGTCATTTGTGTGCTTTTTGTGTTTTGTTCGAGAATTCCGAGCTCGTGGCTAAATAATAGCAGCCGTTCGGGTTGATCTTTAGGTTAAGCCGCGCTTGCCTAGGTTGGTCTGTGGATGGGTGACCCGTTACATACCGAGTTTCCTCCGTGCCTCGGAAAGCACGCTAAGCCGTTGGTCCCAGCTGTCATTTGTAGATCTTTGACAGTCGTTACAGGTAGTCAGGGTTCCGAAAGTCTGACAACCAGTCTTACCAAGGGGTATCGCATTACCCAGTACTAACTGGGTTGTGGAGGTAGGCAGTCGCTCCATGTAAAATAGTGATATTCAGCTGCATCCGGTTAGACTGGAAGCCGACCCCAACATAGTTGGGAAAAGGCTAGGCAGATGATGTTCGAGGATTCCGGAATTTTGGGTAATAATGACGAGGTTTTCAGGGTTCTGTAGGTACCTCAAAAGGAGAAAACGGAACTTTTATAGGATTACTTTGATGTGCGTCTGTTTATCTGTATGTCAACTCCCTTTATCGAGATAACGAGTAAAGGTATAAAGTCGATATTAAAATCACATACCTAACGGTACGGTTGGCGCAGTGGCTGAGCAATCGGCCGCTGCGTTGCGTGTTTCGGGTTCGATTCCCACACGGAAACATTTGTGTGGCCTAGAAATCGTTGTTTTGGGTGGCTGTTTGTGTGTGTGATGTGAATTGACGTGATTTTGTGGATATATAGTTGAAGGGATGGAGAGTGAAATAAGCTCATTTTGTCTCTTTCTAACACCCAACTTCTCTAAAAATGGAGGATGGACGTGAGCGAGGCCACGAACAAATGCTAGTGTATATTATATTTGGTGTTTCTGTATTTATGGAATATCATCATTTCGGAAGAACAATGCAAACTTAATCACATTTTTGGAAGGGCGGGAACTTTCGGACCGACATATTATTGCAATTCACAGAGTACTAAACGTTCCAATTAACAAAACGACTCGTTTTGCTCACGGATAGTTGTATTTTGACATAAGTTCTTAAATTGTATCATGTTGCAGACATTTTATAACCATAATAATGTTGAAAATGGGAGATTATTAAAATTTCACTATCATACATAGAATGCTGGTTAATATCAAAAGTGAATTGCATTCTCGGAAATATAATTTGTGTCTTTATGCGACTACTTACTTACAAGTTATTAATGAAACCTTGTTTTACTGTTTTATTTATATTCTTTAATGTCATCCAATTTTACTTACAACTAGCTGTTCCTCGCGGTTTCACCCACGCTGCTCAGCACCTGTTGGTCGTAGCGAGATGTTACATAGCCTATAGCCTTCCTCAAGAAATGGACTATCCAACACTAAAAGAATTTTTCAATTCGAACCAGTACTTCCTGAGATTAGCGCGTTCAAACAAACGAACTCTTCAGCTTTATAATATTAGTATAGATTTGTATTTAAAAATACAGTTATACAGTCATGTTTACATGTCTTCATTTTAAGTACCTGCTATTCCTACAGACTCGCGAAGAAATGTCCTGACTTAGGAGAATTAGTTCCCACTGACCAAGCCATAGATTAAAACTAATTATACGTTTAGTGGCTAAACGATCGACTGCTGCGCTACATGTCGCGGGATCGATTCCCGCACTGAACAAATATTTATATGACCTGCAGATGGTTGTTTCGGGTTGTTTGTGTATGTGAGTTTAAATGTTTGTAAACGCACCCACGATACAGGAGAAATTACTAGTGTGGGGCAACGTTAAAAAAAATTACTAATCTTACTCTCTAATGCGAATTTTAGAATTTTTATTGTATGACTTAAGTTGTAGTATTTTTTTAATAACTAAGTATTTGATTTCTGATTGTGTTATACTTAGTGTATGGAACGTTAATGCTTTTTTTTAAGTATCGTATAAATATTGTACATCCCATGAGTACAGTGATACTTACATTATAATTGTAACAACTGATTTAATTCCACCTGTATCATGCTCTAAATGGATTTGATTTGACAATGTAAAAAACCCTTGTCCCATTCGTGCAAATTCCAAAAACTTCAAAAGCAATTGAATTTCTGTGACTACCCTGGCGTTTTTGCCTAAGCACTTTAATCAAGGAACTAACAACTCTAATCTAAACCCGTTTCTCAAAGCTCACACCCCACAAGAACAAAACACCAGCCAGTGCTAACCCGTAGTCTGTTGTGGCGAGTCTAAATTTCGCCCCGTGCTCGAAGTGGCTCTTTGTTTGTTGTGGAGAGTGCTCGTCTGTGAGGCTGTCGTGTCGTCTGGCACTGTGTCGACAAACAATAAGGGTGTGTGTAGAGGGAGCTTGGATAACTAGAGATATGCGGGATTCAGTATAGCTTATAGCAGCTATAATGCGAGAAAGAATTTTCTTTTTTTTTTTTCTTTTTCTTCTTCTGTTTTTTTCTTGTGTTTTTTTTTAGGGTGTGCATTATAAAGGGAAAATAAATGCAACCCTCATAGCATCACATGGTTGTCCGTCTGTTGGTCTGTCTGTCAAGGTCTTGACAAACAGATTTGCATGAATTCACGACGGAATTCATTCCAGCTGTTAGGTATATGTAAAGGTATTTTAGGGGTAAACTGTGCGTGCCTGTGGACGGTGAGGCGGGCATGTGGAAGGTGAGCAATGGGTAGCTCACCGTCCGTCCGTCTACCGACGACAGGCCGTGTCGACGGCGCGTTTGTGTTTCACGCGCGCCTCAAATAGATGTCAGCAAAGCAGAGGGCTTGCCAGAGCCTCCGCCTGCCGGGGTTGCGGGTTGTTCGAAAGAGATACCGCGGCCCCGGAACGTAAAGGGCAAAAGAAGGAACATGGGTGGGTATTAGTCAGTAAAAGTCTGACACTCCCCCCGGGAAAGTTATTTGATGATTTCCCAGCCCAAAAAAAAGTATGCAGAGACAAAAAACATAGTAGGTGCAATGTGATAGAAAATGTCAGAAACTTATAATAAAAATATATAGACAATTTACAAAAGTAAAGAGAGAGATTTACATAAACAAGTAAGATGAATATCTAACTAAATAGCTTTCTATTCAATATTCATTGACTAAACTACTTTGTACAAATGTACCCCACTTCAAAGCCACAACTTCTAAGAAATTAAACTTGTTTCCAGCAACTATAAGTGAACGGTTAAGCACTTCAAGCAGGTCAATTAAACTAGTTGATAGTATAATAAATATTGTACGTAACGAACCGACCCGCTGTAAAACGCAGGCGTATTACCTTCGCAACTTTGTTACTCTGTGTAAAACGTTTTAGAGCTAAAGAGAACCTGTTTCAAAGCGAAAGGAGTTTTACAAATTCTTTTGCGAACAAAGGGGAAGTTGAAACACTCTTTTTTTGCGGATTGTAAACCATCAAATTACTTCCCCACTCTGGGCGGAGCGGGGGAGGTGTCAGACTTTTCAAGTGTAAAAAGTCTCTACTTTTGCCCTTTATGATCTGGAGGTCGTGATATCTCTTTCGAACAACCCACAACCCCGAAGTTGAAACTCTCTTAGTCTTATTCTTTATTGTACTTTTTCTTTTTTTTTATTAGTGATAGGCTCGCGTTTGACCACTATCTCACCTGATGGTAAGTGATGATGTGGTCGACGATGAAGCACGCTTACCTAGAAATAACCTATTTACTCTTGACTTGAAAACCCCCAGGTTATAGCTGTCAGGAAATACAGACTCCGGCAGGGAATTATGTTTACATTCACCTTATTCCCAATGGTGGTTGGCAGAAACCACAGACCACAACCTGCTACAATCCTTGTATACGTTTTCGTCAATGTTGATACTGAAACACCTGGTGATTGTACTTTTCTTTCTGAAGAATCTCACCAATACGATCAGTAAATATCCTTCTAATGCGTCCTTTCGTTGTCTCTCACATCTGCGTTTCTCCCTCATCCTCTCCTCATGAACATCTCAGTAATTACTTTTACTCCACCAAGCATCAAGATCAGTTGGTCGGTGTATATTCTATGGAGCTTTCCGTGTTATCGTATTATGCCGCACATATTTTTGTCCTCGACATATTTCCCGTGTCATGATCACTTCTAGAAATAAAAATTCCGTTGCCATGGAAACGGAATATTGATGTTGCGGACAAGCATTTATTTTGCCATTTTTATTCTGGATATTACTAGAAGAGTTCAAAAAAAGAGAGATTCTCAATTCTACTGTTGTTTTTATATCGATTGTGGGTTGATTTTCAAAATTCTTTGCATAATTGGAAAAAAAGAATTGAAAAGTAATTTTAAGAATTAAATACATAAGTTACGCTCTATCAAAACTTTTAGAGCCGACTTTCAATAGAATCACTTATTAGTTTTAATAGAAAAAAAACGTTTATTTGCCAAAGTTGGTATTCGGGTAGGCTCCGTTTTGTTGCAATGTAAACAAATCATCATTGCAAAGTTATTCTCTTCGGCAAGTTCGTGTTCCACGCACGCTTCAAGCAGGGATTTGCAAAGTAGGGGGCGCGCCACCCTAGGGGGATGCAAAGACCTGCAAAGGGGGGCCTGGGCTATTAATAAGGTTAAGAACCTTATTTACTACGTATTTATTTTATACACAAATGGTAACTAACATACATACATATATACTGAAAATATTTGAAAATACTAGCTTAAAAATACTGAAAACATTTGCGAAAAAAAAACTTGTTTTTTTTTTCAGGCTGAATTCTGATTAATATGCTATTATTACTATATATTATCAGGATTAGAGGGGCACTGAATGTTTTATCCTTTAGAAAGGGTGCGCATGATAAAAAAGTTAGGGAACCCCTGCTTCAAAATGATGTAAAAAAAAATGGTGCTTCAAAATAATGTCAAAAAAGTGGTTAGGCCCGCCGTGGCTGATACCTGCCGGGGCTGCAGAACTGTTCGAAATAGAACGTGGCACTGAAACATAAAGGCAAAAGAAAGAACATAGATGGATTTTAGTCCCTTCCGCGAGTCATTTTTGACGGGCCTGTTGGTCTAGTGGTTAGTGGCCCTGACTGCTGAGCCGGAGGTCGTGGGTTCGATTCCCACCCAGGACAAACTTTATGTGACGAGCATGATTGTTTGTTCTGTGTCTGGGTGTGATTTATCTATAATATGTATGTATTTATAAATTATATAAGTATGTATATCAGTTGTCTGGTTACCATAACACAAGCTCTGCTTAGATAGCCGTGTGTGAGTTGTCCCAAGATATTTATTTATTTATTTGATAATATCACTTCCGAAAAGAAAGTAGTTCTCTTTCGGACACAAACAAGGAACTAGGTAGGCTTATTTTGTATTGTTCTGGGGAGTTTGTTCCGCCACTTCTTCTTCCCAGCTAAAATACTAGGAAGTGGCGGAGAGCAGGGCGTTTTTGTGGGACTGTCTCTTGTAATGTGACGTTCAAAAAGTGCTGATTATCAGCCTAATTTGAATAAACAACTTTTGATTTTGATTTGATTTTGGGGCCATCCACGTGGAAAAATACGGAAGCCAGTCCTCAACCCGAAAATTCCAGCCAATACCCAATCATTATGCAAAACAACATAAACAATACATTACCATACAAAAGGCTTACGGTTTCACCAATACATTTTATCCGTTACACTTAATTAAAGTTTGCTGTCAACACAAAAAGGTAAAATACAGAAGGTCGCATTCATACATTCTGCTCGAACGAGCCAGCCAGCGCCACAGAGCAAGTTTTGTAACGATAAAAAAATAAAACGCTTTGTTTTGATGTTGGCAGCGTTCTCTAGTCGCAAATAATTGAAGTCATAATTGGATAGTACCAAGTTACTCAATTGATGGCGGTAAAATCCAATCGAATCTATTTTAGTTCAGTTTCAGCAATACCTACATGTCATACATTGAAAAACGAGGCTAAGCCTCCGCCTGCCGGGGTTGCGGGTTGTTCGAAAGAGATACCGCGGCCCCGGAACGTGAAGGGCAATAGAAGGAACATGGGTGGGTTTTAGTTAGTACAAGTCTGACATGCCCCCCCGCTCCGCCCAGAGCGGGGAAAATCATTGGATGATTTCCCACCCAAAAAAAAAAGCCTTTTATTATTTCTAAATCTCTATTTAAAAACTTGAAAACTTTTTTTTTCAAACCAGTCTCTACAGTACCGTATTTACATTAAGGTTCATACGTTGTTACGAACTGACCTTCTGAATGTACCTACCTTACCATTTTGTGGTGTCGAGCCAGGCTTTAGCACCTTGACAGTGTTAGCTCAACTTAGCTTTGATGTCACAACCCTAATCTAGCGCACTCTAGCGGAGATTAGCTCAGTATCAACAGATTAGTGGAGTATGCGGTCCGTTCAGACAAGATTTACTCGGATTTGTATGCATACGTAAAAACATACATTCAATCTTTTCTCCCATTCTTGTTGAAACTCAAATCATTTATTTCAATTAGACCATTAAAGGTCAAAGGACCATTGAATTTCAAAAACAGAAAGATGAAGCTTCAATCCCAGTCTTAACGCATAACAATTTGTGAAAGCACCGTAGTTGCCCATTACAAAACGTAGATCTCTATGGAGAAGAATTTGCAAGAAACTCCATGGACACTCTTTTTTATCATAATATCAATACAAGTTATTCCTTTTGCTGCAACCATGAATCCTAACTTATATTATAAAAGCGAAAGTGAGTTGGTTTGTTACGTCTTCACGCCTAAATAGCCAAACCGATTTCGATGAATTTTGGTACAGATTACAGAGTACACATTACATTTGGACAGTTAGGACCCTGACGACGAACACAGGCTATTTTTTTAAAGAGAGATATTAGGGAGAAAGAAGGAAGAAAAGAGAAAACTTAGCTTTACTATTACAATAAATAAGGCGCAAGAGCAAAAATTACAGGTAGCAGGAACCTGCAAATCAGAAAAGGGGAACTGTGTTACCCCGAATTTAACGCGAGCAAAGCCGCGAGCAATTGTTAGTCCAATTATATATGTCCGTTAGTTGCGACTACTATGCAAATAATATCTCTACAGGCCCTTTAGCCAAACAGCAGTCGGCAGCAGACGACAATCATTATCGCTCAACAGTCACTAACACATTTTCAACTTTATACCCTACCGCATATAGTTGAAATCTATTGACGTTTACATATCGTTTTTGTTTCTTTCGTTCGTTATCGCTCAGCAGTCTTTAATAGATTTTCAACTATATGCGCTAGGGTATAAAGTTGAAAATGTATTAGTGACTGCTGAGCGGTAACGATTGTCGTCTGCTGTCGTCTGCTGTTTGGCTATAGGGCCAGTGCAGCACTAAAAAATCAGTAGGAATCTATATTGTATGTTTGGTTTGTAAACCAGGTACTTCTCTTTTTGTGATAATAAAATTCCTGTTCTGTCTCGAAGAAGATTTTCATTAACGAGTGTTACTTTTGGGAAACAGCGTGGTTGAATTTCTGAGTGAAAACATAATTAGAAATACATTATTTAAAGCTTCGCTTCCACGGAAATGGGTGATGTAATAATAAGTAATTTTACAGTGTTCTTTTGGCATAACATTAACGTTTTTATAAACGTAGGAAATTCGGAATCCTTATGGGTGTTGTACGTCTGTCTGTCAAGACCCTTTAACTCCAGAACGCGTTTAGGTATCGAGTTGAAATTAAAACCATATACTACAATCTGCAGTCCCTTAGAGCCATCAAAAAATCAAACCTCTATGTTTACACAGTTAAAAAATATGGCCGTTTACGTCACAAGTTTGCACGGAACCCTCAGTTTGGTCGGCAGGTTTTTCAATCGTTTTTTTTTTTAAAACGTTGAACCTCTAAGAATTTCTCCACTATCGTGGGTGCGTTTACAAACATTAAAATTCACATACACGAACTGCCAAATCCGGAACAGCTATCAGCTACCCTTCCATGACGTGTTAAAGCAGAACTTATTCCGCTGAGGGAAAGGCACAGACCTATACAGGGTGTCTAGCACCATCTCTTTCACTCAGTGGAATAAGTTCTGCTTTAAGACCAGTAGTACCCGGGGTTGCGGGTTGTTCGAAAGAGATACCGCGGCCTCGGAACGTAAAGGACAAAAGAAGAAACATGGGTGGGTTTTAGTCAGTGCAAGTCTGACATGCCCTCCCGCTCCGCCCAGAGCGGGGGAAGTCATTGGATGATTTCCCACCCAAAAAAAAAAAAAAAAGACCAGTAGTACAGTATATATACTACTGGTAGTACAGTATATGTATATTATATATGGCTATACAAATATTTGTTCCGTACGTGAATCGAACCTCGACAAGCAGCGCAGCAGTCGATAGCTCAGCCACTGCGCCAACGTTGCCGTCGAAACATAATGTTCCTTTAAATCAATTAAATTTATCTTGATCAAACATTTTGGGATTTGTCATTGTGAAATATTATTGTGTATCTGTTGGCTTTAGTCCGCTGTTGTAAAATATTATGTTATCTCGAATGCTTTATTGTGGTCGCAATATGCAAATGGATTGTTCGATGATGGTCAAAAGCGATATTGTAATGGCTTATAGATGCCAAATAGGATTGCGAGTGCGGATCCCAGGTTTTATTGTCAACTAGCTATGGCTGTGGTTAGTGGCCCTGACTGCTGAGCCGAAGGTCGTGGGTTCGTTGCCCACCCAGGACAAACTTTGTGTGATGAGCATGATTGTTTGTTCTGTCTGGGTGTGATTTATCTATAATATATATGTATTTATAAATTATATAAGTATGTATATGAGTTGTCTGGTTCCCATAACACAAGCTCTGCTTAGCTTGCGATCAGATAGCCGTGTGTGAGTTGTCCCAAGATATTTATTTATTTATTAATTAAGAACGTACTCATCTATCTGTACGTTTGAATTATAAATACTTTAAAGCTCGAATCCTCTAAGAGATGTCAGCAAGGGAGAGGTGCCAGCCAAGGCCACTGCCTGCCGGGGTTGCAGGTTATTCGCCGCGATCCTCAGCAGTGAGAGAGAACGAAAAAGAAGAGAACAAAACCGAGACTAAAAACAAAAACAAAATTGATGTCAAATACTAGATTACCGCTCTAAATTCGACCCACTGACGTTATATAGGTAACATACAACATCCTTACTAATATTATAAAACCGAGTGAGTTTGTTTGTTACGTCTTTACGCCTAAATTGCTAAACCTATTTTGAAAAGGGGGAAAAAGAGGGAATAAATGGAGAGAAAAAGATATTTTTCTTCGATCATCACGTGGGTTAAAGTTAGCCCAAAGTTACTATGCCACGCCAACGAAGTCGCGGGCGAAAGCTAGTTGTTCTATATTTCCACAAAACTCTAAAACTTTAGATATCCATTGCACAAAGTGCTCCCAAAGCAGAGCTATCAGTAGTAGCTAATGCACATCGTTTCAACGCGTTGTATCCATGCAGAAATCCGTAGTTTTGTCAAACATTTTATTTCGAACATACTGCAGTAAATTATGCAGTGTCACGCGATATACTCGTTGTAAGTAACACTGTGGAAAATATAATGGGAAACAAATTGTTTTGAAAGGATTTGGGTATAGAGTGATGGCACTTTAGTTAATACAATTCTCTTTTTTTTTAAACGTTGGCCCATAGTTTGTTTTTTTTCTGTATCATGGGTGCGTTTCCAAACATTTAAACTGACATACACAAACAGCCAGACCATGCAACAACAATCTGTAAATCAAACAAGACTGGTACTAATATGTCGCAAGACTGGAGCCCTGAAATAGCTAGACAGGGTCGCAGCAAACTGAAGATGTATCTGCGAAAGTTGATATGAGAACGAAATGTAGACGATAGTGTGTAAGAGAGATAGTACGACAAAAATATGTGTGTGCGTCACATATAAGTAAATATTAATAAATATGTAAATAATTCTCAAATATGTTTTCATAAATAAATATAGAGGTAAAGTTCTTTCAATAATCATTTACTTTTGGGTTTAAATTTAAGGATTTCGATTTAATTATGCATCTTTATTTTTTTTGTTCACTTCATTTATTGTGTGCACTTTTAGCATGTAACAGGCAAGCATATTATAAGTTGGGGGATTATATTGATGATAAAAATGCTTGGCTCAATGCTGCTCCTGCTCCTCAAGCATAGGGGTAAACTCATTAAAAAGTATCCGAAGCTATAGTGGAAGCTGCAGAAGATTGTAAGACTATCTTTGCAATGTATAGAATCAATTCTCTAGTATTGTATAATTATTAAGCCCATATGTGAGTGCTATGTATTATCATTGACTTTACGAAGCCCTGGTAGTTAATAGTGTCATGCTCACTTAGATGTCTCGCTGATGGTGGCGGGTGTGTCGGGTCATTTAGCTCCCTTCAAAATGGTCGAGCTGAATGGGGCTGATCCATACGTCATGTTCGTGAACGGGCGCTGTCAGTTGGGACTGGTCATTTTTTAACTACCACGGTCATTTTTAATTTATTTAGATTTAAATTGAATTTTGTTTTATTTACTCTGGACGCTCTTACTGTGCACGTCTTTCTACATCGTTCTCACATATTTGTATAATCTCAACACGAATGATGTAAATACTATTTTGTTAAAATATTAGAATTTAAAA
Organism: Ochropleura leucogaster; assembly: GCA_958449745.1. NCBI lineage: Eukaryota > Metazoa > Arthropoda > Insecta > Lepidoptera > Noctuidae > Ochropleura > Ochropleura leucogaster. The sequence continues at coordinate 14,273,375 of OY288214.1, read as the reverse complement.
GAGTGTCCATGGAGTTTCTTGCCCATTCTTCTCCATAGAGATCAACGCTTTGGAATGGGCAACTGCAGTACTTTCACAAGTTATTATGCCTTGTGACCGGGACTGTAGATTCATTTTGTTTCTTGACATTCAAAAGTGCCTGTAATGGTCTAATTGAAATAAATGATTTGATTTGATTTGATTAACCTTATTTTACCTATTTTCTTTCTTTCTTTCATTCAGTTTTTGAATAGTGAAACGGCCTTTAAATCACGAATGCTAGGCGGCAGTGAGTTCCTCAAACTTACAGCATGAACCGGAATGGAATACGAATATTAATAACGACCAAGATTTCTGATGATTGGATTTGAGTAGGTATCTAAGTATCATCTGATATTATCAACAATGAGATTACTCGATGACAAACATCGTCAAATTTTCAGCAATACAATAAAAAAAACCTAAATATTTTCACCTTTGTTGAAAACTAGCTGATGGCCGCGGCTTCGCCCACGTGATATGAAAAAAAATATCCAATGTTTTATTCCAGACTATATCGACCTCTGTGCCAAATTTCATTAAGATCCGTTCCGCCGTTTTGACGTGAAAGAGTAACAAACATCCATACATCCATCCATCTTCACAAACATTCGCATTTATAATTCTATTTTTATTTATTTATTTCTATTTTTTTTGGGACAACTCACACACGGCTATCTGATCCCAAGCTAAGCAGAGCTTGTGTTATGGTAACCAGACAACTGATATACATACTTATTTAATTTATAAATACATACATATTATAGATAAATCACACCCAGACACAGAACAAACAATTATGCTCATCACACTAAGTTTGTCCTGGGTGGGAATCGAACCCACGACCTCCGGCTCAGCAGTCAGGGCCACTAACCACTAGACCAACAGGCCCGTCATATAATATTAGTAGGATACGTTTTCAGGGTTCAATTAACAATTAATATTACCGATCCGCTTGATATCAAAATAAAATGTTAATTGGTTTCCAGCTTAATTGAACTGTATCGGAATAAACGTTTCAATGACATTTTATGGAAAGCAAATAATTGATCATTGGCTTTATTTTGTGATGATTCAATTAGCTGTTTTATTTATTTGCTAGCTTCCGCCTTGGACTTCGTCCGCGTGGCATAGTTCCCTTGGGGTAACGTTAACTTTAACTCGCGTGATTATCGTAAAAAAAATATCTTTCTCTTACCTCTTTCTCCCCCTTTTCAAAATCGGCGTGAAGACGTAACAAACAAACAAACTCACTTTTTTTTAAATTGCCTATATCCGTCTCTGACAAACCTTAAACTACGTTTCAATCAAATCTGGAGGGGTACAAAAGAAATGCCGAAAATGAATTTAAGTTTATTGCGATCTGTACGTTACCTTTTACTTCTCAGAAATTTCTCAGATACTTGCCCGGATTAAAACCCACAACCTCAAACATGAAAGGCACTTGACGTTGAACCATTAAATTGACAAATCCACTTAAACACAGAGTATCTTGTTGCTTCAAGATACCATGAATTACACCAATAAACAGCTACCTTAGCTCAGAAACCAAGATTTGTCTGAGCAATAGGAAGTCCGACCTTTCACTCTGAAACGACTTCAGGGACCAAACTGTAGGGGTGAAATAGGGTTGAAGGGATTGTAGGGAGCGAAATTAACGCCTTCCACGATGAGGGAGGGTTATCTCAACCGCTTTATTTTGTGGCCTTGGAAATAAGCAGCTGCCAGTTTCTTTAAATCGTTTTAGTATTTTGTAGGATAGGGAAATGAACAAAAAAATGCCTTTTGGTACTTTGATGGTTTCAACATCATTATCATCATAGGATACGTCAAATACGTCAAGCCTGTACAGGTATTTTTAAGAATTTTCTATGGAGTTAATAGATATTGTTAACAATTGTTTAGATGTGTTCTAGCTTTTCAAACTGCTTGTTTAACTGCTACTTAATGGGTCTTTCGAATGGGTGATTTTGATAAAAAAAAACAAGGTGTCGCAAAGATGGTCGATAGCGAAAGTAATTTTTTTTTTCTTAACATACAGCGATCGAGGGAAAAGGGATAGGAACAAACGGGCCAATCACAACAAGCTATCGCGTCATTTAGCTGTGGTGTGAGTGGCTTGCGATGATGCGACCGAATTCCGTTCGGATATACATCCCAAACAGCAATTAATACGAATAAAGAAAAAAAAATACGTTGGCACTCGGGGACTGCCGCGGTAAAGCTATTGCATAGCATTGTCTATCAACTTATGCAATAAATAATGTAATGAAGTACAAGGCTTGCATGAAGAACATACTAATTCATTCATGGTGGTAATCGTGAATTCATGCAAGCCTAGTAGTTTATCTTAACGCAGTTGGTTCTTAATCAAGACCTGTAATGAAGTACTATAGCACGGCCAACGAGAAGCGATACCAAATGTAAACAAAACCAATGCTAAAACCCCATCTATAATGGCCGCCCGAATGTTGGCGAACCCGTCTTAACGTTGTCATGTTTTGCCGGGAGAACGAGACATTACGACAAAGGCACAAGATGGAAAGAGCTAAATACTAGATTGTCAACGCCACAGTTGTTCTTTAGGTTAATGACCTTTCGTATCGCTTCTCGTTGGCCGTACTATAGGCTTGTATGAATTAACGGCAACCATGAATTCATGCAAACCTAGTAGTTTATATTAACGCAGTTGGTTCTACACTGAATTCGTAAAGAAAGTGTTAGGTTTTTTCGTTACGAAATTTCTGGATTCGGTCTCCACGCTCAAGGCCCGCGATAGAAGCTATGCAATAGCTTAAAATGGGGACGTAAAATGCCATGTATCTACATTAGTATCCTAAACACACAACAACTCTGGATTAAAGCACATTTATAACAAGTAATCCTCCAAACGATTCTGTGGCAAAGTAATCTCTTTCCAGACTAATTTACATCAGCCGTTAAAACTGGCTGAACTTGTTCACCCATACTAATTTAATTTGGGGTTCAAACATACTGAAATACGGATAAAGTAGTTACTGTTAATCCTTACTTAATATTGTAAAAGGGAAAGTGAGTTTGTTTGTTTGTTTGTTACGTCTTCAAAATCGGTTTAGCCATTAAGGCTTGAAGAGGTAACAAACAAACAAACTCACTTTCTCTTTTATAATATAGTAAGGATAAAAACGGTATAACACCAATTACAATAATTAACAATAGAAACTTAAAATGAGATAAAAGTAAAACATAAAGTAAACAACTTACAATAGGTTGAATTAAAATTAACATGGAACAGTAGACACTCTGGCAAACATATTGTTCTTTAAAAAAGGAAAAACTTAGCATTGCTCTTACAATAAATATGGCGTAAGGGCAAACACTACAGGTAACAGATACTTATAAATCAGGAAAGGGGAACTGCGTTACCCCGAATTTAGCGCGAGCGAGGCCGCGGGCAAAAGCTAGTTAACATATATTTTGGCAAGTTTTATTGAGTGGTTTAAGTTGCTAATTAGTTGAAAAGTGGATTTTCTGTTTGCCAAGGTCGGTATGTGGATGGGTAACCGGTATTTACTTACCGAGTTTTCGACTTCCATGCTGTCATTTGTACATATTTGACAGTCACTACATGTAGTCAATGGCCCGAAAGTCTGACAAACAGTCTTAACAAGGGGTATCGTATTACCCAGTACTAATTGAGCTGTGGACGTCAGATACGCTGTGAAATACTGGTATTCAACTGCATTCGGTAAGATTGGAAGCCGCCCCAATAAAAGTGAAAGGCTAGTCAGGCAAATGGATGTTCTTATGAAAACTATGGGGTTAATACCTCAGAGACGCGAAATCATGATGCTATTCAAATTATGAATTCAAGAATACTCATTTCGTTAATTATGATGTCGAACGGAGGAATTTTGCGAACTAAAGATGTAATTAGAAAATTTTATAATGTGTACTTGTCGGGTTGTGTAGTGTAAGACAAACTTTGAAAAAAAAACTATCTATACTATATACTATTATATATATTATATTTATATCTGTACTAATATTATAAAGCTGAAGAGTTTGTTTGTTTGTTTGTTTGAACGCGCTAATCTCAGGGACTACTGGTTGGAATTGAAAAATTCTTTTAGTGTTGGATAGTCCATTTCTTAAGGAAGGCTATAGGCTATATAACATCACGCTACGACCAACAGGTGCTGAGCAGCGCGGGTGAAACCGTGGGGAACAGCTAGTATTTAATAAAAGAGAAAGTCACTTACTCATCACAAAATCTCGGAAACTACAAGTGTTAGGAATCCCATTTTTTTTGGGGTATTTTTTATGGGGGTGGGGTCCTGTTAGGACTTAAGTGTTCAGTGGGAGTTTGCAAAATTCAACCGCTAAGGGAGTGAAACAGGGTGACTAATTTTGTATGGGAAAACGTGATTCCTTGGCTGGATTAAAAACACATTCCTTTCGTCGTCGTTAGGGGTACTTTTACACCCTTTATTTGTGTAGTTGCACCAGGCCACGCGCTTGTCAAATATATGGCGTTTAAAAGGTTAAGTTATTTTATCACTTACAGGATAATTGAACCCAGACTAACTTGAGTGCTTAATTAATTAGGTTACAAAAGATCAGCTTCAGAATTAATTAGAAAAGGGTTATGTAAGTAAATTAGAAATTTTAACGAACACTAGCCAGTTTTGTGGGTAAAATAGAAAGGTTTTGCCACACTATTCTAAGTCAATTAATTCTCTCAAAAATATTTAAACAAAATGCGTTTGTTAATGATATCCAGTATGTTAAAAGGTTTTAACCGCCTTCAAAAAAGGAAAAGGTCAGTCGCGTAGATAGTTTTTAATGTATAGTGTTATGTTGTATAATGTTCTGTAATATTGTGTTATGTTGTGTTTCGTTGTTATGTTATGTTATCAAGGTAAAGTTTTGGAACGAAGTTTCGTATCGCGCGTTGCGAAAGGGAGCTAAACGGAAAAAAATAAGACCAAAAGTTGTAACGACACTTTTTGATATAGTTTCTCTCTTTCTTTTATAGACACCAACCCAGTTATTTTCGTTTCGTCTTTTTTTTCGCATTGAACAGTGTGGTGTCGCGACGTTTATTTCTGTTGAGTGTTAACACTCACAGGTATTTTTGTTGAGTGTATACAGGTATTTTTGTTGAGTGAATACAGGTACTTTTATTGAGTGTATAAAAGTTTTTTGTATATAATAAAAACTAACTTCGATCCATCCGGGTGTCCCTTGCCTCTTAAATTTTTTCATCATAATCGCATATTAACAAAATAGCTAGCATTTAATCACCACTATCAGTACTTCCAACTAAAATATTCATTTACTAACTCACAAACTCCTACTTCATTAACGAACGAGCCTTCATAATTAACAGAAGTATCGCTTAATTTGATTATTAAAGTTAAGTCGTTCGTTATTTGCAGTTCTTCGTTAAAACTGATTAAGATGCTACTCCAAGTTTGTTGTAGTATCTTATACTAATTACTGGTTATCTTAAACTTCGGTTAATGTCAAAAAGGGGCGCCGACACGATGCATTAAAAGTTTCTGCTAAGACCCAACCTCAACAATTAATATAATGCTGCGTTGGTTTGGCGGTCACAAGCGCGTCTGCTGGGTATGGGGTCCTGGCTTCTATTCTCGGCTTGGGTAAACAGTGTTGTTGGATTTTCCCATTACGAATTTCTTAGTAACAGCCCAGAGCTTGGAAGTTGGCGGTATGATACCCTCGTGCCTCGGTAAGCACGTTAAGCTGTTGTTGTTGATCCTGACCTCTTTTCTGTCATGTTGGATTGCCGTGCCATCGAACTTTGAGAGAGAAGGAACAGAGAGTGCACCTGTGCCTGCGCACTACTTATACACTTGTATATCAAATATCTCCTGCGCCAAAGACCAATCTCTGCTGGGATTGGCCGCCGTGGCCAAAAACGGTCAGGAGGACTATCCTTACTAATTAATATGATAAAAGCGAAAGTCAATTTGTTTGTTACGTCTTCACGCCCAAATAGCCAAACCGATTTATATAAATTTTAGGCTAAAAAATTGAAAAAAAAGGGAGAAATGGGGGAGAGAAAAATATTTTTTATCGATTGATGGAAGCTAGTAATTTTATATATCCAGGGATTGAACCCGCAATACATGTAGAAGCTAAATACTCACACACTGCACCAACCGTGCCGTGAAAGTCTTGCAGAATTGTACTTACCTCAATATTTTAGGCCACAAATCACAGCAAACGTACAATTCTCAATTCATAAATGTGAACGTGTGCATTATAACAATGCTCTCATGTTCTGGCCACTGACAAAGCCTTGAACCATTGTTGGAGCGAAATTGTTCTGAACTAAATTTTGGTATTCTAAATAGCCTTCATTGTATAGTATGTAGTCGTCGCATAGAATGAGGAAATTAGGTTGTTGGTTAGTTCGATAGAAATACCCCCGGTGAAATACCACAAAGGGTAAAAGAAGGAACATGGATGGGTTTTAGTCAGTAGGTACAAGTTTGACACTCCCTTCCGTTTCCGCCCATAGCGGTTAGAGTCATTTGATGATTTCCCAGAGAAATTGTGAGAATCTCTGATATTGATAAATTTTAATGTAATTATTTATTGCAACCATTAATTGGTGTCACCTTTGTGACAATCGCCTGGAGTACACAGTGGCGGTCTGCCTAGTTTGGGCAGAGCACCGCCGTGCTCTCGTAGAGGCGATCAGCGGCGGCGATTTTTTGGGTCCGGCCCTGGTTCAGTTTATGGTCCGGAGCGAGAGAGAATGGGAAGCGGTCACGAAGCGAAGATGCCCGGGCAATTGAGGAAGATAACCTCAAACCAACCCAGCCGCCGCGGGATACTACTCCTGGCCACCGTAGATGCGGGCCTGTGGTCGGTGAACAATGGGTAGCTCACTGTACGTCCGTCTTTTGACAATAGGCCGTGTCGGCGGCGCGTTAGTGTTCCACGTCCGCCCCAAAGCAGAGGGGTTGCGGGTTGTTCGAATCAACATAAAAAGAGAGAGCGGAGGAAGTTATTTGGCGAATTTCCATCCGCAAAAAAAAACCATTAACTGGGTAGTTCTATCCGAATTTCTGTTAGGTAGCATGAAGCACTTTAATTCTCTGATTCAATCATACCTCATTTTAAACAGACGTCACGATTCAGAACAATTCTCACAAAACCGATATGACATTGGCTGTGAATGTGACTATTGTTCTACAGTGAATGCGGGTAGTTCAGTCATTATAACATTCAACTGTGTTTGATACACGATTTTGTACTTACGTTTCAGTATTAATTCAATATCATCAACAGCTAAGGCTTTTTCAAACTACATTAGGATCGAATTCAAAGTCCAAGTCTGAAACTTAATAACAGAATTTTGAAAGAAAGTAAATTGTTTGTTTTACATATCTATAACAAAAGCCTATGAGATGTCCATAGCCAAGTTATTGTGTGATAGGATCCTTCTCGGTACGATTGGTTAACAATAAACTTTTTTTTTTTTTTTTAATCTTTATTTAAGGGGACTCGGTCAACAATGACGATGTCGCCCTAACAATAAACTTATGGACTTTCCCTAACAACTGCCAAAAATCAACTTAAAAAAAAACGGGTTACCATAACGCCTGTGGATGGTGGGCAATGGGTAGCTCACCGTCCGTCCGTCTACTGAAGACAGGCCGTGTCGACGGCGCGTTCGTGTTTCACGCACGCCTCAAAGAGATGTCAGCAAGGCAGAGGGGCTTGCCAAGGCCTCCGCCTGCCGGAGTTGCGGGTTGTTCGAAATATATACCGCGGCCCCGGAACGCAAAGGGCAATAGAAGGAACATGGGTGGGTTTTAGTCAGTAAAAGTCTGAAACTCCCCCGGAAGTTATTTGATGATTTCCCACCCCAAAAAAAGGTTACCATTACATCTTCTAGCAGTTCTTAATCCTGTCTGAGAAAAAGATGGTGCCAGACACCCTGTATAGCTCTGTCTCTTTCCCTCAGTGGCATAAGTTCCGCTTTAAGACGTCATGGTAGGGTAGCTGCACATGAATCTGTGAATAGCGTTTTGCCGGTTTGACGATTGGATTACGAGAACATAGACTAGGTTCGATTGTCGATTACGGTTACGATTTGATTGTTTGTGAATAGCTATGCTGGTCTAACAGCTTACCGTGCTTGTCAAAGCATGAAAAGCAGTCCTTAGATAGGTCCCTAAATGTCTCGGTAATGGACCGTCAAATTGGTCATCCATCTTCAAATTGACCTTGACAAGGGTAGCTTAACCTTGAAGATCCCGTACGACTGTTATTAAGTACTAGCGCTTGCCCGCGGCTTCGCTCGCATTGAATTCGGGGTAAACCAGCTCCCCTTTTCTGATTTGCAGGTACCTGCTACCTGTAGTTTTTGCCCTTGCGCCTTATTTATTGTACTAGTAATGCTAAGTTTTCCTTCCTCTGTTTTCTTCGCTCTTTCTCACCTTAAAAAAATAACCATATGTCCGTCTCCAGGGTCCCAAGTAAAATCGGTTTAGCAATTTAGGCGTGAAGACGTAACAAACAAACTCACTTTCGCTTTTATAATATTAGTAAGGAAAGGATTCACTTTCAACATGATCACATATTCAACCTCTTATTTAATAAACTACATATTAATCAGACCTACCTCAATCTACATCCCACACACGTTCAGAACGAATGTAACAGTACCTACCGACATTGGCTTTGTTCTACAATGAATGCGGGTAGTTCCGTAATTATAACGTTCAATTGTGTTTGATGCTCGCTTTTGTACCTCCACTGCAGTATTCATTAAATATAGTGTCTGATATTGTAGATTAATAATCTAGAGACACGCCCTGGTTTTGCAAGGGTGCAATATATTGAGATGCTAATATACTAATACTAGCTTCCGCCCGCTACTTCGTCCGCGTAACATAGTTTTTAAATATAAATATAAATATCTTGGGACAACTCACACACGGCTATTTGGTCCCAAGCTAAGCAGAGCTTGTGTTATGGTAACCAGACAACTGATATACATACTTATATAATTTATAAATACCTACATATTATAGATAAATCACACCCAGTTACTTTGGGCTAACGCCAACTTTAACCCGCGTGATGATCGAAAAATAAACATCTTTCTCTCCTCTTTTCTTTTCCTCTTTCTCCCCCTTATCCCACTTTTTTAGCCTTTGTCCGTCTCCAGGGTCCCAACTATCTCTATATCAAAATTCATAAAAATCGGTTTAGCCGTGTAGGAGTGAAGATGTAACAGAAAACCAAACTCACTTTCGCTTTTATAACATTAGTAAGGATGGTAAGAATTTCATAAAAAATAGTTACTCAAGAAAGGTTTTCAAAATACTACACACCTAGCTGGAAAAATGTAACACAAAACCAAAGTGAAACAGCTGTTATTTAAGATTCCCCGCATACTCAAGCCACATAAAGGAAAATGTATGTATTTTCTCAGGCATTTTCAGCACCTCACTGTTAAATATGCAAATGTAATGCATTACAGTGTATTCGTCTAAAAATTCTAGCGTTTTAAATGGAAAACCTCGTGTTTAAATGAAAAGTCTACAAACTCGGTGGAATGAATTCTGGACACAGAAATTGTGGAATAACAAAGGATCCTATTAGGGTTACACATAACTATCTATCTTTCTGCAGAGGGGAGTGTCAAACGTTTATTGACTAAAACGCACCCATCTTTTGCCCTTTATGTTCTAGGGCCGAGGTATCTCTTTTGAACAATCCGCAATTCCGAATAACTATCTATCTAGGAGTAATAATTTTGAGAAATAATTAATTAATTTTAAGATTTAATTATGTCTGCTTAGCAAACTTCTTATCATCAAGTAAGGAATTTAAGAGACTAGTGAAAAAGCCACCATTTGTTGATTATATAAAATGAATTTATAAACATGTTTTTGTGACATTTTTTTTTATTTATATACTATTTCTTTTTTAATATTAGTTAATAAAAACGTAGATAAAAATCCGCCATCCACCGATATCGGAAACAGGGTCGAAGCTACTGGCAGTCAGGGCTGCCGAGAGACGAACCTCCTAAAGGTAAGGTGTCCAGGAGTACCGCTTTCTGTATCAAACCTTATTTGTTTTTTATTAAACTTAAGGCTTAACAAAGATATAAAAAATGTAATAAGGAATAATTTTGATTATGAATGTGGATGGCTGACCAAATAAATGACGACTGGACTGTACGCAAGTTTTTTTGACTTGTTTTTTTGACTGTACAAAGGTATGTCAGTCTCATCATACCCTAATCTAACTACTACCCTATTTAATAAACCTTAATTAAGTATATAACACTATTGCCCCAGCGAGGGAGATAGTGATGCAGCAACCATTACTGATTACTGATTTATAAAATGGTATGCAAGATGCTATGGCTAAAAAGGAGGTGCTAAGATGTCGAGTTATAGATACATTGAAGATGAAGACGTACTGTGCGGACCCCAAATTAATTGGGATAAGGGCAGGAGAATTATGAAACACTCGTATGATTGGAGTGTATTGTATGACATACATATAACATCTATTCATTTACCTAATATAAATAACTAGCTTTCGCCCGCGGCTTCGCTCGCGTTAAATTCGGTATAACACACCAAGCAGACCTGCAGTTTTTGTTCTTGCGCCTGATCGTTTTTTAATAGCAACGCTAAGTTTTCCCTTTTCTTCCCTCGTTCTCCCTTATATCCCACTGTTTTTGAATAAAAATTAGCCTATGTCCGTCTCCTGGTTCCCAACTATCTCTGTACCAAAATTCATCAAAATCGGTTTAGCCATTAAAACGTGAAGAGGTAACAAACTCACTTTCGCTTTTATAATATTAGTAAGGATACTTTCAAATAAATACCTACGTGACACTTTATTTCAATAAAAGTAAAATGTTCCGTGAAAGCTTCGTGTAAAGATAGCATTTCAACCACAAAGCGATGAAAGATCAGACAATATGGAATGGAGATCCGGACCTGGCACCTCGCCAACCAAATGAAAGCAAACGTATCTAGGCAAGGGAAAATATTTTAAATTGCATTTTGACGTATAACTTATTTTTACGAAATGTTTCTTTTTCTTAATCCTTACTAATCCTTACTCATCTGCCTCATCTGTCGAGGCACACATGACGACATATCAATCTATCAAAACCAGTTTATGCAGACCTCTCATCGGGTCATACACACCGTAGTTCTGTACGATGAGATCTGCATAAATTGGTTTTGTAATGGTTGATGTGTCGTCGTTTGTTTGTTAAATGTAAATGGATCACTTAAGACAGTAGGAATTTTAAGATTGTCACAAGAATATCTAAAGATATAAATAAAATCACATTATAACATTTAAACTACATTATCTACCTCCATTAAAACAGTAGGAATAAACAAAAGTATAACTGACTCTGATCCACCACATTTCGGAAAAGTTCGGTTAACTTCGGAAAACTTCGGAAGGCAGTGCGAAACGACACCTGCATCGTATACTTCACGGGAAAATCTTTCCGACAACTTTGTTCATCTTTTTAACTAACAGGGTGACCATATTTGCCTAATGGTCTCTTATTCCTTTTTTCTAAGGAAACTTGGAAAGCCTTATATCATTTAAAGTACTTTGAAAATGTTTTACAGGCGAATTTTATGTTCGTTGAAAAAAACGATTTATTCTGTTAGGTAAACTTTTCTACATTATGGCCTTGCCGTATGTTATTTAAGACTATAGTACTTTTTTAGGTAGATACGAGAAATCATCCAAAACAACCTCGCTCTGGGCGGAGTGTGAGGGGGATGTCAGACTATTACTAACTAAATCCCACCCATGTTCCTTCTTTTGCCCTTTATGTTCCAGGCCCACGGTATCTCATTTGAACAACCTGCAACCCCGACGTCCATACGTCCAACAAACAGAATCATATTACAAGACCCGGCAGCCATTCGTCAATTACACTTTCTAATTCTTAGCAATTTATTCAGTCTTAAATCAAACACTAGTCCTGTTTATTTCTCAGGTATATTAATACTCTTTTTGCTTCCAACTTGATTAGTCATAAACACAAACTTTATCTCAAAGAAAATCATATTATTTATTCACCAAAAAGTTTTCAAACAAACGACAAAAACAACTCTTATCTATGGTCCAAACTTTTAAGTCCATTGTGAAAAGTAGGTATAAATGTTTTCGTTCCTCATTTTCTTTTTTTGAACTCGATTATTTTTATTTGCTCAAGTCTTTGTAAAGTTCATCGTTGCGTTCTGAATGTAAATCAGTTTTCTTTGGAATTAAAAATGTTATTGTGTTGTACGTTTTGGGAGAGAAAAAACATTAATCTTAAACTGCTCAAAACTGGTTCGAAAACAATACAGTTGTCTCTTTAAGTTTTTTTTTGAAACGCTGTTTGCTTCAGTAAAAGGAAATATAGTAATATAATTTAAGCTGTAGTTTTTCCCGTCGTTCTTTGACTTGCAGTTGCAGTTGTTGCTCTGCCAAGCAAAAACTTTTTGCATGTAAATAAGAAACAAACAATAATAACCCAGCTCATTCACTGTGATTCCAGTCTAGATTTTCTGTTCTATTATATTAATATATTTTGTATGACAATTTTATAATCCAAAACCAAGTATTAAATCTCTCTTGTCATTATAGACTCCAGAATGAAAAAAAAAACAGTTTCAAATCATCGTTTTATCTAATTAACATTAACCATGCTTTCAAACAAGTATATTCGTTGTAAGTCAATAGTGATTCTTTTAAATCAGTAATTATCAGAAATCAATATATTACTGACTTAAAAGCTTATAGACTTGACATACCTGCAAAATTTCTATGACTACCCATAAAAACTGGTACACAACATGGCCGCCAATTTCATTCATCATCATTCAAGGAAATAATCAAAATTCCTTGTACACGAAATTGTTTAACATAACTTGACACAAAACATGTAGGAAAACATAATAAACCATTTATGGCTCTCTGATTATCAAAATATTGTTTCTAAAAGATGGAGAACCTATCCTTCCATCCTCGCCAAAGTATTTAGGAAGAAAAATAGCTAAGTACGTCGTCAACCGTAAGTTTTGCCGTAAAGCCCCGCGGCGACGAGGGATTTGTGGTGACAACGCGATTGGTAAGTATTGAGGTTTTTGGAGAGCTATCATTATGAGTTAGTATCTATGTAGGCGGGGAAAAAACGCTCAATTCAATTTTCATTGAAAATCCTTTTGTTACTAGAAGGACATGTAGCAGCCGGGGTTGCGGGTTGTTCGAAAGAGATACTGTCGCCCCGGAACGTAAAGGGCAATAGAAGGAACATAGGTGGCTTTTAGTTAGAAAAAGTCTGACACTCCCTGACAAAGTTATTTGATGATTTACCACCCAAACAACAAGGACATGTAGCAACATTTTTTTTTGTAAAATTCATTAAAAGCTTTGTTAAAATTACAGCTGTCAGGATGTAAGTACATAGGTAATTACGCCATCAATTTTAAATACTAAATTTTTTATACATTAATTTAATTTACTTTTTATTATACAACATAGCGTAAAATTCTGAGTTTGTGAATATTTATTTCGGTAAGACCAAAGCACAAAAAAAAAACATTTGAAATAAAATTAATTTTTATCATTTGTTTTGTATTATTATCAGCTGGATTATACAGCCTGATTTATTTGCTAACATTAAATGAAAAACAAATGAACACCGAAATCAAATTCCCTACAATTCGGAATGCTTACAACAGCAGCACCAATTGTTGGTTGTATTTACTCGTACAATGCCAGCTGTGTCATAAAGAACAATAGGCACTATTTTATTGTTCTATATAAAGCACATTGCTCTAATAAACGGCATTACATCACGCCTGTAGTCTCCGTGGGATTAAGCTGAGGTGTACCTAATATTATGCCCATACTTCGCCAGTTAAAAATAAATAAGCATGTAATCTAGTCCAAAACCATAAAATGTTGATAAATGATGTTTATTTTGCAAGTAGGTTTTCACAAACACTTTTACACGTCATCTTTTTTTAAAACTAGATGAGGCCGGTGTTTCGTACCCGACTACTCTGAGAAGAAACAGCCGAGACAAACTCAGAGGTCATAGTCTATTTTAAAGTCCAGACAAAATAATCTTGGTCAACTTACATGAGGACTATGCAGATTGTGTCTGAAATGGTCTTTTTAAGAAAGCACCACACAGATTGAGTGGATAACAATGCACTTAAAACTATGTTAGTATGGACAGCAAAATTAAATCATGAAATGAAGCCGCGACCATCGGGGACTCTGAGCGATCAATAAAAACACCCAGTATAGTGTTGGTACTACCACAATGCATGTTTGTCTAAAGATAGCGGCAAAACGATAGCGGCAAAACCTCAGTGGTAGACACGGTTCACGGTTGGTGCAGTGGCTGAGCAATTGAATGCTGAGCTGCGTTCGCGGGTTCGATCAAACAAATATTTGTATGGCCTTACAAATAGTTGTTCCGCGTCTGCCTGTTTGTGTATGTGAGTTTAAATGTTTGTAAACGCACCCACGATACAGGAGAAATCTTAGTGTGAGGCTAAGTTTAAAAAAAAATGCCCCTGACGTACTGCAATGCACTCAGGGCATTATTATATCCCAGCCACCGCGATACGACTACCGGACACCGTAGATGCGGGCCTGTGGATGGTGCGCAAGGGGGGTAGCGCATCGTCCGTCCGTCTATTGACGACAGGCGGTGTCGACGGCGCGTTAGTGTTCACGCGCGCCTCTAAGAGATGTCAACAGAGCAGAGGGGCCTGCTAGGACCACCGCCTGCTTGGGTTGCGGGTTGAACGGAAGAAATACCGCGGCAGTGGAATATAAAGGGCAGTTGAAGGAACATGGGTGGGTTTTAGACAGTATAAGTCTGACTCCCCCCGCTCTGGAGCGGGGGAAGTTATTTGATGATCAGTTGATTATATTCGAAACTCAATCTCAAAGCATTTATTTCAATTAGACCATTACAGGCACTTTTACAACTTCGTAGCTGCTACTGAGGAATTCCTGACAGCAAAATCCAATAACTGTTTGCCCTATGTGGGACTCGAACTCAAGACTACATGCACAGCCGCTGCTCTGGCGGCTACTAAAACAATGAGTCAGTTAACGAAGGTAAAAACTTTTCTTTTCCGTCACTAATTAATGGGAATCACTCTTTTCAAAAGGAAGATCATAATGTTTTAAGCTTAATTAGTACATATGTTAATATTACGCCTGTCCAAAAGCTTACGTACAACGCTTACCCAGTTAATTTTTCTCATTTCACTTGTTATTTTTAAATCCCATGTAAAAAGAGGACGAGTCTAGCATTCACAGTACATTCACAAATTATTATACCTTGTGACTGAGACTGTAGCTTCATTCTTTTGTTTCTTGACACTCAAAAGTGCCTGTAATGGTCTCATTGAAACAAATGCTTTGAAATTGAGTTTGAGCTTCTAATGTCATCAACCGACGATGGTTTGAGACTCTTGTCTGCTTGAAACTCGCCCATGTTCCTTCTTTTGCCCTATATGTTCCGTGGCCACGGTGTTTTTCAAATAACCTACAACTGTGGCAGGCAGTGGCTCTGGCAAGCCCCTCTGCTTTGCTGACATCTCTTTGTAGCGCGTGGCAAACGAACGTGCCGTCGCCACGGCCTATCTTCACTAGACGGACGGACGGTGGGCTACCCATTACTCACCATCCAGAGGCCTGCGCCAACGGTGGTGGCCGGGATCTCCCGCAGCAGCTGTATTGATTTGAGGTTCTGCTTCTAAGAACATCCTTATCGATAAATCCAATAACACCCAAAAATCCTTACTAATATTATAAAAGCGAAAGTGAGTTTGTTTGTTACCTCTTTACGTTATAATGGCTAAACCGATGTTGATGAATTTGATTGATGGTACAGAGATTGTTGAGAACCAGGAGACGGACATAGGCATTTTTTTTTTAAAGGGAAAGCGTAAAGTTGCTATTACAAATCAATAAGGCGCAAGGGGAACTGTGTTACTCCGAATTTAACGCGAGCGAAGCCGCGGGCAAAAGCTAGTTATAAATATATTCTCTCTTTTCTCGCCAAGATCTCTCCAACCATTGTTACAGATACAATTGTACAAAACGTTAGCTTGCCAAGTATTATGTTTAAACGGATACAACTCGCCACTGTGAAATAGAAACAAAATGCACTGAAGTAAGCCAATGTGACGGGATTGAAAAATTGAAAGATCAACTTGTCGTAATGTTTTAAATTTTATTTTGTTTTTCGTGTTTTTAATGAGAAAATACATGACAAGAAAAAGGCGATAGTCGACTATTGGCAAAATGCGCTAAGAATAATGAGGTTAATGGAATCGCCGTCTTTAACCCGTCTTTATAAAGCACTAGCTTTTGCCCGCGGCTTCGCTCGCGTTAAATTCGGGGTAAAACAGTTCCCCTTGCGCCTTATTGTTTTGTAATAGCAATGCTAAGTTTTCCCTTTTCTTCCCTCTTTCTCCCTCACATCCCACTTTTTTCAAAAAAATATTAGCCTATGTCCGTCTCCTGGTTCCCGACTATCTCTGTACCAAAATTCATCGAAATCGGTTTAGCCATTAAAGCGTGAAGAGGTAACAAACAAAAAAATAAACAAACAAACAAACTCACTTTCGCTTTTATAATATTAGTAAGGATTTTGATCAAAGCTCGTGTCTTCTCTGTGTGAGAAGATGTCTTTGCCCAGCTGTGGGATAATAATAAGGTGGAATTATGATTTTAAAATTAAAATCAAGAGTTTTGAAGGTCACATTACAAAATACAGTCCCACAAAAACGCCCTGCCCTTCGCTCGAAAGCTGTTTCTAAGTTTTTCGTCGATAACTGCTTTCAATTGAACGGGCCTGTTGGTCTAGTGGTTAGTGGCCCTGACTGCTGAGCCGGAGGTCGTGGATTCGATTCCCACCCAGGACAAACTTTGTGTGATGAGCATAATTGTTTTTTCTGTGTCTGGGTGTGATTTATTTATAATATGCATGTATTTATAAATTATATAAGTATGTATATCAGTTGTCTGGTTACCATAACACAAGCTCTGCTTAGCTTGGGATCAGATAGCCGTGTGTGAGCTGTCCTAAGAAGATATTTAAAAAATATATATATTATTATGTAAATAACAATATTCGACGGTTTGTTTATACAATAATAATCTGGTTACGAAATAACCTAAAACACACACTTGAGAGTTACGCCATTTAATCGCCATCATAGAAATTAAAAATATCCGCCATCTTTTGGAGTCCGCCATGTTGGATTCTAACGGTGTCATTTGTCATCTAAACTGTATGTATGCAATATTGCAGATCAATCGAAAAGTAGTTCGATTTAAAAAAAACACAACTTTTCCCCACACTAGGAATTACTCCTGTATCGTGGGTACGTTTACAACCATTTAAACTCTCATACACAAACAGCCAGACCCGGAACAACTATATGTAGGCTATACAAATTATTTGTTCCTTGCTGGAATCGAACCCGCTACACGCAGCGCGGCAGTCGATCGCTGAGTCACTGTGCCAACCGTGCCGTCAATGTTTTTTAATCAATTTAGTCTTTTTTTATTTCAACTAGATACCTTTACGCATTCCACACATGGTCTTGACAGACAGAGGGACAGCAAAGGGATCGTATACGGGTTCCGTTTCTTCCTTTTGAAGTACGAAAGCCTGAAAAAGAAAACGGACTATTTTAAGCTGCAACAAAATTATTTACTTACTAGCGGCCCGATACGTGCTTCGCTAAGTATTTACAAAAAAATGTGATGCAGCGCCATCTGCCGGACAAAATTGTGAATCTAAACCATTCCCAGATCCCCTTGAACACACACAAAAAATTTCATCAAAATCGCTCCAATCGTTTGAGAGAAGTTCAGTGCCATACACACTCACAGAAGAATAGGGTATTTTACTCTATATGAAAGAAATTCTAGAAATAAACAATTCAGATAGCTTAGGCAATAAGCAGTCGGAAAATGTTAGATTTAGTTAATAGAATAACTAAATAAATTTTAAAATTGATTTCAAAGATTTCACTTTTTTTAGTCTGTGGTTTTACTAAGCGAAACAGTGTCCGCCATGATTATTACGTCATACGGTCATGTAAACCAAAAGTGACAACTGTCAACTGAGCAACGTTTGTTATTTTTGTATTCAAAAACTTTACATTTTAATTTTTATTGAAATAATAGTAATAATACCATGGAAGACGGTTTCGTAAAAGGAGACAGTACAAATTTAAAGAAAAATAAGACATAAATTAGCAACTTTCTAGGTACTAGCTTACATAAAACTTCCAAAAATATATACTTTCCTTGTAACCTATTGTGAAAAATATTTTAGATAAGTAATGAATAGCTATAATACTTACATCGAAGTGATCTTCACAAAAGTACAAACGAGATTTCGGACAATTGTGTTGGATTGGATCCCTTCTCGGAAGTTTGAACTAAGTTCTTCTTATATTTAAATCAGTTGGCACTTGAATCCACAACTTGTCCGGCGTTTTAACACTAGTGTTTTTACATTCAGGAACAGCACACCAATGGTAATAACTCATTTTTAAATTATAGTGAATTAAGTACCTATACAACTAAACAGAAGGATTAATAACAACGAAATTGTTTACATGACCAACTGACGTCATGACCACAGAGTAACATGGCGTCAAGCGTTTTTGTGATTTTACGCGCGAAAATAGAAATTGTAAAATTGAAATGCAGTTTTATGGCACTTATCGATTGAATAATTTTTTTTTGTTTTTTTTTGGTGGTTTACTGGGACCCTACGATCAAAATGGGATACTTTTAAAAATGAGTGTAATACCGTATTATATATATATAAAGATTTACACAGAAAAACCGAAAATATGAAACATTTCTGTGGTTTCAATAACGAGTTTATTTTAGGTAGCCAGTTTCAATAGCAAATCTTTATTGACGACCGCAACATGCAGCACCGTTCAACAAAATGTTGTATAAAATGTTACGACTTTCAACAATTTCAATTTTACTACCCGACCAAATGTAGAACATTTCTACTGGCTTTCTACTGGGTTAACTTAATAAATTCTTATTTTTAAAATTAGCTTTTGCCCGCGTTTTTGCTCGCGTTGATTTCGGGGTAACACAGTTCCTCTTTCTTGATTTGCAGATACCTGCTATCTACAGCTTTTGCCCTTGCACCTTATTGATTTGTAATAACAACGCTAAATTTTCCTATTTCTTCCCTCTTTCTTCCTCCCATCCTACTTTAAAAAAAATAGCCTATGTCCGTCTTCTGGTTCCCAACTACCTCTGTACCAAAATTCATCAAAATCGGTTTAGACATTAAGGCGTGAAAAGTCTCTCTCTCACACTGAAAAGTCGTGCACATCTAAAGCGTCCGTTTTCGATTAAACATTCTAGCTATTTCTTATTTTGTAAGAAGATGCTAATAAAATTGGATGCGTTATCCGGAAATCCATATGTCAATATTGATATTCCTCCTTTCTACATACAAGTACAGTTGGGAACAAATATTTGTATGTCATGGCAAATATTTGAACCACTCAATGTTACGAGTTAAGGGACTAAGGGCGATAATGCAAATAATATAAGACCGCGACGAAAATTGGGTCGACCAAAAAATCAAATGATTGAAAAGTCTATTATAAGTAAGGAAGGGAAATCAAATGGTTGAAAAGTCTTTATAAGTAAAGACAGGGTAAATACTAGGCTGGTAACTAAAGAGATACCTAATAGACACAATACTAGGGATACCTGTCTTATGGAAACAAGATTTTGCTAAAAGTCACTACGGAGATAAGCCCGATATACAGAGTGGGATTTTGTGATGCCACCTGAAGGGAAAGTACTTTGGCCGGGCGTTTGAGAGAGAGAACATCTGCCCAACCCAGCCGCCGTGGGAGACGCCCCGGGCGCCGGGCGCCGCGAAACGACTCTCGGCCACCGTAGATGCGGGCCTGTGGACGGTGAGGAATGGGTAGCTCACCGTCCGTCCGTCGATTGACGACAGGCCGTGTCGACAGCGTGATTCACGCGCGCCTCAAAGAGATGTCAGCAAAGCAGAGAAGCTTGCCAGAACCTCCGCCTACCGGGGTTGCGGGTTGTTCGAAAGAGATACCGCGGCCCCGGAACGTAAAGGGCAACAGAAGGAACATGGGTGGGTTTTAGTCAGTACAAGTCTGACATGCCCTCGCCATGCCCCCGCTCCGCCCAAAGCGGGGGAAGTCATTGGGTGATTTCCCACCCAAAAAAAAAGGGAAAGTACTCTTAAAACTTTATATAGAAAATTTTACTCAAAGAAAACATTCCTTTATTTTTGAAAAGAAAGAAAATGGCATTTAAAGATTTTTTTTTAATTCGCTTGCCACACACGGTAATCGAACCGACTAAAATCTGTAGTAAAAGTTGCACCCTGTACTTTTATTGCATCGATCGTTAGGATGAAATCTCTTTAACAAACTTTATAAGTTAAATGAAAGGAAAATAAAACTATGGACTGTAAGATTTACAGCAAAACAATTCCCAATAAAAACACTCTTTTTTTAAACCCACTTGACCGGTCAAGTGCGAGTCGGACTCGCGCACCGAGGCTTTCATACAAACTTGCCGGACCGTAGACTTGAGTACACGGATTTAATTTTAACCTCCACTCGTTCCCGAGACAAAGTGTCTTGACAGACATACGGACAACTAAGTGATCCTATAAGGTTCCGTTTTTTTCCTTTTGAGCTACGGATCCCTAAAATTAACTCGTAAATATAAGCCACACTTTACCCATGTACGAACAACAGCGTCAATAAATACTGTTTTGTAGGCTACCAAGAAAAATAAATTCCCAAAATCTTTTTCTCTATCGTTAATTTAAAACATTTCTGTTCACCCATGCTCAAAGGGTGTGAGATAAGAAAGCGCGCTTCATAAAGTTTATGCCGTGAAAAATGATGGTTCTATCATATGGGTCAATTCTCGTGAAATTCCTTTTACTGGTAAATCGTATCGGGACCTCGATCCGTAGTAAAGAGTACGTGGTTCTATGGAATTGATAGGTGCAGAAGTCTTACACTATTTACAATACTTAAAACAACAATTTCTATGACCTACTCATTTGTGTTTTTGATCTGGCTGTTTGTATATATGAGTGTAAGTGTATGTTTATAAACGCACGCACCGTACAGGAGAATTTCCTAACGTGGGGCAACGTTTTTTTAATTTCTTTATAAACAAATATATTTGAAGAATAGGGGTAGTTTATCACTCATTGACTGGAGGCGTAAACAAAAAACTTTTTGGTAAAAAATAAAACCGACTTCTAAAAAGGTTTTATTTTTTTACTAAAAAGGTTTTATTTCAGCATTTTTAGTTATAGTATTATGATATAATACGCAAACACGGTTAAAAAGTTTTTATTTTTAGCTTTAGTCCCGTCTTAAATACAAGTTTTAGTTCCACATCACGCTATAGATTAAATACTAAGTATCTATATTATGCTTTAGTATTAAACCAATTCAGAAATCATATGCATCATCCCCTAGGAGATACAGCTGATACTTGATCTGATGATTATGTTTCTTAATGACTAGGTGAGGGGTGGGGAGTGGGAGCAGGGTGACCGTATCCCCATACGGTCACCCTGCTCCCACTTGCCTGCCTATCCTGGCAAAACCCATACTTATACATGTGATTGCAGCAATCACGGCAGATTTTCTGTCATTTAATGAAGAGTGCCGTTGTATATCACTGAAGATCTATCACGAAATTAAAATACAATCACCTCAAAAAACTGCGATGACCTTCCAAACCATAGTACATAGCATTTTTTGATCATTTGTCTTCGACAACTTCTAAAATATAATCGACGAATTAGTATATCATCAACGTACACAGAGTCAATCTAATACGCATTATTAAAAATAACTCAAAAACTACGTGTCGGATCTTGATATTTTTTTTATGGGACCAAACGACAACCACCAGCTTTCGATTAAAAAAGAGTCATCAAAATCGGTTCTCTCAGACCTGAGTTGTGAGGTAACAAACACAAAAAAAACATACAGTCGAATTGAGAACCTCCTCCTTTTTTGAAGTCGGTTAAAAAGCAAAGAGTTTATGATTTGATAACTATACGTGTTGAAACGAAATATTTTGGTGGTGCGCTGATATCGCAAAAGATATCTTACTAACCAAATTTTATGTTTTTTTTTAGATTAACTAACGGACTTGGGTACTGAGGGTTCCGTACAAAGCGATGTCTTGTGATTGCTTAGACTTAGAGGGATTTTTATACACTTCTAAGGTACCACAGACTTAATTTTATGCTTTTAATTTCAAGTCGAAACCCCCATGCGTTCCTTAGATAAAGAGTCTTGACAGAGAGTCAGACGGACAGTTTTTCCTTTTGATGTAAACTTAACAGACGATGGGATGAAAGTGGGACTTCTGTTTGGCCTATAACATTCCGAAAGTAAAGTCGTGTTAGTTAGATGCGACCGTTCGAGCTCTGTTGATAAAATCGGTGAGTAAAATCGACCAATTGGCTGACTTTGATCAATATATCGAATCTCGTTTGACGTTGTTCACGACGTGGTGAGGTTGTCGTTTTGGCACTGTTTCACTCTTTCGATTCTATTTGACATGCAGGTAGCACGTTAACTAGATCAGATGAGAGGATCTGAGTATTTTATGCTTTTATCTATACTATATTATTACTATATTATATATATATATATATATTATATCTATACTAATATTATAAAACTGAAGAGTTTGTTTGTTTGTTTGTTTGAACGCGCTAATCTCAGGAAGTACTGGTTCGAAATGAAAAATTCTTTTAGTGTTGGATAGTCCATTTCTTGAGGAAGGCTATAGGCTATATAACGTCACGCTACAACCAACGGGTGCTGAGCAGCGTGGGTGAAACCGCGTGGAACAGCTAGTAACAGATAAGAAGCCATATTTACTTAGTTAAATAGTTCACACATCTTGCTTGCTGTAATATGTGATGGATAAATGCGATTTGTGATTCTGAAACAGTTCTCTGGAAACAGTAGTCTGGAATAACACATAGGATACTTTTTTTCGAATATCACGTGGGCGACGCCGCAGGTGCCAGCTAGTATGTTCATAAAAACGTAATGAAGTGTAGTAGTATGTATGTATGCTCCTTAGGTAGACTTAACCCATTGTGTGCACTACTTAATAGTGATATTAAATATTATGCTGACGATGTACTTCACCTGTAATGCGCATTTCTTTATAATTAGTGTGGTACTTATTGAATGGAGTTCAATCAAGAGATTTTTTTTAGAATTTTCCAATTCCAACCAGTAGTCCCTGAGATTAGCGCGTTCAAACAAACAAACAAACTCTTCAGCTTTATAATATTAGTATAGATATAGATACAAAGTGAAGTTATTTGTCTGCTTCTTTGGTCTATTCATAGCAAGTGCGGCTGTTGATATTACTAGTCTTGGGTTCGTTTCTTGGGTCTAGTTTTGCTTAAGGAAATGATTAATAGTTCCAATTTAAGACCGCTATTACTTAAAAGAAACATACACAAATACAGATGTGAATATTACATATTAAAAATAAATAGAATGTAACCCAAAAGCGACTACATGTAATAAAAATTGTGAAAACATCGATAACGATATAACGACCATTTCCCGCGCAGTAATTTTCCAAGATGGCGGCGTGAATCCCGCCAAATGTATCGGAAAAGCGCATTCTATTGGTTTATGTGAAATGTTCTGAAAGAAAAGTTATCTTCACGCATGTTTGTTTAATGATTTGATACGTAAGTTCTAACTTGAAAGTTAGAAACTATCTGAATGTCGTATAAATGTTTAACAAACTATAAAGATCTTTAAAACTTCTCATACATCTGCAAGTCTAAAAAACGCAAATGTTTATTTATTTGTTTAGTGTTGTTACTATTTTATTGTTTTAACAACGCTACAAAATCCTTACTCATATTATAAAAGCGAAAGTGAGTTTGTTTGTTTGTTTGTTACCTCTTCACGCTTTAATGGCTAAACCGATTTTGATGAATTTTGGTACAGAGTTAGTTGGGAACCAGGAGACGGACATAGGCTAATAGGCTAATATTTTTTTGAAAAAAGTGGGATGTGAGGGAGAAAGAGGGAAGGAAAGGGAAAACTTAGCGTTGCTATTACAAATCAATAAGGCGAAAGGGGAACTGTGTTACCCCGAATTTAACGCGAGCGAAGCCGCGGGCAAAAGCTAGTAGTTAAATAAAGAGACTTTACATGTGTACTTAAATTTAATAATAAGATAATGACATTCATATTTTAAATTCTAGTCTTCCAGTCCTTACACATTACTGTCTACGTTTCTTTTCTTCATATTTCCTTTCGCAGGCCTGCTGGTAGAAATTGCTTTTGAAATAAGCTGTGCCTTTGTACTCTATGTTTCGTAATTATGTTTCCTTATGTTTTCTCCTGTACCTAAATTAATTTTTAAAAATGTTATACCACAGACTACCTACTTTACTGTTTCTCCTCTTTAAAATCCATCCAAAGGTTGTCTTGAAAGGATCGCTTTTAGCGATAAGACCGCCCATTGTGTCGCCCTGTTCAAAGTTGTATAATGTTAATCCTGTTACTTGTATGGTGTACATAATAAAGAATATTTTATCTATCTATCTATCTCCTGTGTGTACATAAGTTATTAAATAAACCTAGAGAGAGCGGCCAAAACTTGTGAATGATAGCCCCTCCCCCCCCCCTTTAGGAGTTGTGGCCACACGCAAGCCTATTTAGTATAAAAAATAAATAAGAATCTACCCAATCTCAAACATTGTTTTAAGCTACATCGGTTTTCTTACCATATACCATATATATACGGTCACTTACGGAATATTATCCGTGATTTGTTATTTTTGTGATTACGAAATATATCCCAAAAGTAACAGTCTAAATATAGGACTTAAACTCTTTATATATATTTAACACTAACTTAAAACGTGACACAGAAATCACAGGTTCGGTACAGAAATGAGATGGAAATGTTCTACCTATAGCATTTTTTTTGCGGATGGGAAATCATCAAATAACTTCCCCCGTTCTAGGCGGAGCGGGGGGGAGTGTCAGACTTGTACTGACTAAGATCCACCCATGTTCCTTCTACTGCCCTTTATGTTCCGGGGCCGCGGCATCTCTTTCGAACAACCAGCAACCTCGGCAGGGACATAGGACACACATGCATTATGTACTAATAACCACATATGTATAGGAATGTCAAACACCACCGATTGTAAATTCACTAAGCCTTTGGGAACAATAGCTCAAACTAACTGGAATTACAGGCCTACAGAATGCAGCATCCATTGTTTCCAACCACACTATCAGCATTAAACATGCAAAAACAAATAAATCTCGTTACTGGCGCATGAATTCGTGTTCACGCTTCAAATTCTGGTGTAGAATGCGAACCTCAAAATTTCAGCACCCTAACCACACGCAGAATAAATTTGCATGCCAACAATTAACAGTACAAATAAAATGCTTCTGTAGTTGCAAAAATGTTTGGAAAAGTCTAGTCTAGTCTGTTTTTGGTGGGTGGGAACACTTTTGCTCTTCATATTCCGAGGCCGCGGTATCTCTTTCTAACAACCCGTAACCCCAGCAAGAGGTGGCCCGGGCAGGCCCCTCTGCTTTTCTGACAGACTCTTTAGGGCGTGCGTGGAACACGAACACACTGACGGACAAACGGTGAGCTACCCATTGCTTATCCTCCACAGACTCGCATCTACGGTGGCCGGGAGTCGTTTCACACGCCCGGCGCCCAAAGACCCTTCGACGTAGACTTTCTGATAAATAACAATTTTCCCAATCAAATAAACTTCAATGACAGACTACATCACCCAACATCAGAAATGCTCTAAAACATCTCTTGATTCGGATTTCAAAAGACCATTAGTTGGAATCAAGATTCGATAGTATTTTGTTCGGTCCGTTTGCTCCATTACCCAGAATTCGTTGAGGAAAATGAAAACATTGAAGGAAGGAATTGCCACGAAGGGAAAATATATTTTTCGTGAAAGAAAAACAGGTATACACTGAAGATGAAAAAATCAAAACATATAGCAATATAACATATTTTCTTTATGAGTTCTCAAAGATTTTGGGTGTTCGTGATTTGTTATTTGTGTTTTTGCGGTTATTTTTGATCGAAAATGTTTGGTTTGTTCGTGATGCTTAAAAATCGGAGAATATATTTTTTTGCTTACTTCCTTCTTTCCTTTAGGCTTACTTCCTTAAGTCAAAATTGATGATTATTAATGATAAGCTGGTATCTATTAAAAGACATAGATTTTTTTTGTGGATTGGAAATCATCAAATAACTTCCCCTGCTGTGGGCGGACTAGGGAGGAGTTTCAGACTTGTACTGACTAAAATGTCCATGTTCCTTCTAAGCTAATCTCTGCTTAGATTGACCACCGAAGTCAGAAGGACTATTAATAAGTGCCATTCGAACTCCCGCGTCGAGGGTTCTGTACAAACTTGCGACATAAAAGATAATATTTAATATTTTTTGACTACGTAAACTTAGAGGTTTGATTTACAACAGCACCAAGGAACCACAGATTTAAATCTATGGTTTTAATTTTAACTCGATATCTTTAGGCATTTCGGCATATATCGATAGATAGATTATTTATTATGTACACCATATAAATTACAAGAATAACAGTATATAACTTATAAATAGGGTAACACAATGAGCGGTCTTATCACTAAAAGCATAAAGGGTCTTGACAGACAGACAGACAAAAAAAAAGTGACCCTATAGAGGTTCCGATATATCTTCTTTTGAAGTATGGAAACCAAATTATATAAGAAGTGATGACACTTACTTTCAAGGCCATTCTGAAAAACTTGAGACTATACTTACGAACAACATAGATATGTTTCCTTATTAAACAGAATACGGAACCAATCAGATTAGAAAGGGGCATATTACACAAGGATATTTCTAATTTATCACCCATCCTATAGATAGACTATGTGATACCGCGGACCCAAGCTATTGTCCTGCCAATGAATGGCTCCCATGCGACGGTCCAAATACAAAACATACTACCGAAATCTTAATTTTATTGGAATCTTATTTACGTAGTAGGTGGTAGTTAATTTTGAAATTTATGGCGTGGGTTTAAAGTTATATTTTGAATTAGCTTCTATGTGTATATGAGCGTATCTTATAGAGCGTTTTATGTCCTAAACAAAATGATTGTCTACTTCATCGAAATCAAATGTCAAAACCACTTCAATAGATCGCCTCATACATCGAACCTCGAACAATCCGGCAGCCCAGTTCTAATGCATCCTTGCTGGACTATTTAATAGCTCGATTTAAAAAAGGATAAACTTTAAGACCCATACATACCTCGACAATTCAATATTGGGCGGTTAAAAAACCATTTCAAAAGCCGAAACCACAAATCAGAATCTATCCCGTTTTTGACAAATTTATGGATCTACGAAGTTTAATCAAAATTGCCGTAAATCAAGGGACCAAATGGCTAGTTGAATTATAATCCCACTTTTTATCTCAAACTGAACGCAAGGTCAGTAAAGGAATTTCAATTTAGGACCAAAGGAATTTCAAGGACTGGGCTCCGTAGCTCTGAGCTACGGCGTAGCATCTGCTACGTGACCGTAGCTGCGTAGCTTTTTATTTGACGTAATGTATGCTACGCTGTTGGGATAAAAAACGTTTTTAATATGGACTGCATGTTAAAAAGGAATGGCTGCTGACGGTAAACGGGTCATGCGACTCTATTGCTTTTACGTGAACAAAAATATTATAATAAAAACAAACTGTAGAGTGACGTAATTTTATTTTCCGTATTTCCTCAGTAAATCCTTTCATTGATATATCATATTGACATATCATGGAAATGCATTAAATAACAAACAAACAAATAAACAAACAAACTCACTTTCGCTTTTATAATATTAGTAAGGATTAGTGGAGCTAATAAAAACGTCTTATAACTATTCGACCCCACCAAAGGTACTTATGACCAAGGAACTTTACCCAGGCATAATAACAAGTACCCAAGTCTTACCCTTGTTTGACCCTCTATATTTTATTCAAAGCTTTCAGCACTTCATTAAGAACCCTTTACTTGAAAACCGTTCGGTAACTTGAAACTTTAATGCTCTGCTTGGAGACCTCAAAGAGGCTTGTGAACCTGCGAACTGAATGATAGACGTGGCAAATAGATTGAATGTACACTCAACAAAATAAAAAAATCAACCATGTTTTTCAGATACAGTTGAGATGCTCTTGATTGTTCACACAAATTAAAGGACATTGCTCTGCGCCCATACATTGTTGGCCCTGGAGCCAACATCATCGGAAAATGATGTATTGTATTCTGTATCATTAGTACACAACACTAAAACAAACTTTATTCAAGAGCCTGGCTACTTATTTCTTTTGTTGACTGTACCTTGGTTGCGGAGTTAGTTAGGGTTGTATTGATTGTGGGTAGAATATTCATTTTATGGGAAAGTGTGCGTGATAATCATTAGCCAAGGGGCAAAATACGGTACCGTTTAGTGAGACGGGTGAAGTTTTGAAAAAAAAATGGGTTTGTTGAACGTCATCAGAACTTTCAACAACAATTGGTAGTTATAAGGTATGGGACTTTTTTGTCACTTAGTATTTTGGTGTAAAGAATTTGTTAAAAAACAAACAGACACTCGGTTCAAACTTTAGGTAAAGCCGCGCTTCCCTAGGTTGGTCTGTGGATGGGTGCCCCACCTACATACCGAGTTTCCTCCGTTCTTCTGAAAGCACTTTAAGATTGTTGCTCCCGATTGTCATTTGTATATCTTTGACAGTCGTTACAGCTAGTCAGTGTCCCGAAAGTCTGACAACTAGTCTTACCAAGAGGTATCGTATTACCCAATGATAACTGGGCTGTGAAGGTGAGATAGGCAGTCGCTCCATGTAAAATACTGGTATTCAGCTACATCCGGTAAAAATGGAATGAAAAAATGAAAATCCCTTTTTTTCTGGCTAGGCAAATAATGATAATGTAGGAATATCACCCTAAATCTTTATAAAATAAAGTTATTCCAATAAAACAACTGTCAGACATTGTAATTTTATCTCATCCGTGCTTACAAAACAAAATTCAAGCGCGCCTACTCAGACCCATTTATTATATCAAAAAATTCAAAGAAAAACATTACTTGAGAGCCGGAAAATATGTCTTTTATTCCTTTTCTTTTTTAAGCTGAGATCAAGGCAAGCGACTTGGCAGTAATAAGGATGTTTCACTGAAAAATTGTTGAAAACCAAGTAGAAATACAGCGTGTTTCAGAAGTGGGAGGTCATTTTGGTAGGGTATTGTTAAGGCGTGGATGTCCGTAAGAGTCTGTCCGTTCGTTTGTCACAGGACTGTTTCTATTAAACCGTAATGGTTAGATACTTGAAATGCAATCTCTGTGATCGCATTTCAAGTATCTAGGTATTGCGTATTTTACCTATGTGTGTTAAGCCACTATAACAACTAATAATAGAAACCAAATAATGTTTTTTTAAAGAGGATCTCCATATATATGTCTGAAACATAGTCATAGTCTGATTTCGAAAAAGAAACACCTATGGAAAACAATACTTGCCTACATTGTTCTGTAGATACGTGGCCATCTATACGAGCTTTGCCTACCTCGTCATTGGTAGATTGTGTTACCAGTACACACAGGTAATAAGTAGCCCGAAAGGATTGTATGACCCAGTATCTGGGTTGTGGAGGACACATATACAGTCGCGCTATCCTTACTAATATTATAAAAGCGAAAGTGAGTTTGTTTGTTTGTTACATCTTCACGCTTTAATGGCTAAACCGATTTTGATGAAGTTTGGTACAAAGATAGTTGAGAACTAGAAGACGGACATAGGCTATTTTGATGGTCCTGTTGGTCTAGTGGTTAGTGGCCCTGACTGCTGAGCCGGAGGTCGTGGGTGAGATTCCCACCCAGGACAAACTTTGTGTGATGAGCATGTTTGTTTGTTCTGTGTCTGGGTGTGATTTATCTATAATATTTATGTATTTATAAATTAAGTATAAGTAAGTATGTATATCAGTTGTCTGTTTACCATAACACAAGCTCTGCATAGCTTGGGATCAGATAGCCCTGTGTGAGTTGTCCCAAGATATATTTTTTTTCTAAAAAGAGTGGGATATGAGGACACGAGACGGAGAAAGAGGGACGAAACGGGAAAACTTAGCGTTGCTATTACAAATCAATAAGCCGCTACTGAATTTAACTCGAGTGAAGCCGCGGGCAAAAGCTAGTGTAAAATATATTGGTATTTAGCTGTTCAGTTAAACTGAAAGCTGACCTCAGCATAGTTTGGAAAAGGCTAAGCAGATGATGGAAAAAAAAACTATTGTCTACCGGGGTTACGGGTGGTTCGAAAGACATACTGCGGCCCCGGAACACAAAGGGTAAAAGAAGGAACATGGGTGCGTTTTAGTCAATAAAAGTCTGAAACTCCTTGTCACTCCAAAGCGAAGAAAGTCATTTGACGATTTCGGATTAAAAATAAAGGACAAGCAAGTTGGGTTTCAAAGTATTTTTCTACCAGACAAATACACACTGTATATAAAGAGAAGTAACAATTTCGTGTTCTTATCCTATCTAGGAGTCAAAGTATTTTTTTTTTAAAACGTTGCCCCACACTAAAAATTTCTCTTGTATCGTGGGTGCGTTTACAAATATTTAAATTCACATACACAAACAACCAGACCCGGAACAATTATCTGTAGGCCATACAAATATATGTTCCGTGCGGGAATCGAACCCGCGGCATGCAGCGCAGCAGTTGATCGCTGAGCTACTGCGCCAACCGTGTCGTCAAATATTTAAGTAATTTCGTCAAGTATTTTTCTACCAGACAGCTCGTGGCTAAATAATAGCAGCCGCTCGGGTCGATCTTAAGGTTAAGCCGCGCTTGCCTAGGTTTGTCTGTGGATGGGTGACCACCCGTTACATACCGAGTTTCCTCCGTGCCTCGGAAAGCACGTTAAGCCGTTGGTCCCGGCTGTCATTTGTAGATCTTTGACAGTCGTTACAGGTTAGTCAGTGTTCCGAAAGTCTGACAACCAGTCTTATCAAGGCGTATCGTATTACCCAGTATTAACTGGGTTGTGGAGGTCAGATAGGCAGTCGCTCCATGTAAAATACTGATATTCAGCTGCATCCGGTTAGACTGGAAGCCGACCCCAACATAGTTGGGAAAAGGCTAGGCAGATGATTTTTCTACCAGACAACTACACGCTGTATATGAACAGAGTAACAATTTCGTGTTTTTGTCCTATCTAGAATGTTAGCCATTTCATATCTCACGGTTCCGTTTTGCCTCAAGCGTTCATTTCTATTGTTTAAACTGCGCAAGACGGTTTCCACTACGTCTACGAGTTTAATTTTCAATTTTTATTTTCTATCTTGTTTTAACCTTCAGTAAAATAGATATGAGAAAAATAATGTTTTTAACTCGCACAGGACAAAAAATATAGTTAAATGAGTAGAGTCATTTTTAATTTATTTAAAATTAAATTTTGCTTTTTATTTACTCTGGACGCTCTTTCTGTGCACGTCTTTCTACATCGTTCTCACATATTTGTATAATCTCAACACGAATGATTTAAATACTATTTTGTAAAAATATTATAATTTAAAAGAGTGTCCATGGAGTTTCTTGCCCATTCTTCTCCATAGAGATCAACGCTTTGGAATGGACAACTGCAGTACTTTCACAAGTTATTATGCCTTGTGACCGGGACTGTAGATTCATTTTGTTTCTTAACATTCAAAAGTGCCTGTAATGGTCTAATTAAAATAAATGATTTGATTTGAGACCAGGTTCAATAATTTTTGTGACCAAAAGAAATTATAGTAAGATGAAACTCATTAGAAAGGGAGGGGAATATGATAAAAATGAAATAAAAAATAAATTACGGTCGATCCGAGTTCGGGGGGGGGGGGGTGAGTTTTTAAGGGAAAAAAATGGTTTATCTATATTTCCGACAAAAATACAAGTCCTATGGAAAAAAGTTAAATGGCAAAGTGTAGGTCGGTGCAGGTCTAGAAAGAAGGGAACCAAAATGAAAAAAAATATTTAATAAAACTTTTATGTACTTAAAAAAAAAAACAGTGACTTTTGTTTAATTCATCGTTTTTAAGTTGTGGTATGATGGACTCTCATCTCATCGAGTATTCATTTTTCATTACTACTAACAGATATTGGCATATCGTCCACATACATTAGAAGAAAAAATATGTATTACTAGCTTTTCGGTTTAAAGAAACTTTTGCCTGCGACTTCGTCCGCGTGGATTAATAGTTCCCGTTCCCGGGGCATTTCCGAGATGAAAACTATAATATGTCCTTTCTCGGGTCCCAGACTATATCTGTACCAAATTTAATTGAAATCAGTTCTGTGGTTTAGGCGTGAAGAAGAGACAGACAGAGTTCTTTCGCATTTATAATATTAGCTTGGATTTGGAAAGAGGATAATAAAATATATATAAAATTTATATGGTTCTTCGGGAGTATACCCTTACAAAGAAAAAGAACGTCAAAAGATTTTTCGTGAAATCGGGTGACATAAATACAAAAACAAAAATGTCGAATTGAAAACCTCCTCTTTTTTTGAAGTCGGTTAAAAAACCTACTGAAGAGAAAATACTAACCTGTCTTCCCGGGATTTCCGATCATCAATCAGATTGAAATGAAAAATCAGTCAGTTGTCAGTTGCCGTAAATGTCAAAGATGAGCCAATTAGCGAAATAGCTAGTGTTTATTGAGGCTATGTTGATTGCCACAGTTCGATAAGTAATTGTCCAATTAGTTATCGAACTGTGGCAATTAAAGAAACGTTTTTCAGACAGTTTAAGTGCTGATTGATTTGACGAATGCCTAACGAATAATATTATCTACTATGCTAATGTAGCTAAGATGAATCTGTATCTTTATTCACAACCGGTAGCAACAAATCCTTACTAGTATTGTAAAAGCGAAAGTAAGTTTGTTTGTTTGTTTGTTACCTCTTCACGATTTAATGGTTAAACTGATTTTGATGAATTTTGATACAGAGATAGTTGGGAACCAGGGACGGACATAGGCTACGTTTTTTTAAAAGTGGGATGTGAGGGAAAGAAGGAAGAAAGGGGAAAACTTAGCGTTGCTATTACAAATCAGTAGGCGCAGGGGCAAAAACTACAGGTAGCGCGTACCTGCATAATTATGAAGAAAGGGGAACTGTGTTACCCCGAATTTAACGCGAGCGAAGCCGCGGGCAAAACTGGTCTAATATATGAAATTCTCGTGTCACAATATTCGTTTCCATACTCCTCCGAAACGGCTATAGCGATTCTTATGATTTTTTTTAATATACATTCAGTAAGTCTGACATCGGCTACTATCTATCTGACTATATATCTATATTTTTCATACCCCTAAGTGATACCCCGGACCTGAGCAGCGGGTGAAACCACTGGGCACAGCTACTTAAATATAATTTAATGTATTTAAAACTAACAGAATGTGGGTGTTATGGTCTATGTGTAAAATTAATATTTACACCGAGTAGAAAATACCAGAAGTAAAATGATTTCACACTAGGTAGAATTTTGCGCAATGCGCAAAAAATTGTTACTGGAAAACAGTCTTTTTTTTGTTGTGTGAAAAATAACTGCTTACGGCAGCGCTCAACATAACGCACTCAAAGCATTGCGTTGCTAGATAGTATGTTTTATTTATTTATTTAATAATTTATGTACACACAAGAGAAAACACAGGAAAACATCATAAAAAACAAAGAGTACAAAGGCACAGCTTATTTCTAAAGAAATTTCAACCAGCAGGCCTGCGAGAGGAAATATGAAGAAATAAACGTAGAGAGTAGTGTGTGAGAACAGGAAGAGAATAGGAACTAAAATAAGAATGTCTTAACTTAAATATAAGTACACATATAAGCATAATAATATTTAACTGTATACATACATAACACAAAAATACATAAACAGATATGTAAATACAATATTATTAGTAATCACAATTGAGAGGAAAGGTAATTTTAATTATACATATATACATAAATTTTATTCATTTACTTAAGAAGTTGACAGATTCGTCTCCAAATTAAATGGTAGTTCGTTTTTCCCCATGTATTTATGTATCTTTATAACTCTCTTGACTTTATTTTGTTTGTATGTATGTATTTAAGTATTTATCGTTATATTATATTTGTTAATGTTTACTCGAAACACTTTCTGTTATGCAGCCTACTATGTTTTCTCTCTGCATCACCCTAAGGTAGACTGGTAGAAAATGCCTAAGGCATTAAGTCCGCCTTTGTACAGTGTTTACACATGTGCATAAAGTTTAATAAATAAATAAATAAATATTATGTCCTCTTGCCTGCTTTTGACTGCACTCTTTATTCCTTCCCTTCCCTTATAGGATTACTTTATAGACAGTCAGTCTATATGTCAAGACCCATTATTTTGGAAACGCGTAATTTTAATACTATCGACACTATCGACTACTATCGACTATACTCGATACGAGTTAAAATTAACCATACACTTAAGTCTTCAGTCCCCTAAAGCTGTGAAAAAAAACAACTTAAGTCTCTATCGCAGCTAAAAGATACGCGAAATTATGTCGCAATTTCGTACGGAAGTCCAACTCGCACTTGGCCAATTTACTTTTTCTTTTTTTACCTTTAAAAAACTAACATAAAAGGTTATAAGTTTCAAAAGTCTGATTGTAAGTAGGAAAAAAAACGTGCCTCGATTTCGTTAAGGGTGTTTTCATACCCGTTATCAAGAAATTGGCCACTTCAAAATTACATTTCGTGTCATGATATTAATATTATGATAATAACAATAATTAGTAACATTCGCAATTATAGTTAATCGCATTTAGTGTTAATAGTATGAGGGCGGAAATAATAATCCCTCCTAATGCCTCTAATCGGCTTGATACAAGATACCCTGTTTAATCAATTAACCCTACCCAAATTAGACCATTACGATACTCCCTAAGTTGCGTCACGGTCCCCAATTTCCGTCGTTCTTGGTCCCGTACTTATTTTATACATACTATATGTATAAAAGCGAAAACTACTGACACACACATTACGAAATCTCAGTGACTGCAAGTACATACTAAAATTTTGCATTGGTGATATTTTTAGGACGTACATTAATAGGTGCGTAAGAAGACGGGGTTTTGCAAAATTCAACCCCTAAAGAGGTGTAACAGGGTTGCAAAGTAAGTATGAAAGAATGTGATTGCTTGGCCGGATTGACTAAATTTTGAATAGACATTCTTACACGAAATTAAGGGACTAGATTTATAACATCACGCTACGGCATTAAAGAGCTGAAAGCAGCGCGTGAAACCGCTTTTATAAAATGGTTAAACCAGGCATCTGGCACCTTCAGAATAACTACCTACTGTTCAAAGGAAGTTTTTTTTTTAATAACATAACATTATGCTTGTTATCTCTATAGGATTAAGCACAAGTACAGGCACAGCAGAAAAAAAATGTTGCCCCACACTAGGAATTTCTCCTGTACCGTGGGTTAACAAACATATAAACTCGAACAGCCAGACACGGAACAACTATCTATAGGTCATACAAATATTTGTTGCGGGGATTAAACCCGTTACACGTAGCGCAGCAGTCTAACGCTTAGCCACTACGCCAACTATGGTGGATGGTACACTCACCAGCAATATCATGTGTGTCATCATCTGCCTAGCCTTTTCCCAACTATGTTGGGTCGGCTTCCAGTCTAACCGGATGCAGCTGAATATCAGTATTTTACATGGAGCGACTGCCTGTCTGACCTCCACAACCCAGTTAGTACTGGGTAATACGGTACCCCTTGGTAAGACTGGTTGTCAGACTTTCGAACACTGACTACCTGTAACGACTGTCAAAGATCTACAAATGATAGCCGGGGCCAACGGCTTAACGTGCTTTCCGAGGCACGGAAAAAACTCGGTATGTAACGGGTGGTCACCCATCCACAGAATAACCTAGGCAAGCGCGGCTTAACTTAAAGATCGACCCGAGCGGCTGCTATTATTTAGCCACGAGCTTCTCCGAGCAATATCATGTGTGTATACACATCAAACTGTGTTGCTTAAAGTTTTACAATTAAACGAACATTATATTTTGAAAGCCATATTCTATTTTTCGGATAGTAAATCATAAACTAACGTCGCCGGCTCTGGGCGGAGTGTCAGAGTTTTATCGTAAGACGTGACTGAAGATGACTCGATGATGAAAGATGAACATAACGGGTAAAAGATGGAACATAGGTGGGTTTTAGTCAGTACAAGTCTGACACTCTATCCCATCCGCAAAAAAAAACCCTCGTTGACACAATAATAACAAATCATTATAAACTGAAAATAAAAACAAACACATCACTTTACGTTAATCACACTCATAATAACTTACAAAGGTAACCTTGTCAACGATAACACATAACGACCAAAAATTCCCAGTTTACCGCAACATAACTGGCCACTCATTAAAATGTTTTTGAAATAAATTCTTGCCGTAACCCTAGGGGCACGGGGCATTCTGCGAAACGACCCATTCACCCCCATTACGGCCCTGTATGGACCATTTGCCGTAAAACTGAACTGTTTCGCCCCGAAAGTTTCAGTTTACTTACTGTTTTTAGTTTTTCCAGCTGGATTGCCGTTTGGGTAGACTTAAATTTTTGTAGTAAAAAAGGAAGCGTAATTTACATAAGGGACGTTGAAGCAAGTTGAGTTGGAACTGTTGTTTTTTGAAGTAAAATGCTTTGGTTACACTATGTATAACATAATTATTCTCTTTTTAGACTCATCTTTAATACAGATCTTAAAAACATAATAATCCAAAAATTGCTGAGATTCACTCTTTTAAATCTAGCGGATTGATAAAAAAAAACAAAACATTAACGTTCGAAATTCAATAACATTTTCAAATTCAATTTGAACAATTCATTTTTCTACCATTTTGTTTTTTAAACTATTCCATATTCAAATTCAGTATTCTAAAATGAAATGTCACGGAACGGAACGTTATTTAAAAATAATAAAAATATGAACAAGACATCATCTTTCCGAGCTTCAGACATCTAAGTTTACGAACTGAATAATACATGATCGTGAAAAATGTCTCGCATAAGTCGCTCTATCAAGTACTAATTGTGTATGCATAGGGAGTGCCGAGGACCTATTACTGGAGCCAGGGATCGCGGTGCCTTATTTTCTTGTTGAAGTGACGGCCTGACGGATCTTATTAGGTTTTATTTCGTTATTTTTTTTCTTTATTACGTAATATGGAGGAAGCTCGGTATGAATTCTAATCAAGATGCTACTATTTTTCTTAGTGTTTTCTATCGATAACTGTGTTTGGTTCTGAATTTAAAGATATTTGTGATTATTGATTTTATGAAACCTTCATGATAGAGGACCAGAAAGTATACAGCCAAAACATTTGTTTCCAATTTTTTAAAATAAATACTATTTTTATTTTACACACGATTTACTTAAATTTCAATACATAAAATCGCAAAATAAACTGTATTTTCCGCCACTCAATGTAGTTGGATTCTAAAATAATGTTGAAACCGAAACCAGATTGGATTCAATTTAAATCTAGAATACTTTTATATACAAATTCTGGATTCGATTTTCTTCTATAAAATCTCTGGCAAATTCAGGGATAACCAAAGCAAATACGAACTAAGTAATGGTATCTTTCTTTATAAAACTAAATGTAAAAATAAATTAGATCAATGCTCAGCCAAGTTATGAAACAGGGTCAGTCTTTGGTTATTCATATTGTGGCGTTTCGTATTTGAATAATTCTTCGAATCGTTATTTAATTTTTAGGGTTTCGCACCTCAAAAAATAAAACTGAACCTTCATTGGATGAGTTTGATGTTAGTTTGATGCAACCAACCCTCAAAAAATGTCGCTCGTAGTCTATTTCAAATCATAAATATTGTATTATGGCGGCCCTACACATAATATGGTCTTACGACTTCAAATGCGCTCATATTTATGTAAATGATACCCCTCTGAGCTCCATAATAACGCAGTTTTTCCACTATTTGTCAAAGTAAACTGCACTGACTTGAAATAACTATAACTCACATGTAAAGTAGAATTTAATGCATTTACTACTAGGTTCGTACAGTGTAGTTCGTCTCTTACGGCCTCTAAATGAAAACACGTTCTTATTACACGGGGCCTAAATCAGAGTATACCTTTATCTTTTAGTATCTGATCTGTCAGACGCTGTCAATTTATACAAAAATAGATATAGTAAGACAGATAGATTATTTTAATTAGCATTTTTATTGGTATCAGAAGATGCAACATCAATTTATAATGCTTCATTTGTGATGTATTTGCAAGCATATTAAATTTGATGGAATTTATAAAACTGCAGTAGGTACTTCACAGTATCTACTGCAGTTTTATAAATTTAAGCAAACC
Source organism: Ochropleura leucogaster (assembly GCA_958449745.1). NCBI lineage: Eukaryota > Metazoa > Arthropoda > Insecta > Lepidoptera > Noctuidae > Ochropleura > Ochropleura leucogaster. The sequence continues at coordinate 14,234,739 of OY288214.1, read as the reverse complement.
TTAAAAGGGCTGGCTGATTTGCGATAACGTTGGAATACTCAGATTATTTAAATGGAGAATTAATAAAAAAAAAGAAAAGAATGGAATGGCTTTGAAATCAGTGTGTGACGTGTACTGCTGAAATTTTAAACTAAATTTATAGTAAATTTATAAATAAATAGCTTAAAGTGTTTTATGCTTTTTTTAATTACGTACACACACAACAAAATTGCCATTCGCTTTCAACGTTATGTATCGTTCTGCCGTCATCTTCTAACAACCGCAAATCTCCAATCTATCTCCGAATTCTAGTTAACGACCGCAAAGGCAACTTCATTCAATGTCGGTGAATTTTGTATTGTGTTCCGGAGTCGGAGTTGATCGCGCTTCAGAAACTCTGATACGATTTGACTCAACATTTCGGCGATCATGCATTTTACCTGCGTTGCGTTTACACATATTTCAATGCCCTACTAGCAGCATTTTTCATCACATTTTTTTTAAAACACTACCTATGACAACAATATTAATTTAATGAAAACACATCGCAAAATGAAACATTTGTAATGAAATTAGATCATTAAAAAGTCTAAATAAATAACAAAAAGTGAATACTGGGTGGGGTTCGAATTTGTAAACTGTAGTTTTTAAAACGGTCCTGGAATAATTAATCTATAAGCTTCTCTAATAAATGGTTAAATCGCTATTGTCATGCGTGCATATTTTTCATTTGTTTACCAACAAATGAATAATATAGACTTACTAAATTACATACAAACCTTTTAATTACAAATAAAAAGAAAAAAGAATTATCCAATCTGGTTCAGTCGTTCGGAAGTTTTGCGCTTCATTATTTTTATAGAACTAGCTTCTCCCCGCGACTTCGTCCCCGTGGCCAAAGTAACTCTTTTCTTTCCTTCTTCAACCCCTTATCTCACTTTTGTTTAGCCTTTGTCCGTCTCCAGGATCTTAACTGTCTCTAGCAAAATTCAACAAAATCGGTTTTTCCATATAGACGTGAAGACGTAACAAACAAACAAACTCCTTTCGCTTTTATAATATTAGTAAAGATAATCATTATTATTCATGACACATAGATGCATTGACCGGAATAGACACATCGCATTGCTGCCTTAGCAAGGCGCTGACTAAAAAAAGTAGAAGAAGCAAGGGTGCTAGCTTCTAGCCTCCCACTTTGCTGTCTTTCCCAGTGACGCCCTAAGCGGAGGCAATTGAAGTTTCGTTAGGTAATTTAAACAACATGCTTTCCCATACAATTCTCATTTTAGTAGATGTTTTATTTTCATTGATTTAATTAGGTTAGCTCAGCAAACCAAGATCCTGAACGCAGTAAAACAAAGCAGTTGCACTCCATTTTCCTGTTAAGAAAACAAACAGATAATAAAAGGCACTGTGTATTCCCAAAATGAAATTATAGGGGTGCGCCTAACTGAGTTAGGTGTTTGGTAAAGTTGTTACAAGTTTGTGTGCGTAGATATTGTAGATTGTGACCACAGCCTTGGAAGGGTGAGGCGACACTTGCTAAGTAAGCCAAACTAACATCTATCAATGACACAACGTTACGCTTTACAAGAGATTTTACCATATGTGTACCACGCTTAAACACTTAAAAGTTATACTGTGTCGAGAATTTGTGTGAGTGCAGTCACATTCAACTTGTTTCCCGCTAAAAGTTTGACATCTGTCAAATAAGGGAATGTCAAAGACTAAAAATGTTAAATTCTAAAATTGATAACAATTTTTTTTTATTTACTTAATGTTCGATTTAAAAGAGTTTACACATACACCTACTTTTCACAATTCAATTTTAAAGGCAAGCAAAATTTTCTACGAACATATTGACTTCGTGCCAAAAGATTGTGGTCACTAAACCAAGGCACGGCAGGTGTACCAAATTGAGAGTGCATTTTTCACATCTGTCTATACCAGCACTTTTACATGGACTAAGTTATTGCAGTTTTGTAGCCAGTGTTGCCAGCCTCGCCGCTTGTTTTACAAAATTTATTGAGTTTAGAACTGTTTTCGACACTGATAAATTCTGCAGTGTGTGGGAATAAATACGCTCGTGAAATATTTAATTTTACCGCAACCACCAAGCAGTCTTCGACATTGCTGAATATAATAGTATTCTTAGATTTAGTAAGCTGCAATTAACGTTTAATATTGGTAACCACTAGTGGCTAAATAGTAACAGCCGCTTGGAACAATTTTACAATTACAGGCGCGATTTCATGTTATTAAAAACATTTAATACATTCACTGACATTTATAAGTCCTAAACTAAGTAAAAAACTAATACCTAAACGTAAAACTTCAGATAATAATATTCAAGCAAAAGTACATATACTGAGATATGTTTCGCTTTTAGTGGCACAGCTTATATTGAAATCCCTATAAAACTGATACAGGCCTGCGACAGATGGCGTGACAAGATGAAATTATTAATGTCAAGGTCAAAGGTTCTGAATGAAAAAGGAAAACTTTTTGGAGAAGTTCGAAGTTGCTCATTTTAGAACTAGTCGATAACTATGACCTTCGACTTTTGTTAACCTGTCACACTATACCTGCTATACCGAATTTAACACGGGCAAAGCCACGGGCATAAGATAACACAAAATATCGTCACACAGGTAACAGACTAAACAAACTTAACAAAACAATTAACATTTAAATAACCAAATGAAATTACAACTATGACAATTATAATTAAGAAATAATAGTTAACTACAGAGAAATAACATGATCGCAATTTAAACGAGTTTTCGGCGCAATAACTATTATCGTTAGAGAATAACAATCGAGTGATTAACACATCAAACAGGTTTAAAATTAATTTTCACAGCGATCGTGCCTGGTAGATCTTAGGTACGGGATTATATTATGAAATGAATGGGGTGGTTTAAATGATAACTACATATACAGTAACTGGCTTTTGTCCGCGGCTTCGCTCGCATTAAATTCAATTCCTTTCCTGATTTTCAGGTAAAAAAAGGGGGTAAAGGGGTTTCACCCGTAAAAAAAAGGGTTCAGTTATATTTTTTACCTTTTGAGTTGCGGATCCATAAAAAACGACCAAAGTGTCTTGGATCCCACGATTTACACGTCACTATTTCCAGCAGGAGTAAAAAGAGTAATAAACATCCATCCATCCTCACAAACATTCGCATTCATAATATTAGGAGGATAGTAGGAAGTAGAATAGAATAAAATTCTCGTTTCGCGGTGTCTGTTACCAAACTCCTCCGAAACAGCTGGAGCGATTTGTATGAAATTTGGGTGCTGAGAATCGGCCAACATCTACTTTTGATACCCCTAAATAATAAGGATGACCTGAGCTACAGGTGAAACCGCTTTGCAAATCCAGTTATACAAATCAATAGGTACTTTTAGTGACAAAGACAAGCCAGCATATCAAATATGGGCCCACATCAAAACTAAAAGTACCAATGTGAGTTCGATATGTTTTCCTTTACCAATAATGGTAAAATATCTCTCAATACAACTTCTCATATCTCATTATATTTAGCTCAGTCATGTAATAAGGTGTTGGGTATAAAACTCTGACAGTTTGTACCACAGACGATCCGCCCTCACGGTGCAATTTCGTTTTTCCTCATTCCACTTTTACAACATTCTCGGAAATTTTATGTTATACCAGCTGCTCTCCGCGGTTTTACCGGCGGTGAAAAACTCTATTTGAGTAATTTGATCAATGCACAATGTTGCATTTTGTTTTATTTTTTAATCTATGCGTTTTCTTGACATCAATGTCAAAAGACACGGCTGTTTATGTTGTAAGTTCGTAAGGCACCCTCAGTGCACAAGTCCGACTCACGCATGAATACAGAATTCTTTAAGACTAAATTGAAAGTATTAATTACAAGCTTTTGCCGGCGGCTTCGCTCGCGTTAAATTCGGGGTAACACAGTTTCCCTTTCCTGATTTGCAGGTACCTGCTACCTGTTGTTTTTGCCTTTGTGCCTTATTTATTGTAATAGCAAAGTAAGTTTTCCCTTTTTTTTGCTCTTTCTTCCTCATTTCTCACTTAAAAAACACAGCCCTTGTCCGTATTCACGGTCTCAACTATCTCTGTACCAAAATTCATCAAAATCGGTTTAGATATTTATTCACTTTCTTTTTTATAATATTAGTAAGGATTACGTTATTTTTGTTCGCGTTTCGACGGCAGTCTAAATTGAAAAGGCCCAGATTATGGTGATGTGTTTAGAACCTTCGTCGCCTTCACTGTGATTGGCTTACTCGTTCACTGCTATAGCACCACAAATAGTTCGTTATTTCTGTTAATTTTATACTTGTGAGAAATTTGTACTATATGTTACGCTACGAAACGTGCTACGCCGTAGCTTACAAAATACTACGGCGTAGCTTGCAACATTGATCGCGATCGCAACGCTTTCACGCCTTCTTGCAAATAGCTCAACAATTTGTATGGGAAAAAAGTACTTTTAAGGCAAACCAAGTACACACGGCAACAGATCAACCTATACAAAACCAGTTTATGCTGCTCTCTCAACAACGGATCGTACACCATAAATTTCAAGTACAATGACAGATCCGCATAAACTGGTTTTGTATAGGTTGATCTGTCGCCGTGTGTACATATTCTGACGGCACGGTTGGTGCAGTAGCTGAGCGATCGACTGTTGCGCTGCGTGTCGCAGGTTCGATTCCCGCACGGAACAAATATTTGTAATGACCTACAGAAAGTTGTTCCGGGTCCTGCTGTTTGTGTATGGGAGTTTCAATGTTTGTAAAATCAACCAAGATACAGGAGAAATTTATAGTGTAGAGCAACGTTTAAAAAAAAATGAGAACCAAATTACTAGAGATTTCAAATTTCTCATGAAATATTTCCAAAAACTTACATTTTCCTCGCAACAAAATAACTTTGTTTTCTAGGTGATGCCATACTCGCCCTTCATAACTATATGCAAATAGGTACAAGGAAAGAAAATAACATTGCTTTCTCAAACAATTTGCTGGTTTGAAGGTAACTTTCTCTATAAAGAGTACCGTGTTAATTATATAGCAACCTTGAAAGTTACCATTTAACTTCAGGAGGAAATAAGAACAAGAATACTTTTGTTGTTTATTTTTCCCCTTATTTTTCTTCTGAACAAACCCAAGGGCAATCCTTCTGGCCATGTTGACTACTCGTTCGTGTTCCACAAGCGCCTCTAAGAGATGTCAGCCAAGCAGAGGGGCCTGCCAGAGCCATCGCCTGCCGTGGTTGCGGGTTGTTCGAATAGAGATACCGTGGTTCCTGCAACATAAAGATCAAATGAAGGAACATGGGTGGGTTTTAGTCAGTAAAAGTATGGCACTCTGGGGAGTGCCATACTTGGTGGAGCGGTGGGCCGCTCCACCCAAGGCGGGGGAAGCTAAAAAACACGCTTATGTAGTAAGGGCTTAAAATTTTATTTTGTTGACAACCTTATTTCATTGCCAATGTTTTTTTTTGAGTTTTTTATTCCAGCGCTTTTTGTGTACGCAAAGAGTTTTTAAACCATACGGCTTGTCCGGGGCTACCGCACGATCTCCGGCGAGGCAGCAAGCCTCCTTGCCGGACTGCCACCGTGGGATCTGGAGGCGATAGTCCTCGCGCGCCTGTTTGAGTGGCGCGCAGAGGCACTACACCGGGGGGAAAACCCACTGCCGCGGCAAGTTGCCGCTCGGCGGGCAGACCTCCGGTGCGATCTCATGGTGGCATGGAGAGAGCGACTGTCGCAACCCCGTGCAGGGCACGCTACAATAGTGGCGGTAAGTCCCCTCTTTGAGGAGTGGCTGGAGAGGCGTCATGGCGTCCTCACCTACCGCCTGACGCAGGTCCTCACCGGACACGGAAGTTTCGGGAGGTTCCTGCACATCATCGGGCGGGAGGAAGCGCCCGGGTGTCACCATTGTGACGATCGCCCGGAGGACACGGTGGAGCACACAGTGGCGATCTGCCCGGCTTGGGCGGAGCACCGCCGTGCCCTCGTAGAGGCGATCGGCGGCGGCGATCTCTCGCGTCCGGCCCTGGTTCAGGCCATGGTCCGGAGCGAGAGGGAATGGGAAGCGGTCACCACCTTCTGCGAAGCAGTAATGTTAGCGAAGGAGGTGGCCGGGCGTTTGAGGGAGAGAACATCTGCCCAACCCAGCCGCCGCGGGAGACGCCCATGGCGCCGGGCGCCGCGAGACGACTTCCGGCCACCGTAGATGCGGGCCTGTGGGCGGTGAGCAATGGGTAGTTCACCGTCCGTCCGTCGATTGACGACAGGCCGTGTCGACGGCGCGTTCGTGTTTCACGCGCGCCTCAAAGAGAGTCAGCAAAGCAGAGGGGCTTGCCAGAGCCTCTGCCTGCCGGGGTTGCGGGTTGTTCGAAAGAGATACCGCGGCCTCGGAACGTAAAGGGCAAAAGAAGAAACATGGGTGGGTTTTAGTCAGTACAAGTCTGACATGCCCCCCCGCTCCACCCAGAGCGGGGGAAGTCATTGGATGATTTCCCACCCGGAAAAAAAAAAAAAAAAAAAAAGAGTTTTTAAACATTTTTTTTTAATTGAAAGATTAGAATACCTATACCTATGTTTTAGAATTTTTTTTGCCTCACATTGAGAATTTCTCCTGTATCGTGGGTGCGTTTACAAATATTTAAACTCACATACACAAACAGACAGATCCGAAACAATAAACTATAGGCCAAACAAATTTAATATGTCGTACATAAAGACATGTCAAAAATGGCATTTTTTAATTGTAAGTATTATTGGCTTTAAATTATCTATACGCACTTGCTGACATACGATTTTTATTTTTATTTAATTTATATACCTGGTTTTAGAAATCGTATCAAGAAAACAAGTATTATAAATACAACGAATAAGTGTCGTAGAAACGGTCATCTATAAGTTTACCAAGAAAACGTGAAAAAATTAAATACTTATGCGTAAACATTAGAAAGCTCTTAAAACTGTTAAAATATTGTAGAAAGAAAATATTTATTATTGCTCATAGAATTATTTCTAGGGCGTGTTGAACTGAAATCACGCTCTCCTGTAAACCTCGGTTTTTAAATTAACTTTATGTACGTAGGAGCCGTCGATTTGTTCCAGCAAGATTAGAATAGAATATACTTTATTGCACACCAAAAATTAAAAAAAAAAACACACTGGTTAATAAAAAAGTTCTAAATCTATGATTACAATGGCGGTCTTATCGCTAATAGCGATACCTTCCAGACAACCTTTGGGTGGACTTTACAAATATAAAAATACAACAAGGGGTAGTCAATGATGTACCTACTGCTAATACTACACAAATAATTAAAAAGTTATTTATTCAAAATATATAAATACATAAATAAATACTGTAAGCGTGTAGAAGGTACGTGTTGAGTGTGTTTGAAATAAAGCGCAAATAATCGTTTAAGAATTATAATGTTTAAATCATCCAATTTACAACTCGCACATCAGAGAGAAAAACCTAATCTCACTTTTTAAAAACGACATGAGTATTCGAACGTTATGCTCTATCAGCCAGCATTGCTTTGGTTATATAAAACCTCTTACATGCCACCAAATGTAAGCGTGTAGAAGGTACGTGTTGAGTGTGGTTGAAATAAAGCGCAAATAATCGTTTAAGAATTATAATGTTTAAATCATCCAATTTACAACTCACACATCAGAGAGAAAAACCTAATCTTCTTTTAAAAACGACATGAGTATTCGAACGCTATGCTCTATCAGCCAGCATTGCTTAGGTTAAATAAAACCTCTTACATGAGCTACGCCCACCCTTATGAATAAAAGGATCAACGTAGATCTTTTTTTTTTTTTTTTTTAATTTAATTAAAGGGTTTTGTCGAACGTAGATCTTAAGTGAAACTTAACTTTTATTCATTAAGTTCGAATACTCAAGGACTTACCTATCCCTAGGCCAGAACTCCTACCTATGGGGGAATATAAAATAGGCACGCCTCTGGAGAGGTAATTTCAATACAATGACCGGTATAAAATAATGTGTCACTCCATTTAAAGTTATAATAGTTATACATTAACTTATGCTAACGTGCACTTAACAAATCTTTAATCAAAGTATTGAAATTTTGTCGCAGCAAAACCCCGAAAAGCAACGATACGTACCCCTAAACAAATATATGATAAGCTCATATATACCCAGATGGGGTTGAAAAATAAAATTAAACTGTACATCATAATCTTTAACTCCATCGGACGCGATTGAGTCTCAAGGAAGAAAAAGAGGATAAGGTCCAATTTGCCTACATCTCTTTCCATTTCAGGTTATTCATTGCATTCAATAAAAAAATAAATATTAGCAGTCCATATTGACTGAACTGTCGGACTTCAATCATCAGCTATACCAATTGTGTCAACTCAACACACTTTACCAAGGCTATGCCTTTTAATTGTAAAGTTGGTTTCACTGAAGATTGAGTGTTGTTCCTCCCTTCCAGAAAGGACGACAGTTTATAAAAACTTGTACTATACTTAATTATGCAATCATAACATCTGAAATGAATTGATGCTATTTAATGCCTACTCTAGACGTTTGAGACTCGAAGCCGTATGGAATGCCCATCATGCATCTCCGGTCGCATCCGACAGCGTTTACATAGGTACATGAAAAATAAACGTTATGTTTTAATATTTACACCTTAATTACCCAAACTAAAATAATGTTTCTATATAATATAATTATTTCTACATATCGGATACATAATCGTGTATCTGATCATCATTAACGAAATAAATAAATGTCTAATGAATGAATAAATAAAATTAACAATAAAAATGTAAACAATGCAATGACAAGCTCAAAAATGACAATGACATTTATGAAATTTTTAGACGAAAATATTTCCAAAGACTTTTCTTGGAAATGACAATTTGCCTACCAACCTCTTTGCTCTTTTTCAAGCTGTTTGATAAAATATTTTTAGAAAAATGAAAAAGTTTTATTTCAAAAGATTTTTTAAATAATCTTATAGTTTTATAATCAATGGAAGAACAGCTTCTCAATAGATTTTTAGAAATTGCAACCTTTTTTTTAATAAGCGTTTTTTTATGGTTCAATAAAGAACGCGTATTTCTCTGAGTATAATGGAACTTAGTACATCTTCTTTTTTTAAGCCTAGTTGAAATGCAAGCATTATATTTTATAATGGCTATGCCTGTTGCCTTTGACTGTATAGTCTTCCTATGATTTTTAATTTGTTCAACCACTGTTTTGATTGAGACTTCGACTTTAGGTTTTTCTTTGATAACTTCTTCTACTCTTATAACATCTGATTCAACAACATCATCTGGCACTGAACACTCCATTGTGTTGGAATCTTTCATGAGGATCATTGGATCATCACCTTGAGTGTCATGTGTGTTTGTTGAAGACACATCGAGATGTTCCGTAGAGTCATTTAAAGTAAAAAAAATAGGATTGATCTGACCCGATTTGAGTTCCTCTGCAAATACTTCCGTCAGCTCCTCCTCATCACTGCAGGTGTTGCTCTCTGGGCAGCAACCTTGGTCACCAGCATTATCATCATCATTAATAGCGCTGCAGTCTAGGCAGCTGGGCTCATCAACATCATTATGATTGAGGCAGCTTACCTCATCACAAATTTGGTCGTCTAGGCTTGAGCTAGAATTTATAAAAGCATTATCGTCTGTTTTGTACACATGTTCATGTTCCTTTAGTGGTTCCTGTGAAACTTCCTCCACTTGTACAAAACTTAAAATCTTCCTTTTAGGGTGGCATTTACACCCAAATTCTACTCTTAGTTCGTCACAAATTGACGAAAGAGTCATACCTTCGCGGTATGTGTAATTGAAAAAATAACGGGCTGCACCCTGTAAAAATCCTCCTAATATGAGCGCATGATCGCTCTCTCGCCATTCATTTTCGGCGGCAATCAGCTTGAAACTGATAATAAACTTCTCTAGACACTCTCTATTGGATGTGCCTGAGAAAAAGCACATATTTAGAGCCATTTTGCTCTGCATATAAAAATACAATTAATAAAAACCACTTAGCTTCTTTGTCAGGCGATTTCGCTGCGCCTATATACTTGCCATATGCTTCTTGGCTCTCTCTACTAATATACAACTCTGCTTGGCTTACGAGAGGTACATTTTATTCCTCTATTTGGGGGCTAAAAGAAAAAATCTTCGCACAATATTTTTAGCTTTGTGCACGCGTAAAATATTTTTAAAATCTTTGGCGGTTTGCGCCTCCACCAAATGTAAGCGTGTAGAAGGTACGTGTTGAGTGTGTTTGAAATAAAGCGCAAATAATCGTTTAAGAATTATAATGTTTAAATCATCCAATTTACAACTCGCACATCAGAGAGAAAAACCTAATCTCACTTTTTAAAAACGACATGAGTATTCGAACGTTATGCTCTATCAGCCAGCATTGCTTTGGTTATATAAAACCTCTTACATGCCACCAAATGTAAGCGTGTAGAAGGTACGTGTTGAGTGTGGTTGAAATAAAGCGCAAATAATCGTTTAAGAATTATAATGTTTAAATCATCCAATTTACAACTCACACATCAGAGAGAAAAACCTAATCTTCTTTTAAAAACGACATGAGTATTCGAACGCTATGCTCTATCAGCCAGCATTGCTTTGGTTATATAAAACCTCTTACATGCCACCAAATGTAAGCGTGTAGAAGGTACGTGTTGAGTGTGGTTGAAATAAAGCGCAAATAATCGTTTAAGAATTATAATGTTTAAATCATCCAATTTACAACTCGCACATCAGAGAGAAAAACCTAATCTCACTTTTTAAAAACGACATGAGTATTCGAACGTTATGCTCTATCAGCCAGCATTGCTTTGGTTATATAAAACCTCTTACAATACATATAATCTACTTATTCAACATGTGTTTTATAATATTATACGGTTAAGATTTTCGTAATAAAAAAAAATCAAAAAAAAATTGCCAGACCTCAACCCTCCAACGCGGGGGTTATCCGACCGGAACAAGTGCGGTACTGCTATTGACACGTCTATTACAGTACACGCGGCAACGTGCGCAACTCACGTGGTTTCATCACGTGATTTATTTTAAGGGTTAACCGTGACATGTTCCGGTATCGTGGCGAAATGGACCGTGATGACAGGTTATATTTAGGTGATGATAGACTGAAGGGATGAAAAATGTTTCGGCAGGTTTTTTTTTTATAATGTGTTTTTGTTGTTAAATATTTTTATTCACGTTGTATTTTACTTTTGGATTGGTGATGTTTTTTTTTTATGCTTGCGAAAAAAAGTGAAGAGAAATTTAGTAAACAAAATATAAATTTAAAGCATGGGACCACAAATTTCTAAAACTGTAATGACCAAATGGCTGAATCACTCAATCCAAAAGCACATTTGACATTCTAAGTGAGTTTTAAAAGAAGGATTTCTGAAAATGCGGCTGTTTAACGTCTTTAATCCAAGATGGAAGTATGCGTTTATTCCCCTTACTTCGATTCATTAGTTCAATTTCAATTTCAATTCAATTTCAATTCATTTATTCATTTTGTGAACATAGGTGATTACAGGTGTTTCGATAAATTAATGTACAAACCATGTCCCGCCGATAGGCATACAAAATCAGTTAAGTATAAAATGATAATAGTATTAAATGTAGCAATGCATATCAAATTATCGTTCGATCGAGTTCGATCGTGGAACTAGTGAGATTTTTTTTCTCAGTTGTTCGACCGTCGAACTATTGAGATTTTTTTTTCTCACTACGACCCCGCCACCTCCTGCTAACCTAAATCTATCCGGATTTAAAAAAAAAATCTCACTAGTTCGACGATCGAACTAATGAATCGAAGTAAGTGGAATGAACTGAAGTATGTACCTACACAATATTTAACTAATAACTTTGATTTAAAATCCATTGGAGAAAACAGCGGAAAAAATATTTGGCAGAATCCTAAATTACCACAGAATTGGTGATTTTATCTCTTCCTATTGTGTCAGGCAGTGGCATGGCGGATAACATACAAAGAGAATTTATGTTTACGCAGTCCGTTATCGGATTCCGCCTACCTCACATGCTCTTACAGCATGCCAACTGCATAACCACACTTAAGCCACGAATATACACGGTAATTAATGTTCACAAAATTAAGAATTTAGCTTTGCATGATGAAGAACTACCGGAGATTTATCGTGAAGGACGGCACGGTTGACATCAAGCCGGCAATTTTTTTTAAACGTTGCCCACACTTGGAATTTCTCCTGCCTGTATCGTGGGTGCGTTTACAAACATTTAAACTTACATACACAAACAGCAAGACCCGAAACAACTATCTGTACGCCATACAAATATTTGTTCCGTCCGGGGATCGAACCTGCAACACGTAGCTTGTCGTCACTTTATCTCCAGTTGTTCTCGTTTTGCTAACGGAGAGTACTTGCATAGACACAACCTTGTAGCCAAGATCATCAGTAACTTGCTCTAAAATACAGCTTTCTGGAATCGGAGGTGCCGTCCTATCGATATGTAACCGACCCAGTTCTCGGACATGGCAATATCACATTGTACTATTCAAATTAAATTATTTATTTTTGCAAACATTGGTCGTTGTTACATAGATTTTTTCGTATATAATAAGGTTTTCCATGTTCTACCGTCGTATGGGCGCGTAATTTTTATTTCTTTAAACTTTGCCCCACACTAGGACTTTCTCATGTATCGTGGTGCGTTTACAAACATTTAAACTCACATACACAAACAGCCAGACCCAAAACAATCATCTATAGGCTGTACAAATATTTGTTCCGTGTAGGAATCGAACCCGCGACACGCATCGCAGCAGTCGATCGCTCAGCCACTGCGCCAACCGTTTAAAGAGATAAAGAAACCCATATCATGTAAATACATTATCGTGTAAATAATATTCAATTCCAAATTTAAAAGAAAAGTTATATATGGAACATTTCTGTTCAATTGTTTGTACTTTATATAGTACACCCCACTAAAACCGAACACTCTGGAACAACATCCTAAATCTCCCCAGATTACTTGGATAATAAACTGCTTATATTTTACAAAAATAAATACTTACAAAGGTGTTTTACAAGTAGGTCAAAGCTTGAACAGTTTATCGCGTAGCCCGCAGGTTTCGTGTGTACCTCACACCAAAAGTAGGGTGACCATTAAGAAAGGAAGGATCTGACACGGCTAATTAAGCCACAGAATAAAGACCAGTAGGCCTACTATGACATCTTAAAGCAGAACTTATTCCACTGAGTGAAAGAGATGGTGCTAGACACCCTGTATAGCTCTTTCTCTTTCCCTCAGCAGTATCGTAAATAGTACAGTATCGTAAATACCTTTTTTGGTCAAACGACGACGGTGCATCATACGGACAGTTTTGTTGACGAATTTCTTTTCCTCTTTTGGTACTAGTGCATTATTTTTTCTTTTAGATAGATATGTTTACAATGCACAACTTAAATAAAAGAAAAAGGTGACACAATTGGCGGTCTTGTCGATAAAAGCGATTTTTTTAGGATAACATTTTGACTTTTAATTATTTTCTTACAAATAAAATAGAAGTTTAATACAAAAAAAAAATACACACATACAAATAGAAAATGGTTTTGTGTAGGTTTCATGTGCCGTCATGTGTTAATTATTTTATCACGTTTTAAGTCTCTTATGTTTAAACTAGTATATCTAAGCATTAAAAATATGATAGCCGGATATTTTACTTTTTGTTAGGGTTCCGTACGTCAAAAGGAAAAAACGGAATTCTTATTGGACGACTTTGTTATCTGTTCGTCTGTCTGTCAAAACCCTTTATCTTGATAACACGTAAAGGTAACAAACACACGTAAAAAAATATTATATATTTGTAAATGTATGAAAACCCTTCGTGCGCGAGTCTGCCTTGCTCTTGGCCGATTTTTTAGTGCTTATTTAGCATTTTCTATTTTGTTTTAAAAAAAAACCGTTACACCTCAAACCCTTAACTTCAGACAAATGCTAAGGATGTGCAGCCTAACATGTCTAGATAAATCCAGATAGATGGTCATCCTAACCAGGAACATTTGTCTCCACAAAAATATACAAACAAATAAAATGTGGTTATTTCCTCTTCTGTTTTACCTAATTTTATTGCTGTTTTATTGTTAAAATTGCATTTGTTTGTTCATTTCCAGAAACTGGTGGACGGTTCTGAACGTTCCAAACTCCTGGTTAAGTTCTGGACACACTGGACACTGTAGATTGTAATCGGCACGCTTTCTTATATATTTTTTTCCGATGGGATATCATCAGATTATTGCTCCGGATATCATCAGATTATTGGAACGGAAGGGCAAACCGGATCGATGGTAAGCAATGGGTAGCTCACCGTCTGTCCGTCTAGTGACGACACACCATGTCGACGGCGCGCGAGTTTTTCACGCGAAGCTCAAGATGTCAGCAAAGTAGAGGACTAGAACCACTGTTTTCCGGGGTTGTGGGTAGTTCGAAAGAGATACCACAGCCCCGGAACAAAACAGGAACATAAATAGGCTTTGGTCAGTAAAAGTCTGACACCCTCTTCATTATTATTGTCCTCCTTTTTTTCATTGTCCGCTGAAAATGTTGATGAATAGTTTTTTATAAACTCACTTTTCCATATTCTTCTTATTATCCGCCATATTGGATTTAGAATGACGTCATTCAGCTGACCATGCATCGTCATCCAAACTAAACATGGACGCATTTCAATTTAGTAGTAAAACGGAAAATGGATCAAATCACACAAAGATTTTATACATGTATAGAGATAGTATTATAATTTAGTTATTTACACATAAAACACATATAATAAAAAAATACATACCGACAAAAGAGCCCGAAGGTACTGCTTATTTAATTTAGAAATATTTTCCAGCAGACCTGCGATAGGACAGATTGATAAGAGACGTAGACATAGTGTGTAAAACTAATAAATCAAGCACTAACTTAAATAAACATAACTATATCAGTATAAAACAAAACATACTGTATACATATTATATTATTATTTTCAGGTAGTTGTTTCGGTTCTGACTGTTTGTGTATGTGAGTTTAAATGTGTGTAAACGCACCCGCGATACAGGAGAAATTCCTAGTGTAGGGGAATGTATAAAAAAATAATAAGACATCAAAACAATATGCAAACAACCGTTTATTTACTTACCAGAAACTTACAAACAACTTTAATATGAGCCACATTTTTTTCTGAACATACCAATAAATTGGCCTTAAGCCAAACACGCTAACTATTCCAACAATTGTTTTGTTTAAAAATACCAAGAACACCAATTACTTTAATATTTGGTTGAAACTTGCATACACGACATAACATAACGCCTTTAATTCCTGATTGGTTAGGCAGTTTAGATAGATAGATAGATAGAATATTCTTTATTATGTACACCATGCAAATAACTAGAATAACATTAAACAACTTATAAATAGGGTGACACAATGGGCGGTCTTATCGCTAAAAGCGATCTTTTCAAGACAACCTTTGGATGGATTTAAAGGAGGACAAACAGTACTGTAGGTAGTCTGTGGTGTAACATTTTTGCAAATTAATAACTACATTTAAAAAAACCAAATACTTAAATATAAATACATATAATATACATTTAAAATAATAATCATTAAGAGCAAAGAAGTATTTAATATTTTGTTTAAGGAGAGAGGTAGTGCTTTTTGACCAGAATTTTAAAAGTGGACAGAGTTTGAGCGCTCCTTACAGACACGGGCAGGGCATTCCATAGCCGTACAGCTTGAACTGTAAAGGATTTATCGTAAAAGCTAGTAGAATGCACTGGCATCTCCAGTCTCAGATTTTCCGATGACCTCAGATATCTATTATGTGTGTCATGAAGGAACTTAAAACGTTCACTTTCGCTTTTCTAATATTAGTAAGGATAGTGATATACGCCAAAATGAATGTTTTATGAGCCCACCCTCTAAATTCAAAGCCGTTTTTACTGAAAGATTAATCCTTTAAGCCGGAAAATCCTGAAACTTGAACAAAACCGCAAGACTACAAAATTTACCTTCGACTTATTAAGACATCCGTGTCCTCCTAATTACTCCCTGGGCGGTGTTAATTTTCGTCAATCGGTTAATCATTCGTGACCAGAGAACCAGGATCTCATAAGCTGGGAGACGGGACTAATAAGTCAGCTGTGTATCTCTTGGGGCATAATGAGAACGTTTACGAAGGACCAAAGTGGGTGAGAATTTCGGAGCTTAGATTAATCAAGTGAGGGTTGGTCCCTTCTAAGTACGTCACGTACTTTGGAAAGCGACAAGATTACGGTGTCAATGAAAGGGAGCTATGGAGTATCTTGCCGATTCTTATCAATAGGCAACGACTAGCTTTAACCTCATTTAGGGCTTATATAGTAGTTAGTATATTATTTTAATTATTAAAAAGAACGTATGATAAACGAATGTTTTTAGTAACAAAAATAGGTTCCAAAAGCAAATACTATTCGTTTTAACACTAAGTCCAAAATTATTCACAACAGCCTTTTTTCCTATAGTCTTAAGGGCAAAGGACTCCCTTTTTTCCTTCTCTGCTTTGCTGACATCTCTTAGAGGCGCGCGTGGAACACGAACCCATTGCTCACCGCCCGACGATGCCTGGCACGTTTCCTCGCCACACTACCTTTGACGTGGTCTACGTCGACGGCGATTTCCTCCATCAGGAGTCCAGTGAGTGGCAAACCATGCCTACTTCTCCCTACTATGTGTCACTTTAACTTGGCCGGTTTTGCCCAACATCAACAACCTAAATTATAGAGTTAATAATACATATTATAACATACTTAATTATAGTTGCTACAGGCACCAAGAAAGCTTACACGTGCCGCATAATTAGAGGTAACAACAACACAATTAGGTAGCAAGTTCCCTAATTACTTCGCTACGTGTATTAAATTACCTACAGAAAATACTTTCCTATACAAAATTTACAAAATTCGGTACAAAACTCTTACAAAGTACGTCATAGGGGAAGTTTGTAGGAATCTTTTCGTTGTTAGCCTTATTAGGGACATAATACTGCTTCAGAAGCTTGTTATACTCCAAGAGCGCATTGGATTTGAGTTCCGTTTACGTATAAATGTATTCCGAATGTAGGAAAATGTTTACTTGCTTTTCAAAAGAAAGATTTAAGTGGTATTCTTAAGAATTTTCTGATTATTATCTTTTTCTGAGTATTTTTAACGGTCTTCAAAATAAGGAGGAGATTCTCAAGTTGGCTGTTTCATTTGTGTATTTCTCAAGAGGTCCTAAATGAATTTTATTTATATTGCTTGATTTATTTATAAGTTATCCTTACTAGTCCTTACTAATATAGTATTATAAAAGCAAAAGTGAGTTTGTTTGTTACGTCTTCACGCCTACATGGGTAAACCGATTTTGATGAATTTTGGTACAGAGATATTTGGGAGCTTGGTGACGGACATAAGCTCACTTTTTAAAAAAAAAGTGAGAAGTGAGGGAGAGTGGAACAAATATATAGGTCAGATATGCAGTCAATTCATGTACAAACAACGGCAGGTAAACCTATTCTAAACTAATATAACCTGATCTCTCTACTACGGATCGCACACCGTAGTAGAGAGATCAGGTTAGGCTGATTTTGTGTAGGTTGATGTGCCGTCGTACGATACTGCTGTTCAACTGCATCTCGTGACACGGAAAGCTGATCCCAATTTAGTTGGGAAAAGGCTAGGCAGATGAAAACCCAAAGAACATGATGTTTTTAATTATAACCCCCCTAAAATTCGGGTATAAATAACCGTCTTCACTATAAACCAAAAACTGAGATTGAAACTTGATCTATTCAAAATTGCTCAAAAGGAAAAGCGTCTAATTTGTTCGAGAATGTTAATTATAAGAGCATTTATAAAGCTCAGTGTTCGATTTCCTTTGTACAAACTTAATTTATAAGGGTACAAAAAATACCTTTTTCGCTAAACGGAATAAAAGGAAATGAGATCTATTAGGTAAAATTACGTACAGCTTTTTTTTTTTTTAAACCTTTACAGCAGTAAAAGATACAAATTCATTTTTTTCTTGTTTCTTACTAATCAAGTTAAAAATAAAATAAGGAAAGAGCAGTGTACAAAGAAAATAAACTTTCCAGCTTTCTCAATGTTACAACAGCATTTCAATAAAAGAATTTCCGAACAATTTTCTGGTTATTTAAGGCTGTAAGCGTCAGTAATGTGTGTGTGCGTTAAATATTTAGAGCAGCTGCAAAAGCGCGAATCGATAATTCGTATTTCAAATATTGTTCCAAAGAGAATCAGAAGTTTTTTTTTTTATTTCTGCAACAAACAAAGGAGAATTTCTTTTTTTTAATATAGCTGCGGTATTTAATAAATCTGTTTTGACTACAGCAGAATTTTAATACGAAATAATTTCGGACATATTTGGGAAGACGTCTACTGAATGTTCTTAGATTTAAGTGCTTAGATTTAATAATGAAATTGTAACGTTTGACTATAATATTACAGTTGGTATTTCAATGAAATATGTAACTGAATGTAATTTCTCTGTCTACGTATTTGAGGGCATGAAAAGGACCAGTCATTTGAAGTATGTATCTAATAAAAGACATTTTGAAATAGGTAACAAGTCTCTGGATCTGTCTGTACCTACATCACAGGGTTGAATAATTTTAACTAACTCGTAGGCCAGTTGAAATTTCCACTGAAATTAGCCTCCATTGAAATAAATAGTTAGTAATTTACTTTAACAATTTTGGTGTCGACTTTATCGCTAAAGTCAGACTCGCTTTACCAGTGTTCTTTTTTTCTATGAGCAGCATCTACTTAGCCTTTTTTCAGCTGCAAGATTGACGATTGGACTGCACGGTCTGCGCCGCGTGTCGCGAGTTCGATCTCTGCACGGAACAAATATTTGTGTGACCGATAGATAGCAGTTCCGGGTCTGGCTGACTGTGTATGTGAGTTTAAATTTTTGTAAACGAACATTAGGAATTTTTCCTGTGTCCTGGAATCCAGGAGAAATTTCTAATGTGGGGCAACGTTTTTATTGAAAAAAAAACTACGCTATTAAGATTTCAGTCTAAGCGTTGCAGCAGAAAACTAATATTTTAAATAGGAGCGACTGCTTATTTGGGCCTCCACAAGTCCACAACACAGTTGCTAGGTGTAATAACTTAGCACGAGAGCCATTCACTTTATCAAAATTGCACTTTAAAGACAAAGGACTTTAAGTTAAGTGTCGTTTTTGGGCTCGAAATCGCTTCTGTTTATTGTGTACTAGCTTTTGCCCGCGGCTTCGCTCGCGTTAAATTCGGTAGCGCCTTATTGATTTGTAATAGCAACGCTAAGTTTTCCCGTTTCTTCCCTCTTTCTCCGTCATATCCCACTCTTTTTTTTTTTTAAATAGCCTATGTTCTCCCTCCTCCAGGTTCCCAACTATCTCTGTACAAATTCATCAAAATCAGTTTAACAATTTAGACGTAAAGACGTAGCAAACAAACAGTCACTTTCGCTTTTATAATATTAGTAAGGATTTATTAGTTCCGGGGAAGGCGGTATCTTCGAATAACCAGCAACCCCGGAAGACCGACCCTTACGGCTTACTTTTTGTGTGAAACGAATAAAAACAAGTTCCTTTTGATTGCACCGTTATCTCTGATTGAGCGATCGAATTGTTTTCCAATCAACACCGCGGAATGGTCATCTGTCACTGACAAGCGACCATCGACTCGTTCGTATTCCGCCTTTATTTTTGTTTATATCCGATCCGTTGTAATTATCATGGAGCCAATAAATCGAAGGTAATTTAAACTGTAGTTGTTTTTATTTGGCTGAGAAAATTGTGTTTTCTTTGTGAAGTTAATGACAGTAAAATTGTCTTTAAAGGAGATATTCAGGAAGATAATTCTAGGCTAAATAAGTAAGCCTAATCAGTATTAAGGCGCGGTAAGAAGGTAATCTTTAAATGTTAATAACTAGCTAATAATTTTCTTTTAATGTTAATAACAAATATATATACCCCCTAGTGTTATATCTATATATATATAATAAAGTCGTGTTAGTTACTCCACTTATAACTCAAGAACGTCTGAACCGATTTAGCTGAAAATTGGTGAGGAGGTAGCTTAGAACCAGGAGACGGACATAGGACATAGGATGACTTCTCATCCCGGTAAGAGAAGTAGGGGTAGGTAGGGATAGGTAGGGGTAGGTAGGGGCAGGTAGGGGTAGGTAGGGGTAGGTAGGGTAGGTACGGGTAGGTAGGGGTAGGTAGGATAGGTAGGATAGGTAGGGTAGGTAGAAAGATACAAAATTGCATTGCAAGACATGCCGGGGCACAGCTAGTAAGTTATATAAGAACTTAAAATGTTTTGTCATGGAATTAAATAAATAAATAATAAATATCTTGGGACAACTCACACACGGTTATCTGATGATGAATAGAAATAAGGTCGGAAATATTTCGGCGTTTGATTTTATTTGAATATGATGTCCGCCAAAATGTAAGTCGTTTTGCGGTTTTAATTGAATACCTATTTAAAAAAATACAGTTACGTGTTTCAAAAGTTTTAGATATGTCTTTAGTCTATGAATTTTCCTTTGTTATAGATATAAAAATATATTATGATGGTTGTCACTGAAAAAAATGAGACTTTCGTGGTCTTTTTTTTGTAAACTGTTTTCTTAAGTCTTACGTATTTTTTAAGGCTTGTTGTATGAACAGATACGGCTAACTTTGCGACAAAAATCTAGAGGTTTCACAAAGTTGTACAGCGCCTTATATTTTAATTGTAAATTATTCGTTTACATACTTGTGTTCGGAACCTTCCTTTAAAAAAATAATGCCTGTAGTAGAAGATTCCGCTCCTCCCTATTTATTTTGTACAGCGTGATAATTAACACAATAATAAAAAAAAATGAATTTAACTTTGGAATATAGTAATCTAAAAAAAAAAAAAAAAAAAAACATGCTTATAGATGTGTGTGTATGTGGTGTGTGTGTAAGTTTGCGAATATATATGGGTGTGTAAGTCTGTGAGTGTACTTGTGAATCATTCCGTGTTATAGCAATGCTTCTGTGGCCTCATATGTAAGTGGTTTTATCCACTTAATTAATGTTTCTTAACAGTCATAAGTAAGGTATAATAAGCTTGCCTAGAACAAACCGATTCTCTTGAAATTTGAAGAGATTCAGATTATAATGATCAAGGAACGGAGAAGCTGGTTTTTCACCCGGTGTGGAAGAATAGCACGATTACATTCGCTTCTATGCTATACGTACGTATCTGTAGGTAGGTATCCTACCACTATAGGGAATGGTTTGGACATTACCGAGACACACAGTTTCAATACCGATAGATGTTCACTTAGGCAGAGTGAATCGGGGGACACCTAATCTCTTAAAGCCAGCCACGAGCTGGCTTGTTCTTGGACGTACTCGGTGTCTAAGTATGTACTGTGTGATCGTTAATATTAATCGTACCTCAGACTCGTTAATAACTTAGACATATCTACATTAAAATTAACACAAGGAAAATTAAAACATTCATTGGCATTTATTGTGAGTTGCTAAATTGTAATTCAGTTTATAGACAGTAATTCAGTAGTTCAGGTAGTGTAAAAAAATAATTTATTTGAACTGAAACTATCTCTTATTGTACTACGATTAAGTTTATTATACAATGTATTTCACGCGCGTTTTTTCTGATTGGTTTTTCATTGATTCTCGTAATAATTTTTCACTCAAGTTCTCAGCTCAATAACACCAAATGAATACTGCCTCAGACGCAAAGACAAGTTTTCCTCACTAGACTTAAAATGTCCTATTCCAGCTCTATAAAACAACAGAAAAATAGAACCCTCGAGAACCAGAATTTGGCGGCTTTTCAGTGTGGTAAGTTGACTTACAGATTTCTGAAACCTAATTGGTTGGTAATGTCAATAAATTTCCTACGAAAATGACAAAACTCAACTACAGATTGGAACAACGCAGGTTTTTTGCTTGTAAAACTTTGCCGGGGTTGCGGGTTGTTCGAAAGAGATTCCGTAGCCCCGGAACGTAAAGAGCAATAGAAGGAACATGGGTGGGTTTTAGTCAGTACAAGTCTTACACTTCCCCCCGCTCCACCCAGAGCGGGGGAAGTTATTTAATGATTGAAACTTTGACACGCATTATAATAGAGAGATTCCTAAAATTCATTGGAAAATGTGTGTAAAAAATCACGATTTACAAAACAAACCTTACTGAAGTTATTTTTCACAATATCTCATCGTTCGTTCATATGAGTGCACTTATAACGTAAACGTTAACAAACGGGCTGCAATGTAAACACGCGCAATGTGGACATAACTCTTAATAATGTTCATTAAAATCTCGTTGCAAAAAGTCGTAGGCGACTTGTGCGTAAAAACGATCATAGCATCATTGAAAGGAAAAATTCGGAGATCTCCGTGATTGTTAAAAGGATTCATGATTGTGTTGTACTTTGATTGTGTTGTAGGTACCTACTTTGGAAATGCAAGTGTGAGCACAAAAACATAATAGAAGCGGTGGATATTTCGTTCCTTGAAAAAACAATCGTCCTACTGAGAAAATAACACTTTAAAATGTGGTTTCAACAATATTTAACATTAAACAAAATCCTATTATATAATACCAGCTTTTGCCCGCGGCTTCGCGCGGTAACACAGTTATCCTTGCGTCTTATTGATTTATAATAGCAACGCTAAGTTTTCCCGTTTCTTCCCTCTTTCTCCCTCACATCCCACTTTTTCAAAAAAATATTAGCCTATGTCCGTCTCCTGGTTAACCCAACTATCTTTGTACCAAAATTCATCAAAACTGGTTGAGCCATTAAAGCGTGAAGAGGTAACAAACAAACAAACTCACTTTTGCTTTTATAATATAATAAGGATTATAAATGCAATTTTTTGTGACGATGGATGGATGTGTGTTTATTACTCTTTCACGTCAAAACGGTTGAACGGATCTTTATGAAATTTGGCAAAGAGTTAGATTATAGTCTGGAATAACACATAGGATACATTTTTCGATCATCACGCTGGCGAATCCGCGGGCGCCAGCTAATAATAAATAAAAAGACACAAATGCAAGATAACAGACCATTTAATCATGTTTAAAACTAATCAAAGTTAGTAAACGTGCTTAAAAATACAAAACGTCAAACCTAAGTCTATGAAAAAAATAATTAAAATCGCATTAGGCTTCGTAGCAAGTTCGACTCGAACGACAAAAGTTATTAGCATTTCCATTGTCCCAACCAAGTTAATTAAAACGAAATAAAAAACACAGAGGAGATTAAGCCCTCCACCCACTCCGACTTTTTTTAACCTAGCTGTCACGCGTTTTGAACATTACATGATGGTTCTGGACATCAGAATAGAATAGGAGCATGAAAAATTCGATTTCGTACTGATAGATGTTGTTCAACCCATTGCATTTAAATCGTGACAAAAGCGATCCAATCTCATCGCTTCTGTGTCGATGCGCGACTGTTTCTGACGACGACATGGGAAAACGGAGAAAGGTGAACAAAGGGAAGGCGCGTTAGCATCGTCGCGATATAGATTCGTAGTTACATGGGAGACTGTATGAGTCAGTTTCGGCCAAGCGGCAAAATCCTCACGGTATTTTTAGATATCAGGGTCAGAGTATTTAGGACTGTAATTGTTATGCCTTTGAGTATAAAATTGAGCGCTTCTCAGGTTCACGCTTAATGTCTGAGTTGAATTATCCAAGAAACGCGCGATTTTGAACTGCAAAAAGCCGCGGTGCACAAGGGTCTTTATAAATGAATTGTTTTCACAAACAAATCTTGTAAGGCTTGTATGCCTGAATAAATACTGTTTCAGTTTCTGTTATGGAAGCCGTAATTAAACTTTATTATTCTGAATTTGTGCGAATGTGTTTTATTAGCGCTATATATTTGGACAGTGTTTCATTTCCTCGGTGAAGAGAAATTAGGGAAACGTTGTTAAAACTGTTTTTATTTGTGTCATTATTTTTGCGACCCCCTCCTCTCTTTAATTTATCTCCTTTGTGTAGGTATATTTTACGAAACAAGAAAAAGCAATACATTTGGTGGGTACCTACTCAGTACCTAGGCTTTTTACCCATCCTCTATTTTTTCATGAGTCACTTCCATACATAACTTTCTCTTCCTCTTCTTCAACCTTACTCACTGTGATAAAAGACTATGTGGACCTGCGTCTGATTAGTTTTTTTTTTGTCTTGATCTAATGCCTAGTTTTACCGTTCAACGTAGCAACGCGGCCAGTCTCTTTTACACATTTCATTTTTCATAGCTCACATCGTCAAGGACGACATTTTTGTTGGCCTTTTATAGTTTGTTGTTAGTTTTTAATCACCATATTGTTAATGTAAGTATATATATTTAGTTTTTCACCTATGTTATGAAAACCTTTAATAATTCCGCAAGAACTTGTCTATTACTAAAACTAATGAAAAAACCGACCAAGTGCGAGTCGGACTCGCGCACTGAGCCTTCCGTACAAACTTGTCATAGAATCGGTCATATTTTTACGACCTCCTAGCTAGAGGGTTGTTTTGTCACAGCTCCAAAGGACCGCAGACTAGAGTATCTAATATAGGTATAGTTATGGTAATTTCATCCCGAAACCTTCATGCGTTCTCGAGATAAAAGGTCTTGACAGACAGACAGACGGACAACAAAGTGATCCAATAAGGATTCTGTATTTTTAATTTGAGATACGGAACCCTAAAAAGTTTAGCTTTTATATCACACTCTTTTATATGAAGTAAAAAAAACATCACGTAATACAAATTTAGTAGTTAGTTTTAATGAGGTTTTTAAAATTCTGCAGCACAGACAGACTGATTTAAAAGGTTTATTAGATTCTAAATGTTGTTATGTACTTATAAAGTATTTTTATAAAAAAAAAAAAAAAATTGTGGTAGTTACTGATGAATTAGAATAGTTTTATTTTTGAATGAATTGATATTACACGTATAATTAATTTATGAATGTGCTAAAGACATGTATTGATTTGAATTGTAATTAAATATTTTGTATTGTATAATATAATAGTGGTTAAAAGACTGAACTTTAGCATGCCTTGTTATTGGCAAAATATGTCTGTTTCTCCATTTATTGTACCCATATTTGCGAAATAAAAATCTCTTTATCTTACAATAAATTGTCGTGAAAACCAAAAAACGAGGTCGAAATAAGAATTACTTGTTTCATTTTGTAGGTAACTCTTTTTGCAATAATATTTGCACAGTCTTTGATGAATTCGAAATGAATTCGTTTCCGTTCGTCATAAACAAAATAAATCGCATTCTGTATTCACTCAGGCTTTCGCTGTTATTTTTTCTTGTTTGCATAGCTTCAGCTTTTTATAGATTCTCTGAATTTGCGTTCGCTCTTTGTTTTCGAAATTCGTACCTATTTACGTACCTATATAAATATAGGTATATCACGTAAACGTAAGAATTGGTTAATGAAACGATGTTCACATGTAAGAAAAGGTTCAGTCCTACTGCTGAGCTAATGATAAAAAGGTTGGTCAGTATTTTAGGGTTTCGAGCCTCAAAAGATAGAAACTTTACCCCTTTTTTTTCAGGTGGGAAATCATCCAATGACTTCCCCCGCTCTGGGCGGAGCGGGGGGGCATGTCAGACTTGTACTGACTAAAACCCACCCATGTTCCTTCTATTGCCCTTTACGTTCCGAGGCCGCGGTATCTCTTTCGAACAACCCGCAACAAACTTTACCCCTTATAAGAGCACTTTGTTGTCTGTCCGTCTGTCAAGACCCTTTATTTCGAAAACTCGTGGAGGTATCAAGTAGATATTAAAATTCAATTCTGTAGTCCCTTAGAGCTGTGAATAATCCCTCTAAGTCTACTTAGTCAAAAGATATGGCCGTTTATGTCGCAAGTTTGTACGGAAACCTTGGTGCGCGAATTCGACTCGCACTTAACCCGTTTTTTTGGGTCACATATTACAAAAGGTCAATAGGTAGGTACTCAATCATTAGGTACCAAAACTAGTTTCAACCAATTAAATCGCTTGAATCTGCTTTTAATTACATTACATAAAAAAATGATCATTAAATTTAAATTGAAAGGCATTCGATTATAATTAGATTAACTGTCAGCACATTCAATTGCATAACACTAAAATTCAATTTAATTTCGACTAAATAGTGCAAAAACTTTTCCGAAATATAAATAACAGAACAAAAAGAACTTTTGTCATTAATCAATATGATACTATGATTTAACTTGATTTTTTTCCCTGCGTTTTGTCCTCTCATACTGGAGGAATAAAGGTATCATTGCTAAACAGCCTGATATTAAAAATAAAAATATCTAATCTTTTTGAATTTGAAATACATGTCAATTTGCTTTTTTATGTAAATTATTTCCTACATGATCATGTTTTTTTTTGTGATATTCTGTTGATACACACATTTTTTTTTCAATAAAATTTTGGCTTAAAAACATGCGCATCGTTGCTCTAAAAAAATCACTGCCAGGTATAGGGATATGAGCAGTTGTTTATTGTTATCCGTGATGAAATCAGAAAAAATGAAGGCCTTTGTTGCAATAAATAAGAAAAAAAAATGTTTTTATGCAAAAAATAACCGAATATTATTTTACATTGTAACTAAAAGATTAACAGATCATCCATATAGACATAGAAGAAAAAAATCATGTATTTTATACGATAACTCATATGAAATACATTGCAGTAATAACTGTAATAAGAAATAGTTTATTAACAGGCTAATACATAAAGCAGATACAATTATAGGTACACAAGAGATGTTAAAAGTGGCTTAAAACTAGACAGTGCGTTTGTATCTTGGGTTTGTACGCCTAAATATTGAATGACGGTCTGTCCGGACCTAAGTGTGTTATTAGAAAACATGGTCCCTTTTAACAAAAAAAAAGTTAGGTCAACAAGCACGGTCCATTCTGCCCACATATTTATAAGTGGCCATAGACATCAATACATTTGTAAAGAAAAAAAATCTCCACCGAAATGCAGACCATAACGTTGGCAACTTGCCAAAAGTAGCATTGTGGCATTGTATACCGAATATTTGTTTACGCATCACGCTTGCGGTAAAAGGAAATGTACCCTCGTAATTGTTACTACTGTTATTATTGCTGCTTGATA